>JANQAP020000253.1:1250313-1262361 GCA_026874005.2 Erythroxylum coriaceum
GAGATTCAAATCATCATAGATGTTATGTATTATGCTCAAGATCAGTGTTTTGGATTTTATACTTTTACTGGTTGATATCGATTATATTAGCCAAAAAATTAATATCAATTTTTTATACTATATCGAATTTGAAGACTAAATTATACAAAAAAATATTTAGGTTACATCATTCATATCGGTATCACACATATACTAAAAATATCATATCAAACTTTTAAACCAAGAAAAATTAAAGGACTAAAGTTTAAAATATATTTTTATGTTTAAATGTTTTAAAACATGGAAGATATTTTTAAATATTTATTATGTCTAAATATTATTTTATGTTAACTTTAATAAATAGAAATATTGAGTTAAAATTTCAAATATTTTCAAGTTTTAATTATAATATAGAACTAAATTTTCATATAATTAACATTTTCATCCTTCAGATTTTGTTTTTAATATTTTTAATTTTTCATAATGATTTTTTATTGTCTAATATAAGAATGTAAGTTTAATTTATTTTACTAACATATAAAATTATTGTAGTTTTTATTTTAATTTTATAATATAATTTTATTATTAAATAAATAAAAATTATGTGACTACTTGATATTAATTACTAACAAAATATAGAGTTAATATAAAAAATTTTATAAATTAAAAGATTAAATTTTATTTCATATTTTAAAATTTTTATTTTAAATAATATTTAGTATTTATCGATTAGTATTGTATTTTATATCACTCTCAAAATCAATACAAATTTTGATACTGTATTCCTAATATTAGTCAAAACTCCTCTAAGTGAAGGGTGAAGGGAGTTTACAAATGCTCTTGCTTTTTTATTTTATTTTTTGGTATAAAGTTAAAGAAAGGTCTGGCACCCTGCAATGCATGGATTGGGAGAGTAGGGACATGGTCATGGGGTGGGCCAAGCGAGGGGGATATCTGGCCTTTGTCGATACGCACCTGTATTTTGTGCTCCCTCCCAATCCAAGTCCCACCCACAACTCAATCTATTATCACATCACATGCCGTTACTGTCGTTTAATCTTCCTTCCAAACGCCTATCCTTAAGATTTATCACCTTTTATTAAAACCAAAAAACCAAATTCCATTATTATATGAAGAAATCTTTTCATTAATTCCTGTCTTTGGTAATGCAAACACATGCACTAGTGGCAGTACTAGCGGCCAAGCAAAAGCAAAAAGATGCAGACTCTAATCCTTCTTTTGGGACAACGGAAAGAGAATATTAATAACACCTGAATAAACACAAGGTACGGACAACAAACTAAAACACACACCTCAAAGAGTCAAGGGAGACAGACAAACCTAGTACAGTATCCTTGGATCTTTCTTACATTCTCTTACTAACTACCTCTACCAAATCTCTGCCATTGTCTCTGTCTCTCTCTATCAAAAAACTAGAGGAATATTCCTAACCTCTCAACCGTCAAAGTCTGTGGATTGAAAGCAAAGTCTTTTCTGATGAAACTAAGGCAACAAAGTGTGACTCTGAAGACAATAACAACGCCACAAAAGGGTATCGTAAAGTCCCAGCAAGATCCATGTTTTCCTCTGCTTTCTGACTATACACTCTCCCATGACCATCATTGAGATTTCTCTCAGAAACCTCTATATGTGCTCATGTGAGAGTGAGACAGTTGCATTTTCAGTCGCAATGTGGCTTCAATTGGTGCACTGACAAGGTTGCCTTAGGTGACTGCTTGAGTGTAGGAGCTAATGGCTTTGTTTAGAAAGTTCTTCTGTCGGAAGCCTCCTGATGGGCTCCTAGAGATCTCTGAAAGAGTTTATGGTATGCTTTGAGGAAACATTCTTGCTTAACTTATTATGCTTTCTGCTTATCTATTCGTTTAGGTGTGTGTTTGTGCTTTGAATGCATCCGTCAGAATATGCCTTTCTTTCTTTGCTGTTTTTGCCTCTTTAACTTCACTAGCTTATTTCAATGCTAGTAATGGGTACCAGGATGTACTTTATTTCGCGCACAAAAAGCCATTGAAAATATGAAATAAAAAAATACATAAATCTCGGTAAAAAAATTCTCAAGAATGAGTTCAGACGACACAGAATAATAACCCCAGCCGAAATGTTAGGACATTCGGAGTGCCTTACAGGATCAGAACATTGGTAAAGATGGACTTCTTTTCTTTTTCATTTTCATGTTTCTTTTTTTCGTCGAGATACTTTTAGGCGCAAAACAGGAGTCTGCTGTGACTGGTGGTGCCAAAAATTGTCAACCATACTAATGATGTTTAGCCCGTGGGACTGTACTGCCTAGACCATCACACTTGCAAACTCGAGCAACAACACGTGTCCTTGCATTACATTAACTAGGTAGTTTCTGCATATTATTGGTTTGAGGCTCATGTATACAGAAACTGGATATCTGTGCTAAGTAGTAAGATCATACTTATCTAGTGTGATAAACCCTGTTGTTTTGTTTAGAGAACTTGATTTTATTCTACCTTCCAGTGAACAATAATATCTATTTCTTCCATATTTTGTCTGTTCAGAATTTTCTGTGTGACTCACTTTTAGGAATAATGTTGATGCTTTGCTGCAGTCTTTACTTGCTGCATTACTATGGACATTTTGGGAGATGATAAGTACAAAGGTCAAATAGCAGATACAATAGTTCAGCTTCGAAACAACTTCCCTGAAGCTTCATTCATGGTGTTTAATTTCCGTGACGAAGAGAATCCAAGCCAGGTAGGTAGCGTATTGTCCAACTATGATATAATTGTAATGGACTATCCTCATCAGTATGAACGTTGTCCATTGCTCACATTGGAAATAATCCATCACTTTCTGAGGTCGAGTGAGAGCTGGTTGTTGCTGGGGCAACAAAATGCTCTCTTGATGCTTTGTGAACAAGGTGGGTGGCCACTTATGGCTTTCATGCTTAGTGCACTGTTGATATATAGTAAGCAATCTGCTAGTGAACAGAAAACTCTGGACATGATCTACAAGCAAGCACCTCGAGAGCTTTTGCAGATGACATCACCCTTTAATCCATTGCCTTCCCAGTTGAGATATCTGCAGTATATATCAAGAAAGAATTTGGACTTAAGATGGCCACCCCTTGATAGGGCACTTAGGTTGGACTGTGTTATTCTTAGAGTTATTCCTACTCTGGATGGAAAGGGGCCTTGCTGTCCAATATTCAAGATATATGGACCAGACCCTTCTATAGCTGCTGATCGGACTCCCAAGGTCCTTTATGAAACACCAAAAAGGAGAAAACTTCATCGTAATTACATGCAGGTATCAAGTTATTTGAATTTGTGCTATTGCTTAGTCAATTTAATGAGCTTTCTAATGAAAGCATTTTTGTTGATAGTACATGACTGAGATATTTTTCCTCAGATCTGAGTAGGCCCCATAAGTAATGGAGGTTGTAAAGTTTCCAATTAGAATGCTGCCAACAGATTGTTTGACTGTTGTTGATGCTATTTCTGACCTGTAAGTTTAAGGATTGCATGGAAAGAGTCTTCCACTGGTGTCACATTTGAGGGAATTCAATAGGCATAAGATCCGAGTTGTTTACATATCATGAGAGTTGAAACCTGTTGCATTATATAAATTTTATCTCTATTAATTTGCTGCAACCATAGGCAAGCTTGGCATGTATGGATCACAGTGATGTTGAATCATTTTGTCCAAATGTTAGAGGCTTCTAAATTGAGGCAAAAAAAAAAAAATTTCTATATGTTGACTATACCTGTTACCTGTGATTACGGTTTGGATATTAGGCAATATTATCGAGACATAAGCTCAGGAGACATTGGTGAATCCTTTTGTAAGGTACAAGAGTATCATCTTTGCATATGTTCTTATTGCAATTGTAGGCGTCTTATCTGCAAGCATAAACTATTTTCAGATAATAATATAACTTAATTTGAAATTTTGCTTCTTGAAATCATGCTCCTGTATCTTATTTGGTAGTCAAGGAACTACATTTATGCCCATTGTCAAAAATTGTAATTTTGTGTTCAACTTAGTCTCTTCATATCTTCTGCAGGAAAATAAGGAATTAGTTAAAATAGACATTGGTCTTCATGTTCAAGGTGATGTGGTTTTGGAGTGTATCAGTTTATATGGTGATCAGGAAACAGAACTGATGATGTTTCGGCTCATGTTTAATACAGCTTTTATAAGATCAAATATCTTGATACTTACTTGCAATGAAATTGACACTTTATGGAAGTTTAAGGATCAATTTCCCAAAGAATTCAGAGCAGAGGTACCAATTTATCTTTGCAATACTAGAATCTTTATAGTTGAATGACAATTTCATGGTAATTCATTCTTGTGTATGGATGAAGATTCTCTTTTCAGAGGTGGATTCTGCTACTTCCATTGCGTCATTCAACATGCTTTCTTTAGAGAAGCAATATTGCCTTACTGTGGGAGAATTTACTAAAGTTCAAAGCGGTATGGAGTCGGTAGATACAACTGCAAAAAATGATGCAGCACCTATCATGCTTCAATGTAACACCGCGCCTCAAGAACACTTGGATGGTGATTCACATAATAAAGTAGATATTAGCAGTGTGCTGGTGGACTCAACTCTTGAGAAAGTTCAAACTGAACCAAATCCAAAGGACGTGAGCATTGAGTTCAGTTCGACATCCATTATCCTGGATGAACAATGCATGTCCTATTCTAAGGCATTGTTAGATAACAATTCAAGTAGAGAGAAGGTCGAATGCCTAGAACAAAGGGTTCCTCCTTCAATGACCTTTAAACCATTTTCAGATATGAACTTAAATAGGGAGAAAGTTGTGACAACAAATTCTCCCCTATCTATGCCCACAAGTATGTCTTCTGATGAAAAACTGACGAGAGAAAAGATTGAACCTCATGAAGCAATGGTTGTTCGCCAAACCATCAATTTACCATCACTTGATGCCAGTTCTATTCAATGGAAGGCCCGCCCGCAGGATTCTCAGATTGGTCTCCAACGGCCTTTTGCATCTAAGATAATATCTCAGAGAGCCCCTCAGACTTCGGTATCATCTCCAGTTTCACATTGCAGTTCCTTGCAAGGATCACTGCTGCGTACATCAAGGTACCATAAAGCAGCAGGAGCGATTGGTATTACCGCTCTTTTGCATGATCATGCTTCATATAGTGCCGATGAAGTTTTGAGTCCAGTGACATTATCTCTACCTTCATCAACAATCCCGTCTCCTGTCACTAATGCACCAAAAGCAGTGAAACTCAGTCACGTATCTAGTCTGATGCGACCAACAGTACCTCCTCCACCTCCTGCCCCAGTGAAATCATCTGTTGTGGCTCTCACAACTGCAGGAACAATGCATTCACATCCTCTTCCTCTTCATCAGGCACCTTCAGAAGCTGCAGATCCCTCATCCAAGCACTATCCTGTGCTATTGGCAGATAGAGTCCAATCCGTGCAAGTTCCCACTCCCCCTCCTTCAATTCCCTCTTGTTTTAAACCATCTGCTTCTTCTTACAAGTGTCCATCTTCAATCCCCCCTCCTCCGCCCCCTCCTTTACCCATTTCTTTCTCTAGGGCATCATTATCAGTCAACACGTCATCCTCATCTCCTCTTCCGTCCCCTTCACCCCTTCCACCTCAGTTTTCTCCAAGAACATCTCCATCTTTGACTGTCAGTAAATTACGTACAACTAGCGCTCCTCCTCCAGTTGACTTATCAGCTACCATATCTGATCCTCCACAGCTGCCTAATTTAAACTATGTAGTAACATCTGCACCTCACATAGCATCACCTCCTCCTCCCCAAACGGCTGGGTGTGTCCTGACTACTGCAATTTCATTGCCACAACTACCTCAATCTTCTTGTTCTTCTCAAAAGGATTCTTCATCTAGTGCCTCTGCTCTGTGTCCCAAAATTCCTCCGGTGCCACCACCTCCTTTTCCTTTTCCCAAGGGGTTACCAAAAGCTGGTGATGCAAGGCTGTTATCTCATTTTGGAGTTGGTAGTCACAACGTGCCTGCAGTTCCTGCTCTACCTTCTAGTGCGTCATTTGGTGCTAAGGGAAGGGGCGTACGTTCAAGTTTAAGAAATCAGGTGCAACAAAGAAAGGCCAACTTGAAGCCGTATCATTGGCTAAAAATAACTAGGGCCCTGCAAGGAAGTCTATGGGCTGAGGCACAGAAATCTGATGTAGCTTCGAAGTAATGCATGCCTGTTGTCTCTGTTGTTGAATTTATCAACATATATTTGTTCTGAATTTAGTATTAATCCATTCGAGTTGACAGGACTCCTGAATTCGACATTTCAGAACTTGAGAGTCTTTTCTCAGCGTCTAACACAAATTCTGATAATAGGAACACTAATGGCAAGCCGAAGCGGTGCATGCCAGGACCTAAATCTGATAAAGTCCAGCTGGTAATTGTGTCTTTAATTAATTGCCATTGATTGCTGATTCTATTATTGCAAAAACTCTGATATATTCTATATTAGATTTTTTTTTAATCGGTTAGGTTAGAATTTCCTTAGGCTTGCCTCGTGCTCGTCCCTATTAATCCCGCTACAGTTATATCTTTTATCAGCCTAAGATTTAGCCATGCTTGGATTTTGCTCATTGTCTGTCTTACCAATACATGGTTTATCATTATGTGATTTGATCATCTTCTGCCTTTTTCTTAGTGATGCTAGCCAACACTTTATTTATTACCATCCAATGATCACTTTATGTATTACCATCCCATGATCCTATGAATAAGCATCATAATTTTTCCAATAATCATAAGAGTAGCACCTTTCTCAGGACATGCTTGCTTGCATTATTTTCCTTCTCATTTTCCAATAATCATAATGTCCCCTCATTTTTCACTTTTGATTCCTGTTTTGAGTTTTATTGTCTCCTTTGAATGCAACGAAACAAATCAGACTTGAGCATCAATCAATTGCTTTTCAATGTCTTCTGAAACTGAGGAGATAGAGGACTATGTGCAAATTAAACATGCAATTATGCTTAACTTTACATGGATAAAGAAGTTGATAGGTTGATGGAATTCTTTTACTTTGTACAATTATATCTTGTCTTTTTCTCACATTCCTACTTTGTCATCCTGTAGCCAAACAATGACTGATTATGAGCGTATGGCTATCTCACAAGTTACTGGTACTGCAGATTGATCTTAGACGGGCATATAACTGTGAGATCATGCTTTCAAAGGTTAAAATTCCTCTGTCTGACCTGATGGTAAGCTGAATCCCATGCAGTTACCTTACATAACAACTGGTCTGTTGTGGATTTTGGATAAAGTTCATGTTTTCACCATATTCTATGAGACTATCAACATGGGTATAAATATTATAGTAATGCTTATAAGTTCAATTTTTTTGATTTGGTTTTGTGGTTAAATTATGAAGTACCTAATGTTTAAGGACTCCAATATAAGAAACCAAACATGAGTGGATGCAAAGCAAATATTCATTTATAGAGGTTTTACTGTAGTTAATGAACTAACTGTCGGTGGCAATTGATGTTAATAGTTTATACATATCTTTTAAATTTTGTCATTAGTCCACCTAATGGTTTCAATCCTATTTACTTCCTGGAAAATTTTGTTATGCTTTAGATGTCATGTTATATGTGATCCACTCGATGAAGATATCTAATTTTCTTCAATTTTACAACCTTTCCCGTGACTTCAATTCATTACACCAATTCTAACGTCTAGAGGAGAGGTCACCATAGTGAGTATGCTATTTAGGCAGTGCTGACTTAGTATTTATTGAAATTTCTTTACTGTTTTCCCATCATATTCGTACGCTATGTCCAAGTAAGAAGTAACAATCATTTGAGAAGCAAGTTTCCCCTTCTCCACTTTAGTTGTGTATTTGAGTAGTTTAATGTGGTAACCATTTATTCTTGTTTTAACCCATTCAGAAGTTTTTGAGCGATACTGTTACATTTTGCTTGCTTTCGAACATTGACAGAGTTTTGTCCTTGCCTTGGACGATTCAGCATTGGATGGTGATCAGGTTGATAACCTTATTAAGTTCTGTCCAACAAAGGAAGAGATGGAATTGCTCAAGGTATTCCAAGTATATATTCTGCACTTGTCGCATTCCCTATACGACGATAGCTTTACTCCGTCGCCAGCAATTATTAATATCCCAAGAAGACAACATTTTCAGTCTCAAGTAAAAGCAAAGTTTCTATAAAAATGGGTATAGGAAGGCTATCTTGTGTGTAAATAATTGTATGATGAAAATGTCTCTCTCCTTTCTGTGTGCTTACAAATACTACAATTTCAGGGGTATAGTGGCGATAAAGAAAACTTGGGAAAATGTGAACAGGTAAGTGAAAAATTTTGTCAATGTCCTTTCCTTTGTGTTTACAACTTGCTTCTCTAGCTTTAATTTTACCAAGCAGAATTGTAAGGAATCGGATTATTCATTTGCCTTGACCTTAATTGAGCAATGTGTCCTTGATAAATCAATTGAGAAATGTAAAAGATGGTACTCATGATTATTTGTCATACAACTAGTGGAAGCATCAAGTCCATCCATACATGAGTTCATAGTAGGATGATCAATTGAATATCCATGTTTTTTTCATTTCTCTAATACAAATCCTGATCAAGAAGCCGATACAAAATCACAGTTCTTCTTAGAGTGCATGAAAGTGCCACGTGTGGAATCAAAGCTGAGAATTCTTTCCTTTAAGCTACAGTTCCATCCTCAGGTCAGTGGACAGACAACTGAGTCTAACAAGTTTTTATGATGCTTTCAGAATTTATTATTGATCTGGGATTTTCCTTGGACTCATTTAGGTTTCTGACCTCAGAAACAAGTTGAACGTCATAAACTCAGCTTCCGAAGAGGCAAGTCAAATCTTCTTTAAATTTCTATTGATTAATCCAGAAAAGGCATATTTTTGTTCTTTCCTCTCATGGGACGTGATAAAGATTATTTGATCAGATTAGGAGCTCAGTGAGGCTGAAAAGGATCATGCAAAGCATTCTCTCCTTGGGTAATGCTTTGAACCATGGAACTGCAAGGGGTGAGTGGTAATAGTCACGTGTCTCTATTATTACCTCATTTACAAGTGTCATAGTTCCATCTTGGCTGATTCCAACGGTGTTTCATTTGTATTGCTTTCCCTTCAGGTTCTGCTATTGGTTTTCGGTTAGATAGCCTTCTCAAACTTACTGATACACGAGCTTGTGACAGCAAGATGACCCTTATGCATTATCTCTGTAAGGTAAAACTATATGTATGCCTGATGTTTACTCATTTTTTAAGTTAGTTTGGTACCCAGTTGACTGAACTTATTCCCCGTCGCTAGAACTCATTGGTCTCTAATTTCTCTTTTTAACGATTCACTTCGTATCAAACTTGAGTTCATGATTTAGTTAGATTATTATCAACATCCGCTAAGCTAACTCCTCTCAAATTCATCTTTATTATTTGTGCTCAACTACGCTCCAAGACTATAAATACCACCCTAACTCAAAACTATATACGTAGTGATTTTCTGCACCAATGTTTCTTCCAACTATATTTCTTACAAAGCTTACCAGAGCATAACAAATTAGTGATAGGGAGAGAGAAGAAAGTACTGGTCCATAACATTTTAGGATGCCTAAGCTGGATCAAGTCATTGGTGCAAGATTAGTTTATTTAGTCTGTAATGAGGATAGCTTGTCCTTCTCTTCCTGATTGTTTCGTCTTGGACACATCTTATTTTATCCACAAGAGAAAACAAAAAGAAAAAGAGATCCACAAGCATATATGTGCTTAGGTATTAATAGGATTTTAGAGACCAAAATCTATAATTTGGTTCCTATGCTTAACTCAATATTCTGATTTGGTCGCATTATTGAAAGTTTCTCTTTTTGTCCCTTAAACTGAAAAGTAACTCAGATTTGGTTCCTCAATTAGTAATATTAAGATTACTAAATATGAACCAGTTTTTAAATTAAGGGACCAAAACAGAAACTTTGGAACTATGGGGATGAAAATATATTAAGAAAAGGCCTTATATACGGGCCAAATTATGACTTCAGTTTATTCTAAATATTTTAGACCTTTACAAGTGATGTCTGTAGCAAAATACTTGTGGTTACAGGTACTTGCTGACAAGTTCCCAGAATTGTTGGATTTTCCAAAGGACCTTGTGAATTTGGAGGCTGCAACAAAAGTACTTTTCTTTTCCTCTCTGCGTATTATCTGAAGTTTCAATTAATATAGAATTATCCTGAACTATGCGGTCTCTTTTGCAGATACAACTGAAATATTTGGCAGAGGAAATGCAAGCCGTAAATAAAGGAATTGAGAAACTTATGCAGGAATTGACAGCATCAGAGACTGATGGTCCAGTGTCTGCAACATTTTACAAAGTAAGAATTACTTATCCACTGCTACTATTCATATTTGTCAATGAAGTTTCTCAAAAATGTTTCCTAGGAAGTGCACTACTTTTCGAGCATGCTCTGATTTATCCTATTTCTGACTTTAACCATTTAATTATTCTAGTTGGATATGTGTTTCAGTTGATTCTAAACCACTGAAGCACGAAACTTTTGTTTGAAGCCATGCTTTTGAAAATGGTCGTCAGGGGTCTTAAGTTTCTTGTGTTAAATCTTTACAATTGTTTTACATTTAATGGCCCATCTGTAAATTTTCTTTGCTTCTTTTAATGCTTAAGATACCATGAAGGAAAATGGTATATTTCTTTATTGTTTTATTTGGGCCAAAACTGATTTTGTAAAAATTAGATAATGTTCACATGCACAAGAGGTTCTTATTGACATTGGTATTATACTCATTTGTTGAAATTGTTCAGACCCTAAAGTTGTTTCTGATTTGTGCTGAAACTGAAGCAGCATCTTTGGCCTCACTTTATTCTATTGTGGTAAGTACTGGTTTTTGTTTTCAATAGCTTTAAAGTTTAAAATGTGATTAAAAATGGACTGGATGGTTTCAGGGTAGAAATGCAGATGCATTAGCTCTTTATTTTGGAGAAGATCCAGTACGTTGTCCATTTGAACAAGGTGAGATTCAATATTTAAGACCTAAGGTCACCATCACTCTGATGCAAACATGTGCATGTGGCAATTATTGTCTCAAACTGTTTTCTTCATTATCAGTTGTCTCTACTCTACTCAACTTTGTGAGGATGTTCATCCAAGCACACAAGGAAAACTGCAAGCAGCAAGAGTTTGAAAAGAAAAAAGCGGAGAAGTTTGCGGGACAAAATGAAAAACTAAAAAAGATTGCTTCCAAAAAGGAGTCTCATAAAGTCATTGGCGGTAAGACCAAATGAAGGGTTCAAGTCTTGTGATCGGTGAAGGAGCTGGTCTGATATAGATAAATGTTTTAGTAGTTGAGTGTTGAAGGTGCCAAAACAAATGAAGAGGATGCATTAAGAATAAGAAGTCAGAAGCAAAATGAACATATGACTTACTGTCAGAGGAACCAAAACAAGACATCTTGACCATGATTTTGTGGTAGAAATGTAGTACCTCGTACAGTTTCTCTCCGTTTTCATACAATTTTTAGATGTATTATTATTATATCATAAGCTGTAGTTCTGTTAATTATGCAAATTTGAAGATCACTTGTACAGGATTGCCAATGGAATTTTATTTTATTATAGTTATTTACAATACACGGGATTCTATTATAACTATTTTTGGATTATTGGAAACGGAAGGTACAATCACTAACAATGATATAGAAAAATACTTATATATATCACCCTGCTATAAGAAGAGAGCATTAATATGGTATAACTCCAAATAGAGCAAAGACAGACCATCATATTGCTAAGTGGATATAGTTAGGAAGACTTGGTCATGTATAATCTTATCATCACACTACAAGAAAAATTGTAAATAAGGACGTATAATTTCCGTCCCTAATTTTTGGGACCGAACAAGGTTAAAAAATACATCCGTCCCCAAATCCGTCCCCAAAGTTCGCTACATCTACACCGACCAAACTTTTCGTGCCAAAATTGGTTGCAAAATTTGGCACCAAAGTCCGCGTAGTGAAGTACATAGGAATCCGTCCCTAATTCCGAACCAAA
>JANQAP020000253.1:1277484-1288180 GCA_026874005.2 Erythroxylum coriaceum
TCATAATATTATGAATGATGTTGCATGTTAAGGATATTTATAAGTTTTTTTAATTTTTCTTGGAAAATAAAAATAAAATTGAAAATGTATTCAAAATAAAAGAAAAATCCATTCCTAAATCAGTTTCAAACAAAAAGAATTATGTCCCTCAATTCGTCCCAAAATTAATTTCGTCCCCAATTCTGTACCTACGGATCCCCCATTCCGTCCCTAATTCCATCTGCAACTACCATATGTCCGTCCCCCATTCTGTCCCCAACTCCGTCCCAATTTTCGTCCCTAATTCCATCCGAAATTACTACAAGTTCGTCCCGAATTCCGTCCCTAATTCCATCTGCAACTACCATATGTCCGTCCCCCATTCCGTCCCCAACGCCGTCCAAACTTCCGTCCCTAATTCCATCTGGAATTACCACAAGTCCGTCCCAACTTCCGTCGATAATTCCGTCCCTAATTCCATCTGCAATTACCATATGTCCGTTCCCAATTCTGTCCAAATGTCTGTCCCTAATTCCATCTGCAATTACCATATGTCCGTCCCCCATTCCGTCGCCAATTCCGTCTAAATGTCCGTCCCTAATTCCATCTGCAATTACCACATTTTCGTCCCTAATTCCGTCTCAAACAAATACAATAATTCCATTTGTATCCATATTGCAAACGGTGTTTGGGACGGATTTTTCGGTTCCTGTATTTTAGGGACGGATTAAATTCCGTCCCTAAGATTTGCGACCAACCATATACCGACGGATAAATTTCGATCCTAAAATCTGTCCCTGTTTGTGTTTGGAACAGAAATTGGGACGGATTTAGCGTTTTTTTTCCGTTCCTAAATCTGGATTTTCTTGTAGTGTCAGCAATAAGGATCTAACTACCTTTTAAGAGACTAATGATTTTTCATGAGAAAGATAGATGGATAGATGTTATGGTTAAAAACGTGAGGTTTTATAAGATCAAGAAATTGATTGTAATTGGAAAGATCTTATAAGAATAATTTCACACTTTAGATAATACAACTAACATATTGATAAATATGGTATAATAAAGGATTTCATATATTACTTGGACTTGATTAATGCCCCAAAATGTTAGGCATTATTCGACCTAACCTATATAGAGTATATTCATTAAGGTAAAGATTACTATGTATGACTCATGTATAGATGTGCAATCTTGAAGGTGTTTCTTGGAGTGTGTCAGTTGAACACGATATACTCATTAAGGTAAAGAATGCTGTATATCACTCATATACACAAGTGTAATCTTAGACTATTTCTATAAGAACGCAAGCATTTTTAAAAGTCTTTAGGTAAATACGGTCTTATGACAAGGTGTGTTGTTTTAAGAATACAAAGGTAAAGACACGGATTAGAACATTAGCATGTTAGAATGGTAGATGATTTTCCAAAGAGGGGCATGATCTTGAACACTAGTGTTTGGATCCTACATCCATATAAATGTAGATTTAGTAAGATCAAGGAATTATGACATAGGCGTATTAAAACCAGTGTCCATACTTAATAAAAAAATAGTGAGATACATGTCCTAGGACAGGATCATATCCCAAGTTATGTCTATGATACATAATCTTATCTAAAAACACATTTTTAGTAATATGATAGATAATCATATTTAAGTAATTAATGTGTCCAAGCTTAATATGTTAAATTTCTTTAGTCACTTAGAAGGAAGAATTTATCATCTAACTTGAGTTGACAATGCTTTTAAAGATTAGTTCCAATAATTTTTGAAGTTTAGTTTTGGTTGTTATTCTTAAATAATAAAATTTTCTAGTGTTAATTTTTGACTATCATTATATGAAATAATAAAATTTATGTTAAATGAAGATGTTTTTCCTTCTTTTTTTGTTTAATATTATTTTATCCAATATTATTATTCTCCTTAGCTTATAAGTTAAAGGAATTTCTGAGAATTACTTATTATAAACCTTCATAGGTTATTTAGAAATAGACTGGATGAAAATTGTATTTTATTTTATAAGGTAAAAAAAATGTTAGCTAGGTTACTTAACATAGTTAAAATTTCCTAAATTTACTTTGAAAAAAGTTTTTGTAACTATGATGTTTGGCATATCTATTATATTTGAAGGCTTTAGAAGCGTTACAATTTTGTTAACTAGTAAAAAATTAATATACTATATACTTTACACTTGGTAAAATATAGAATAAATTTATCAAGGTTAATGATATTGACTAAAATGGTTTTCTTATTGAAATTATAAACAAGAATAACAAAGAAATTTTGTATAGTACACATAGTAATTCAAACATCAATAAAGTTTTAGAATATATCCATGTTCTACCATTTAGATTATATTACATAATAATAAGAACAATTGAGATTAATATAGTCATGAACTAAAAGTTCATTGACATAGATACATTTGGTATTTAGCATAATCTTGATCATCTTGCATTAACAATAAAGTATCAAATTATTAAGAAATAAAATGATCATCCTTTAAGGAACAATAAGATAGATTAGAGTGATATGTAAGAAAATCTTAGATAGGAAATTATTGACATGTCATTGGTACAACAAATTTGAATGACAGTGATGATAAGACTCCTCTTAACGTAAGAATTTTGTACCAAATAAAAATTGGGGTCAGTGTGGTTTGAGTGAATATTCCATTGAATGAAGTTCCAATTTTTATTATTTCTTCTCTTTTCTTTTAATTTTACTTATATTTGTTTTATATATTAAATTTTGGGATAACTAATCTTAAAGTGCTTAAGCTTTTACGATTTTTTCATTTTAGTACCTAAGGTTTTAAATTTTCAATTGAGTGATCAATCTTTTAAAACCTTAACAATTTAGTTCAAAACATTAGTTTTGTTAGTAATTTGTTAATTTGGCTAATGAAATTGGTATTATTCATGATATATAGGTTTCTACCTGAAAAATTATCTCTACTTCAGTCTAACCATGGCCACTATTTTTGCAAGTGAACATCTACATGTCATAAATAACAAAGAATATGTTAGCTAAATCAACAAAATTATTGACAGAACTAACATTTTGAACTAAACTGTTAAGGTTTAAAAAGGTTGGTTACTCAATTGAAAATTTTAAAAGCTTGGACACTGGAATAAGAAAACCCCAAATGGTTAGGCACTTTAATATTGGTTATCCCTTTAAAAAAGAGAGATTGAATTTAGCAAATAAAGGCAAATCAAGTTGAACTATAGCTCTCTCTTTGTAATGAGTGTTCCATAATAAAATATAGAAAAATATATTATTTAACAACTAACAATTGTTACAAAACAAAACTGCATAGTAGCCCCATACATCAATACATTTTGGATCTAAGGAGAGCTTGTCACAAAATGTGTTAATATGAAGCCTAATGGCATTAAGCAAGTCCTTTGTGAATTGCTCAAAGCTTCATTCTTTATTGCTGAAAATTTGCCTATTGTTTTCATCCCATATGTATAGCACCAAGTAAGATATTGCAATGTAAAAACAATATTTGATGTCTTTCTTGATATGCCGTAAATTCAGACTCTAGTTAATAATTTTTTTCCACTCGTCTGGGGGATTAATGATGGAACACTTGTGAAGAACTAAATTCCATGCTCCTTTAATGAAGTTGCATTTGAAAAATAGATGAGATCTACATTCCATTTGGCATTTGCAGGGACTACATCAGTTTGTCAAATAGTTAAACTTATTCAAACTTTCTATGATGGGTAATCTGTCTCTGATGGCTCTCTATAAAGTAGTAATAGCTCTAAGAAGATTAAACCTACATCAAACAAGCTTATGCCATAGAACACAATTGAGGTTATGTTAAAAAAGCATCCTACTTGATGCATTGCTGAAACTTCCATTGATAAAAGGTGCCACCAATTCCTTCCTTACATATTCTTATTTAACACCAACTTGTTGAGCTCATTCTAAGTATTCTTGCCAGATATTGTTAAAAGAATATCATTATTGTGAAGTAGAGCATCTGTAATATTCTGATTACTAGGATTTCTATCTTTTAAAACTTGTAACTCTCGTACATTCTTTAGGTGTCCTCATATATTCCAATTATCATACCAGAACAAGGTCTTATGTTCATTCCCAATTTTCTTGTTTATGTGAGGTCTGATTATGCTTCTCAATTTGATAATTTCTTTTAGAGTAGCTGAGGTATTTCTTATTAAAAGATCAATTTCCCATATTTTGTTACCTTTTATGCAATATTCATGTGCCCATTTGCAATATACAGATCTATGATCATCAATTAACCTGCATAATCTCTTGACAAGCAAGCATGTATTCAATAGCCTCAAAGGAATTATGTTCAAGCCTCCATACGTTCTTAAATTACACACCTCAGACCATTTGATAACAACTCTATATTCACCATTATTTGACCTAGACCATAGAACCTTTTTAAGGATTTTATCAATTATTTTGTTCATAGCTTTAGGAATAGTTAGATATGTAGCTTAATGTATATTCATCGAACCCAAAACTAAGGATGACAAATTGACCCCAACCTAACCCATTCTAGCCCGAAGTTAACAGGCCATAAGTTAAGCCACGAGCAACGATTTCTTGGTCAGATTAGACCACGAGCCAAGCTTGGGTTAGGGCTATCCAAGCTCGGCTCGGCTCGAGGCCCATTTGAGAGCTACAAAACGACATCATTTTTTGAATTTTATTTTAAAAATTAATAAATCAGGTCAGGATGGGGATTGGGCCGCATGTTAGGCTGCTTAGCTAGGCCCATTGCCATCCTTACTCAAAATAGCTGTTATTAAATAATATCTACCAGCAAGCGATAAAATTTTCATACTCAATCCAAATATTTTTTCCTATATCTTATCCACTAATAGTTTGAAGCTTCCATAGGTCAATCTATTTACAACAATTGGGATTCCAAGGTAAGTGAAAGGTAAAGGCAACACTTTGAATTTAGTAATGCCTCTCACCATGTGCTCTTCATCTTACGCACTCTAGGAAATATGGAAAGAATACTTGCCAATATTAACATATAGTTCAGACAATCTGATAAACATCTTAATAGCCTTCAGCACTGCTATTAATGAGCTTCTATCCACTTTAGATAAGATTATTAGATCATCAAAAAAATGAGGTTAGTAATACCCATTCTTCTACAATTTTAAATGAAATTTGAAATGGTTAGTTCTCTCAACAATTCTTTTAAATAGTCTATTGAACACTTCCATGATAAGAGCAAAGATATACAATGATGTTAGATCATCTTGTATAATTCCTTTAGAGTTCCTAAAAGTCCTTGTAGGTTCTCCATTAATAAGTATGCTAAAAGTGGGAGTGGTGAAACATAATTTCATCCACTCTATGAAGCATTCCAAAAACTCCAAGGCTTTCATGAGTTATAGAGGAATGTCTAATTGACATTATTATATGCCTTCTTCAAATTCATTTTCAGGATACAGTTCTTTCCACCATATTGTTGGAATATCCCTTCATAATCTCTTGGATGAGGAGAATATTGTCTCACATTCCTTTGTTAGGTATGTAAGCCCCTTGTGCATTATCAACATGATTAATCAGAATTTCTTTAAGCTTATTTGCCAAGATTTTACAAATAATTTTGTAAATGGAGCTACAAAAAGCAATAGGCTTGAAATTGCCAAAATGTTTTTGCTCTCCACCTTTGGGAATGATAGTGATAAAGTTGCCATTGATCTCTTTTTGCAGTCTCCTCCTCGCAAAGAATTCAACAACAACATCATGTACCATATCTTTGGTGATTGGCCAAGTTTTTGTGAAGAAAAAAATGTTGAAACCATATGGTCTTGGTATTTTGTAAGGATTTAAACATTTAATCACCTGATCAATTCTTGTCTGGTTACAGGTTTAGAAAGTGTTTTTGCCTCTTATGGGGAAATGCACCCTTCCATAATATTCTTCAACAAACCAAATGAAGATTGAGCATGAGTAGGAGCGTTTATGTAACTATAAAAGTAATTATAAGCCTTTTTAATAAGAAATACTTGCTTGGAGATAGTTTGGTTATTAATTATCAAGATGGAGATTTATTAGAGCATTTCTAGATATCACTGATCTGTGAAAGAATGAGGAGCCCTTTCACCACCTTTAGGTCATTATATTATGGATCTTTGCTTTATTAAAGAGTGATCATAGGATAGAGCCTTTGACAGGTTATAAGTGATTATAGGATAAAGCCTTTGACAGGTTATACATTGCATGTTTTTCTTTTTCCCTGAGTACACTACAATCAGGATTCTTGTCAATTCATCATAAGATGAACTCAAACCTTCTTAGCAGTAGTTACAAGATGATGTAAATTGCCTACATTTTCCTTGTACACTTGCTTAAGACTGTGTTTAAAAAATTCCATTCTCCACACACTCTGTGTATTTGAAGCCATAAATTGCAGCACTTATACTAGACTATACTGCATCTTTAAAACCTAATACATCAACAAGGAAATAGTTAAATCTAAAAGGAATCATGAAGCTTACAGAGTCTATGATGGTGATAGCTAGTGGGTGATCAGATAAACATGTGTTAGGAAATATGGTGTATATATTTAGGAATTACTAAAACCACTCTAAATTTGTTAAACTTCTATCTAATTTTTTCCTGATGAAATTATCCATGTTGATTATTACTCCATATGAAAAAGTTCCCCCCAAAAGCAACATAAAAAATTTCAACATCTGACAAACATCAGCTTAAATCCAAATGAGTCTTAGTTACTTTGGAGCCTTTTACTTCTTCTAAAGTTATGATGGCATTAGAATCTCCAGTAAGCAACCATGATGGTTATGCATGGTTAGAGAGTCTCCTAATCACATCCAAAATTGACTTCTCTAGTATACATTATTCTGAGTATAGATGAAAGAAATCTAGCAAGTTGTCCTTATGGTTTTACAAAAGGCATCTACATGTATTAATTGATATGTGATGCCAGATGCAGAGATTTCAATAGTTTTATTAATATAATAAACCAGAATTCTGCCATTAAGATGCTGACTATAGTTTTATATACGTAATATAAATTTAAAACTTTTAACTATAAGTATTTTTATTTCAGGTTTCACTTTTACTTGGTTATGTTCCTTAACAAGAACTTTCGTTGTAAACTGTAATGTAGACCTACATTATTCTTATTATATGATAGTTTGATGTCATTATTCTTTATTATATGAGGTAAATTGTAACATTTTAGTACTTTGCATTATTCTTAGCTTTATATATGTATGATGATTAAATAATCTTTTTCTTATATTAATTGTAGTTATTGTTTATATGTGAAATATGTGAAAAGTAATATTAATAGAAATAAAGAGACAATTGTTATATGATTATGATTTTTTGAGATAGGTTTGGTGTAAAATCTTATATAACACAATACATTAAAGGATTATTTTATAATTTTAAAAAATTTAGAGACTTTTTGTAATTTTTAAAATTATTCAAAGCAGTACTCTATATTGACTGATATCAATACGTATAATACTAAAATAAAATTTGATAATGATACTCATACGTTATTCATGACATTGATGTAAAATGAATGTCCGAATTGATAATGTTATATAATATACAATAGCCACTTTTCATGAAACTATAAATAGAGATATTAGATGGTTTGTTTTGATATATAAGTTTAAGAAAAATAAATTCTTTCAACTATATTATTCTTATTCTTTAGTTACTATTAATTATTCAAGTCCTTTCTTATTCTTATTTTTCTCGAATTTTATGAAAAATGAATAAAGCCCTATTTGGCAATCAGTGGATTGTTAGTTGTTAGCTAATTCTATCAGTGGTTAGCTAATAGTGGATTAATATAGCTAATTTGACAAACGAATAACATCGACAATTTATTTAATGATGTTTGATAAAATTAGCTATTTAGTATTAGCTATTTATATGTAAAATGACTTACGAGGGTCTAACTTAAAAAATTTATAAGGATATAAGTATTAGCTGTTTATATCTTAGTATTTCTTTGAATATTCTCATTAGAATTTAAAAAGAGGAAAAGAAGTCAACACCATCATTTTCTCCAATATCTTCCATCGAGCCTTATGAATACCAAAAGCCCTATCAATACAACTTCTCAATAATGAATGAGTTCGATTAAAAACCTCTCAAGATCCTCTTAGATTGGAAGTGGCCAACTGAAGAACTCGAGAGATCCTTAAAATGCCACTAAAAATGAGCTTAAGAATGAGTTCGGTCGTATCACACTAAAAGTTTTTCCTCAAATGCAGCACCATGAAGTTTAATATAAAATTAGATATGTAAAAATGATATCAATTTAATTTCTAATGTAAGGAAATATAATTTTTTGTTATTTTAATTTTAATTTTAAATTTTAAATTTTAAAATTTGAAACTATATTTTTAATATATTAAATTGAAATAAAAATTTTAAAAAACTATTTATATTAATCTCTTCAAATTTAAACTTAGATAAAAATAATTAATTTAAATTTGACTTATTAATTTCAGATTAAATTAAATTGAATTAAACATAATATACAGTGAGAATAATATTATGTACTAAATATTGATATAAAAGGGATCTAAATATTGGGTCTATACAAAAGTAATTAATGTAATATAATTAGAGATAATAAATTTAAAGGTATTCAATTTTTTGAAAAATTTAATTTAATATTAAATATTTTAAAATTTTAATTTAATGACTAACTTTTTAAAATTTGTATAAATTAAGTTAAATTTATATCTCTATCTTTATCTCTATCTCTTTGAGTAATTTGTAATAACTTTTGGATATAATAGTTCAGTCCCTTAATTTCTCAGCCGCTAGAGGAAAACACTCCTCATAATAGATTTTCAAAATCAGCAGATTAAGTTCAATCTACCAACCCAATCAACTGATTACCAAACATAATTATTAGTGATTTGACATAGTCAAATAGCTAAAACCTTTCAATCCGCCAAAAAATGGTTAATAAGCCATTTACCAAACAAAGCCTAATTGTACGATGATCAATTAGGTCATTGCAAGTGCATATAAGGGAGTTAAGATAGTAAAACCATAAGAGATCCCCTCTTAGAAACTCCAAGATCTGTTCATTATAGAGAAGCTAGAATTAGAGTAAATATAGCATTTTCTCCGTTTCCATTTTTAAAAAATCCATTTTTATTATTTAATAACTTTTCGTTGGGGTTGAATTTTTATGGTTTTTATCCGTCCCTTATATATTCTACCAAAACTAATATATGAATTTTTTTATAAAAGAGATAAAAGCTAATCATTAATGGATGTTAATAGTAGTTAATTGCTAACTGCTAATTAATGATAATCGAAGATCCATAAACTTCATGTCTGATATAACTTGCTAATTAACAAGAAGTGATGTATCTATAAATATCATTATGATTAAGATTTCAACAATATTCATAAATAGACAATTTCCAAAAGGAACACTCATCAATAGACAACAACAACAATACCAAATAAAAATCCTATTGAGATGTGAGTCTGGGTAGGTCCAATAGTATACAGTTTTATCTCTAACTAGTAGAGAGATTGTTTCCAAAACACTTATCAATAGACTATATGTTAAAATTGAAAGATAAATATTTTCTAGAATCAAATCTTTTAATTTTTAATCACTAGAAATATGATTTACTAATACAAGTTATGCTCACTTTTCTAGAATTATAGCATAATCTTGAAATTGTAGAAGATCTTATGTACTTATAAACTGTGCTCACTTTATACATTAATGTATATAATTCTTGGAACAAGATTTTACAAAAAATTGAAAGTTTTTGGAGTCTTTCAAATACTTCAAAAACGTTTACACAAATACCTCCATTAGTAAGGAAGACAATGGGCTAGGTTGGGCCTGGGTACTCTTAACCTAGCTCAACCTGACAATCTCAACTTGTGGTCCAGTCAAGCTAGGCTGTGTAAGGCCCCAACATATACCCTAAAAGTATTATAGCATGTTTAGGGTGCATTAAGAAGTTAACATAACAAATGAATTAAGTGCATCTAAGTATAGTAAGAGACATAATGGTACTTAATGTAAAAGATTTGGGTAAATGGGTAATTTGTTTATTTCTGCATTACATACCTCTGTAATTTGGCCATATCTTGGTCTGTATACCTACAAATTGGATAATTCTAGTTGGAAATTAATCTAGAGGCATAGATTTAAAACTTTCATGAAGCAACAAAAGTTTTATTGTGCCTATAAGGTTTTTGAATTCTTCCTTAAAGTTGAGTTATGACTGCTGTCCCTGTTTTCAAATAGCCTGTAGTGTTTTGGGTATAATTCTTGAAATAATTAACCAAATTACATGAAATTTGTTACATTAGAAAATTAAAACATAGGGGAATGAAATTAATTGATAATATTTTATGCCAATGTGGGAAGTAAGGGAAGAAGAAGGATCAATATGTAATTTTTCTAAAGTTAACATATGGACTAATTGGATTAAGCATGTGTGACCAATACTAATAAAACATGTGTGTCCAATAGGAATTAAACGTATGTGTGAGTCTTGAAAGTTATGGAATAGGGATATGGAGAGGGGAGATGCACGACATTTTGTGGGTTATAAGTTTAGATTTTTCTCCTCTCCATTTCACCTTCTTCGTCCCATCATTTTTCATGTAAGAAATCAAGCCAATCTTAGGTGGAAATCAAGGTAAAAGTTAGGGATTTTCTCTTCAC
>JANQAP020000253.1:1288280-1303132 GCA_026874005.2 Erythroxylum coriaceum
CATAAAAATTACATATACTTGCATTAGTCATTCTTACATAAATCTCATTTTTTAACATATATCATTATAAATTTATATTTTCTTCTATAATGGTCAAATTGGTTTCAAGCCAATTTTCCCTTGAAATTAGGAGTCTTGGACTTCATTATGTCCAAACTTAGTTCACAATTTCGAGTACCTAATTCTTTATGTCTTGATTAGCTTAATCGTACTTGAACCTATTCGGTTTCATTGATTCATCTGCATAGGTCTCATTCACAAAGACATAACTTTTTCTACATAGGTCCAATGTTTTTAAAAATTTCCATACCTCTAGTTAACACATAAATTCACATTTTTTCTTTTATGACAATTTTCTAATTCTGTCACTAAGGCTTCCAAATATCCCATTTACAGTCATCCTTAATATTCAGTCATGAATTGAACTGGTCTTGACTAAAATCATTATAACTTATTCATTTCTTATCCAATTAAGGTGATTCAAATTTTCATTTTCAATAGACTTATATGGCTATCAAATATCCAAATAAGGTTTTAAAATGATGTAATTTGGATTTATTGTGATTTTTCTAAAGCTATCCTGTTCCTGTTCTCTTATGTGTCACTAAGGTCAGTAACACCCTTCACTTATTTAGCCATATCTCACAGGATACTCATCCAATTAAAATTCACTTTATAAAGAACTTATATGACACATTTTCTAGCATTTCATAAGAAGAACTCAACATCCAATTCTGACTCTAAAGTCCTTAAACAATTAACTTTCATTTCGTGTTTCAATCTCGTTAGTATTCCGAACCAGTTTCAATTCGAGACTTATATCTCATTTTTTTGGTCTCACCGTAAATTTGTAAAAAAAATTCATGGATATAGTAGACACCTATATCTACAACTTTCAAGTTTTGAGTTTTCAAATTCACACGTTAAACAGCTCAAAAAAATTGTATAAGAAGGACCTATGAATCTACCTCCTTTGGCAGCTTTGAACTCCAAAACCCTAGGTTTTGGTTTAGGCCCAAATCACCATAAAAAATGAAAATTTCCTCATGCTAATTAGTCATTAGACATCAAAGAATAAGAATCCATCATCAAAATCATCAAACCCATAAATTTCATCAAGTTGGTTTGATAGTTATGGCAAAAGAAAGTGGGAAACTAAATTCCAATCGGTAGAATCAAGTGTCGGGACTGAAGCTTACCCTTTTGTATCGATTTATCGACTCAATTCTCCTTCACTTTATTGTTACAAAGCTTGAAAATTTTGAGAGAGGAGCTTCCACGGTGAATTCGGCCAAGTGAGGGAGAAGGAAGACAAATGTTTTGTCTTATTTGCAGTTAGCTTCCTTTATAAGTCACTCTTTTCATTATTTACAAAAATGCCCCTCTTGTATTGGTTCTTTAAAATCCCCTCGTACAATTTTCTGTGGCAACCATAAAAATGTCAAACATCATTAATTTGATGTCACCAAAAATTATGATTCACTGTCCTGGTTTTAATGACATTAGTCTCAAATATTTTTTTCCGCTATATTGAGTAAATCAGATACCGGATGTTACAAAAATGCTTTCTCGAGTTAGTTCCTTCCTTTTTGATTTCACTTATTATAGTTCATGTGATACACCATATTTTTATATGATATCTTAAGGTTTTACAAGCCATAGACAAGGGTTCATATGGATAATTCATGCTCAGAAACTAAAAATAAAAAAAGAAAGCCTTATGATGAGTCTAAGTGAAAAAAGAGAAAGAGAGAATTCCATAATTCTTATGATTACAATAATACTAAGGCTAAGTAAGATGAGAAAAGAAGAGGACCTCATAAGAAGAAAAATATAAATAAAGTAAAATTTTATATTTGTGGCATGAAAAGTTACTTCGTTCTTGAGTATAACAAGTTAAGAAAGTTTAACCATGTAATATAAACGAATACATTCTATTTGTCTCTAATATTTCTCATTAAATTGCATCCTTTATAGATTATAGAATTGGGAAAACAAGCCATATAATGGAGGAAAGAGAAGCCGTTGTAAAATTCTGTTAAGTTTCATATGGGACAAGGTGGATATATATGGGACACAACTTTATAGTTAAGGTCTAAAGGATAGGCACCTACAATTTATTCATGTGTAGTGGTAGGACCCTTATCTTATATGAAGTATTTTTTTCTTGTAAGATTTGTCAGAATCTTTTTATCATGATTTTATATAGCCTTTGGATTCAATGTTAATTTCCATAATGGTGGACTGGATATTTTTCTTTATTATGATTATTACTGTCCTTATTTTATATTAGATGGTTTTATAGTATTATATGCTATTTATCATACACATCAATTCACTTTTTGTGTAATTATATAATCTAATATTTATGATATTGATGCTAATTTGTGACATGCTAGACTTAGTAGTCATATTGGACATGATCAAATATGGTTTAAAGTAATGTTCAAGGTATAGGAATATTAAATTTCATACTACAATTATATCATATGATTTTAGAATGATTGATAGGGATCATTATGTTATGTTAAAACATTTAATGATAAAATTGTGATCTTATTATTATATATAGATGATACTTTGATAGTTAATTATGATAATCAGTTCATCAAGAAAATAAAAAATGATATCAACCAGAGATCGATCAAGAAGATTATTATTTTTGTTATAAGCCACATTTATAAAGCAAAGACTTTAACAATTTATATTCAAGATTGTAAACCATATGATACATTCATTACTAAAGGTGAATGCTGAGCAATAAATAATATCCTTATATTCCATAAGAAGAAGAAGAGATGAAGAAGATTCCTTATTATAGTGCATTTGGTAGTATCATATTTGCTATATTGTGTACTAGGCCAAATATATGTGTTGAACCAAGGGAGCTTATAATTGATGTTTTGATGATAAAAAAATATAAGTACTACTAATGAGTATTATTTTGATAAGAAGGAATACAAGAATCAGATGTGCTCACAAAATAAAAAAAACAGTTTGTGAAGTTGATAAACAAAAAGATAGAGTTTGCAACTTATAAAGTGAAGATCAAGTAAAAAAAAAAGGAAGAACAAGGAATATCAAGGTCATTCTTTAGTTTTTAATGTTAATTGTAATCTCATTTAATCACTTTGATGTTCTAAAAGGCTTACCATGCATAAAGATTTTATATCACTTAATTGCATGAGTTTTTTCAATCATTAAAGGGTATTAAAATTTTTTATTTTAATAAAAAAGCCTCTTAATCTTTCAAAAACTCCTTAAAGGAATATTTTGGGAAGTATTTAAATCATAATTACATTAAACAAATTGAATATTTTAAGCATATGAGGTTGTTAAAATCATGTTTTTGGGGGGAATGGTTGACATATATGGGTTATTGGTCGACCAATATAGGTTAAAGTTGTTAAATTTGATGTATCGATAGTTATTGTAATATTGGTTGACCAATATGCCTACTAATTGATCAAGATCTCAACAATTAGTGAATCTGTGCATTCAATGCATACTAGTCAACTAGTGTTTTGCAACTAACTATTATAATGACTATTTTTTAGATCCAATGGCTAGTAAGGTTCTCAAAACCGTATAAATACAAGTTTTATCATTGATTTTTTCATATAGGAGAATTTATGCGTCTTTTACATATATTTTAAAGTGTTTTTCAATTATTTGAGTACTATTGTCTCATATTTGTGTGAATAAGCCTCTTTGGCATTATTAGGAGACAAAATGAGGTATTTTAAGTTGTAAGATATGGTTAGGGAATTATTTTATCGTACTTGGTAGGTGTTCTTAGTGGGATTGAGGTTCCTCTTTATTGTGAAGTAAGATTTTAAAATGGTTCCCCTTTGCCAAGAAAAGATTGTACAAAAGTTATTTTTCGTCTTGAAAGAATAATTATAACGGAATTTCAAGAAGAGTCTTAGGAGTGGATGTAGACAAAAGTTGTTTGTCAAACCACTATAAATTGATTTGCAGTCTCTCTTCCCTATCCTCTTTTAATTATTATTCAATTTCTGAATTGTTTTTGTTAAGCAATCCACTATATTCTCATATAATATGTATATATATAGTTGTTAAATTGAGTTCATAAGTTATACAAGTTTGTTAAATTTTGTAAATACTAATTTAGCCTCCTCTTGGGTGCTACTAAGGACTGATAAGTGGTATGTAGATAAAGAAGGGTAGCATTTCAAACAAAATCCTATAGTAAAATTGTATCTTAATCATCTTTTAATAAAAAGGGACAAGACATTAGTAGAGCCCCTTATCTCTTAATATGAATTTTTTGTTAATATCCAAAAAATTTTATTTGTGGAAAATTATCTCAAGTGGTCCATTCATTCCTATTAAAATTATAAATGATAAAAACTTCCCAAGCTAAAAGAGGAATGCAATCCTCAAGACAAAAGACTAATTTCCTTAAATAGTAAAACTGTTTATAAGTTATTTTGTGCATTAGGAAGAAATGAATATGATAGAGTCTCTATATATGAAACAACTTATGACATACACTATAAGTTACATATAAGGGAATAAATCAAGTAAAGGAAAGTAAAATTAGTATGTAAATACACCAATATGAATTGTTTTAAACGAAGTATGATGAAAGGATTTCTAGCTTGTATACTAGATTTATTGATATTATCAATACTCTTCTTGGAAAGACTTATAATTACATTGAAATGGTAAGAAAGTTGCTTAAGTCATTTCCAAAGACATAGGACGCTAAAGTGATGGCCATGTAAGAAGCCAAAGATCTAATAACACTATTATTAGAGGAGCTTATTGGATCCTTCTTACATAGGAAATGAGGCTTTAAGAGAGTAAGAATAAATGACACTCCAAAAAAAAGAAGAATTTAACATTCAAAGGCTCAAGGAAGAATCAAATGAAGAGAAAGAGACAATAACTAGTGAAAGTGATCAAAAAGAGATTTCCTTGATTAATAAAAGATTCAAGAAATTCATGAAGAAGAGATTCTCTAAAAGAAATGACTTCAAGGAAGGTAAAGGTGATTTAAAACATAAATCCTCTAATATTATTTGCTTCAAATGTAAGAAAATCTAGCCACATGAAATCACAATATCCTTAACTAAAAAATGATGACAAGTATGAAAGAAACAATAAGAAAGAGAAAGATAAACACAAGAAGAAAGAACTTGAGGCCTCAATTGGGAATGAGATAATTGAATCTAAAAATGAGCAATCAAAAGGGGAGATAACTCATATATGCTTTATCGACAAGAATGATGAAGTGGTAACATCCAACTTCAACATGTGATATGGTGACATAGTGAGTTGGCATATGATGAACTAGTAAAAAGATTAGAAATGGTGAGTAAGAAAAGGAAGAAATTATCTTCCAAACTCAAGGAAGTTCAAAAGCAGTTGATGCATGCATGAATGAGAATCAAAAGATGAAAAGTGAATTGCATAGCATTAAAGCTTTAAAAAATGTGATCATTGATGACAATTGATCATTAGACATATTAATGCACAAAAATGAGACATTGAAAAAAGAGATCAATTTTATTAATGATTTACTTTCCAAATTCACTAAATAGAGTGAAAAATTAGAAAACATGGTAGGAGTTCAAAAGAATTCCAATGATAGTCTTGGAATAGGATACTTCAATGGAAGTGAATCCATTCTAGAACCACATTTCTAAAGGGAAAATATTTGTATAACAAATAATGTGACAAATGATTATAGAGCATCCACATCTAAGAATATGTATTGATAGTTTGTATTTTAGTTTGTACCATAAGTTCACAGTGTAGTTGTAGCTACTATCGGTGAGTATGACTCAATCCCATAAGGACAAGAATTACTAGTACTTACCATCTTTCTATTATCTAGTCTAACAAATTATAATGTTTGTGATTAATCAAATTTAAAATTAAAACAATAAATTAAAATAAATCAACATAATTTGCTAACTAGAACAAAGATTAAACTAAGAAATAATAAAAGAAAACAGTGGTACCTGGACTTCGAATTCCCCCTAAAACTTCTCATGCAATCATGATTTCACTAATCAATTTATTATATAGTTCATTGAACCTTAGAAATTCCTCAATTATGCTAATATCTTTCTCATGACTATTAACACCTAGCCCCAAGTTGATTAACTGAAATCTCTTTCTCATTAAACCCATAAGATTGCATTAATTGATTCGTGAATTTCACTATTAGTTTTAACCCTGATATAGAGGATTTATGTTAACCTATTTCTAGGTTTGCATGCAAATTATTTTAATTATGCTAGATTTATTTATATAAAGGGTTTCTCAATCTCAATGACATAAAATTATACACGTATCAACCTACTAGCAATATTAACCTAAGAATTAAGAACATATAATTAAATCTTAATAAAAATAAAGAGTGAATTGAAATAAAATTACTAGAAAGTCTATCTCAAAGTTCATCTAATCCAAGTACCAACAAAGGTTTAATTCATATTTATAGAAGATATAATATCAAAACTAAAGGAAAACCATAAAATCAAAAGAAACATGATGAAATCCCTTTTAATCTTTATGAAATCCACTTTAGATTGATGGTAATCCACTCCAAATATGTTTCCTTACTTGTTATTCATTCTTTCTATCATCATAAGCCATTAATTTATGTTTTCTAGAGCCTACCTTGCGCCTTTATATGGCCTCCCTCTTTTTTTATTAGTTTTGTCTTTTTATAGATTGAAAATTAGGGTTTTTGGATTGAAAAATATCACTCTTACAGCTATTTGCATGACCATGTCTCTCAATATCACTTCATTTATTCAAAAATTGTGTAGAAACACAGTTCTAGAAGGCTACATGTTATAAGATACGACCGTGTCCACCTCCACATAATCATATTCCTCAAGGGCATCTTCAATTCTTTAAATTTTTGCCTCAATTTTGTCTAATTTCTACTCCTTTCAATTTATGAAGGTAATTAAGACCTAAAAAACATCATAGGAAATAATTAAGTACTAAAACAATAAAAAATAATCTCAAATTAATAAGCAAAATGCTTGATTTTGTCTAAATTAGAGTTTTTGGTAGTTTGCTTAATGAAATTTGGGAATTTTCGAAATTATTCAATTATGAGCATCCTTTTGTGAAATTGTTTCCTAATTTCATTAGGAAAATTGTTGAGTTATTCATACATTTAGTTCCATTAATTTATCCATTCATGATTCGATTTAGTTTTTTAGCTTGGGCTTCTTAAAAGAATTGTGTTTTTAAATTGGGCATAATATTGGGTCATATTCATTCAATTAAGACTTTTACCTTTTTTAACCTTGATGGTGTGCTTACACGTTTTTCGTAAATAAATTCGAAACTTCTTTTATCATACTTTGCATTTTTTAACTTTGATTTATAATTAATTTTTACATATTTTATGGCGCCTATTGCATTATGCTTTGAAATGGTTGCAAAATTGAAGTTCGTGGGATTGAAGTTATGGAAGTGTTTTTTCTCCTATAGTTAAACTTATACAATATATACCGTTACTCTTTCTGAACTTTCCTTTGTTTCCTCCTAACTTCTCGTTCTGTGCCCTCTTTTTATCCTTATGGAAAGAACTAGAGGGAACCATAATCTTATGCCTAAGATACTCAAGGTAGAGCTACCTACATGCCTTCTAGGATTAGAGAGGAATCAAGAGAGATGCCCAACTCCATTACCTGTTATACCCCCTCCTTCTAATAAGGATGAGTATTTTGATATTAACTGTCCATATTTTCACGATTATACTTCTTAAAAGTTATATGAAAATTGTGATAATTCCCCCACTAATTTAGAGAAATTCAAAGAATATGATCTTGTCTAATTCTTTATTGATAAAGGGTGGGAATCCATTCTTACTAAAACTTATCGTATAAGTGCCTACAAATGTCAAGTTATTTTATAGTAATCTTTACCCTAAAGTGATTCGAGGTGACACCCACATTTTCTCAAAAATCCATGGTGTCGATATTCATCTCACTTATAATCTCATAGATGAGATATTAGGAATTCTCATTCCTAAAAATACTACTTGTTATAGTTATCGAACCAAATATGAAAATTTACCTTATTCTATGCTCGATAGAGTGAAAATCTTTTTTGAGTTAGGCAATCATTTAGAGGTCACTAAAAAACCCAATGATGGTCAATGTTATTCCTCATTTTTGTCGTCTCTTTATCAAGTATAATTTTGTCTTTTCAGGTGGTCACTTTAACTTTCTAGTTTATGATAACTTTTGGTTCCTCTTCATTCTTATGTTAAGAGAGTGTATTCATCTTAGTTTTTTTTCCTTTTGCTTAATATCGTCTATTTCCATCAAACTAAGAAAAAGAAATAAAACATTCTGAATGTTCTAATAGTTAACCTCATTTTTTTAGCATTTTCACATTCCTCTCGCTGACAATGATATTGATTTTGATTTCTTTTATTATTATACTACTCTTAATTATATGGTTTACTAATTGGTTGATGGTTAAATTGCTTGACACCAACAGTAGCAACTTTAACCTTCATGATTGTCACCAATACATAAGGCTATCCTATATAATGATGGTCCCAATAAGCCTACCCTAAATCATACTATTGAGCTACATATTGATGATGAGGCTACTACCTCACAATCATATTATAAGAATCTCCCTAATGCTCATCTAGTCGTTATTAAGTATTAGCTCACTATATTGTAAAGTGAATTTGACTCCTTTTGAGATATAACAATACATAGATGTGATGATTTATATAGTTTGATCAAGTCTCACTTTCCTTTTCTAAATAATTGTTTTTTAATGTTTCCAAAAAGGTTTAGAATAATTTTTGTTATATAAAATTTAGGGGGAGTGATGACATTCTCGAGGAGTGATTTTTAGTTTATGTGGTGATTTTTATACGTATGGATATTTCTATACTTTAGAAAATTTATGTTATGTTTAAGTAAATGTGTGGATATTTCTTTTATAGGTGATATTGAATATCTATGTTGTTCTTGAAATTAAATTATGACTTATTTATTAATTAAGTGAGAATTAACTCTATTTTAATTGTATGTTTGAATTTTATATTGCTCTCCAATATCACAAATTTTTTGTCATTACCGAAAAGGGAAGATTATAGAGTCAAGGGAGGTTCCAATCGATGTTCTAATTGTGACAAAAACATAAATACTAATGATAGGTTTATTATTTTTTATGAGAAGGAATATGAGAATAATATGTGGTCAAAAACTCAAGAAGACATTTCATAAAGTTGATAAACTAAAAAGATGAAGTTTGCAACTGACAAGTTAAAGACCAAGTTAAGAAGAAAAGAAGAACAAGGAATATTAAGGTCATTCTTTAGTTTGTAAGGTGAATTGTAATATCATTTAGTCATTTTGATGTTCTAAAATGCTCACCATATTGCATGAGTCTTTTCATTCATTAAGAGGTAGCTTTTGGTTTTAATAGAAAAGCCTCTTGTCTCTCAAGAACTGTCTAGAGAACATTTTAGGTAGTGTTTAAATCATATTTGCATCAAAAATTGAGTTTGAACATTTAAAGTTGTTAAAAATAATACATTTTGATTAAATAATTGATCTATATAGGTTAATGATAGACTAATGTAAGTTAAAATTATTAAATTTGATGTATAGAGAGTTTGTTGTGACTTGTTTTGATGTATTGGTCTACCAATATACCATATTGGTCAAACAATGTTCCACGTTAGTTGACCATTATGCCTACTAGTCTACCAGTATCTCAAAGGCTAGTGAATCTGTGTATGCAATGCATACTGTCTACCACTGCTCTGTAACTAGTTTTTGGCTCCAACAGCTAGTAAGGGTCCCGAAATCCTATAAATATTTATTTTCTCGTTGATTTTGCTTAAAAAGCATATATGTATATGTCTTTTGCACATATTTCTAAGTATTTTCAATTTTTTGAGTATCATTGTCTCATATTTGTATGAGTAAGCTCTTTAAAATTATCAAGTAATAAAGTGAGGTACTTTGAATTGTAAAATTTGGTTAGGGAATTATTTTATTGCACTTAGTGGATGTTTTAAATGGGATTGAGGTTCCTTTTCACCGTGAAGCAAGATGCAAAATGGTTCCTCTCAAGAAATGATTGTACAAAGGTTACTTTTCACCTTAAAAGAAGAATTATAGTAAAATTCTAATAAGAGTTTTGGGAGTGGATGTAGGCAAATTTTCTTTATCAAACCACTATAAATCAATTTGTATTCCGCTTAAGCATTTCTTAGACCATTTAGATGTCACTATGAATGTTACTATTCCTGTTATAATATATTGTGATAATCACGTATCAATTGCATACAACAAGGATCCATGTATCATTACAAAACCAAACACAAGGATAACAAGTACAATTATGTCAAGGACATAATAGCTTGAGGAGAAGTGAATAAACAGTATATTTCAATAAGAAAAATATTTTTAAATCTTATGACTAAGTTGATTCTTATAGATGTGTTTTCTATACAAATTAGGTCATTATGATTGCATATGATTTAAATTTTACTTTCATTTTGTTTCCTCTGTATGGATATTCACAATATTTATTATCAATGATGATGTTTTATTTGTCATAGTCATTAAGTATTTGGTGTAAGATATATTTAACTGACTATCAAATATCATTGTCTAGAATGAATTTTAGAAAAAAATAGTTCTAGAAATATGATATTGCTTGATTTTATGTTAAGTGTTTAGTTCTAGAATGGATGTAACATTCAATTTTAAATAAAAAAAAATATGTCAGATAGATGTGAGATACCTTCCTATATAGGTAATCACCCATATTACTATGTAGGAATGGAGATATAGAAATTTTAAGCAGTTTATCTAGGTGTAAAATAAGAGCTCAAGGCTTAGAACACTAATATTGATACAAAGAATATTAAAAGGTAAAATTAGCATTAATAATGGTCTAGCCTAATGAAATAATATGTTCACTTGATTTGTTTTAACTTTTAAAAAGTGAGTTTTGAAATATGAATTGAATAAGTAAACAAGTGAACTCAAACTTTTGGTGTGCCTGTATTATCGTTTGTATAATATTATGAGATAAGACATAGACTTTGATGAAAAAGAGTTGATATTGTAGCATATGGATCATATTATGTACACATAGTCAAGTAATAAATATAGTATTAGTCATAATATCAATTTACATAATTTAAGGATCCTTAAGGCTATATGAACTTCAAATTAAAAGGAAATCTAGCTTTTCCTTAATGCCCATATGCTTGACTATTTTTTGCTCTAAGTGTAGAAGTGGACCTGTGACTTTAAGTCAAAAACTCCTAATTTACCCACACAATCATTGAAATCAGATAAGTAGTTTCTCAGGCTAGAGCATCCCTCAGATTTAGTTCTATACAAGGTATAATTGAAATGGATTCAGTAGTTTCTAAGGTTGTAGTGTCCCTCATATTCAGTTCTATATAAGGTAGAGTTAAGTCAAAATCTCCCAATTTACCTACACAGGGCTGCTTCATAGTAAATCATGATTCAATTACTCATTTTCTGGATAGTGGGTCACTTTTTTGGATCCTTTATTCTTAGACCATTCTCCAATGTAGGTAAAGAACCTTTTCCAAACTCAGGAAAGAAGAGGTCCTTTTAGGTTTAATAATTTTTTGGTTGATGATGATGGTTTTCCTGAGGCTCTCCAGAAAGGTTTAGAGTTAACAATTGCAGGAACTTACCAATTCATTTGTGTTCATAAACTTAAAGCTATGAAATTTGAGAGGAAAAGTGTTATGAGCAGAAAAGCCTCTTCTACATATGAAGTTGTTGCTAAGCCTAAAGAAGAACTAGCAGTTACATAAGAAAAGCTTGCTAGAGATCTAACCAACTCTCTCTTATTGAATACTAAAAAGTCTCTCTTGAGTTATTAATTGTCAACCACTAGAGACCACAATAGCCTCATAGAATAACGGGCCATAGCTAATTGGATTAAAGATGGTGAAAGGTGCATTAAATACTTTTTTATCTCTGTTTGGCTAAGAAAAATACAAATAGAATATATTCCCTTAAGCTTTAAGATGGAAATGAAATTTCTCAATAAAAGGACTTTCCAATGGAAGTTGCGAGATACTTCAAGAGCTTTTATAGATATTCCCACCTACAAGCAACTACAATTTCTCTTTACTCCTTCATTAAAAAGAGGATCTCTTAAGACCGAGCCATAAAGAGATAGAAGAGGTGGTTTTTCAAATGAACCCAAATAAATCTCCAGGACTTGATGGTTTTAGTGGCTACTTCTTTTAAAAACCATGACAAGAAACTGGCCATGAGGTAAAGAGATCAGTCTTGGATTTTTTCTCAAGGGGAGTGCTACTAAAGGAGATCAATAAAAACTCATTTTTGTTTGATTCCTAAGATCTCCCATCTTTTTTCCTTTGAGGAATTTAGAGTTATTACATGTACCAACTTCCTTTACAAGGTAATTTCTAAGATTCTGGCTAGCAGGTTGAAAACAATCTTGGATTCACTAATTTTTGATAATAAAAGTGCATTTATTCAAAGACGAAAGATTGAGGATAATATCTCTATTGTACAATAATTGATAAAGGGTTATCAAAAGAAGAATAGTCCTCCTAATTGCACAATAAAAGTGGACTTCAAAAAGGCTTTTGACCATGTTGAAAGGAGTTTTATTCTTCAAATTTTGGAGATTTTGGGATTCCTAAATGTGTTTGTTTGGTGGCTTAAGGCCTGTATAACTTCCCCATCTTACTCAGTGTTGGTTAATGAAATACCTATTGAAATCTTTAAGAGTGCTAGAGGAGTGAGACAAGGGATCTCATTTCTCTTATCTCTTTATCATATGCATAGAGTTACGAAGTCAATTGATTATTTATAAAGTGGATAATAGCAAGAGCTTCAAATTTCATAGCAAATGCAAGAAGGTAGGGCTTATTAATTTATGCTTTATGGATGACCTATTATTTTTTTCCAAGGTCCACAGTGAATAGATTAATCTTCTCATCTCGACACTATCTCTATTTAGAGATCTCTCAAATCTAGAGGTTAACTAGAAGGCCTATCTCGAAGTTCCTCTAATCCAAGTACCAAAAAAGGTTTAGTTCATATTCATAGAAGATATAACATCAAAACTAAAGGAAAACCAGAAAATCAAAATAAACATGATGAAATCCCTTTTAATCTTCATAAAATCCACTTTAGATTAATAATAAACACTCCAAATATGTTTCCTTACTTGTTCTTCATTTTTTTATCAACTAGGCCATCAATTTATGTTTTCCTGAGCCTCCCTTGAGCCTCTCTCTAACCTCCCTCTTTTTCTATTAGTTTGTCCTTTTTATAGCTAAAAAAATAGGATTTTTGGAGTGAACACGATCACTTATACAGTTGTGTACATGACTATGTCTCTCAATATCACTTCAATTCTTCAAAAATTGTGTAGAAATATGGTTTTAAAAAGCCACACGGTATAATACACGGTTGTTTCCACCTCCACAAAGTTGTGTCCCTGATGGACATCTTCGATCCTTTAATTTTTTACATCACTTTTGTCTGATTTATGCTCTTTTCAGTCTATAAGGATAACTAAGACCTAGAACCATCATAGGAATGAATTAAGTACCAAAATAATAAAAAAATCTTAAATAAACAAGCAAAATGCATGATTTTTTCTAAATTAGAGTTTTTGATAGTTTAGCTTAATAAAATTTAGGAATTTTCAAAATTATTCAATTATGAGCATCCTTTTGCGCATTTGATGATTTCCTAATTTAATTAGGAATATTTTTTAGTTATTCATACATTTAGTTTCATTAATTTATCCATTTATGATTCGATTGAGTTTTTTTTAGCTTAGGCTTCTTAAAGGAATTATGAGCCTAATACACTCACTCAAGGTGGAGCTACTTGCACACCTTCAAGACACTCACTCAAGGTGCAGCTACCTGCACACCTTCTAGGATTATAGAGGACTCACGGGAGATGCCTTACTCCTCTACCTCCTGTTCCCCCTCCTTATAATGAGTATGAGTATTTTGATATTAACTATCCTTAGTTTCATAATTATGCTTCTCGAGAGTTATATGAAAATTGTGATATTTCTCCCACTAGTTTAGAGAAATTAAAAGCATATGTTCTTATCCAATTCTTCATTGATTATGGGTGGGAATCCCTTCTTACTAAAACTTATCTTCATCTTGGAGTGAATCTAGTTGACACCTATATTTTCTCCAAAATCCATGGTGTCAATGTTCATCTCAATTATGATCTCATAAATGAGATATTAGGCATTCCCGTTCCTGAAAATACTACTTGTTATAGTTAATGTACTAAATATAAATTTGACCTCATTCTATTCCTGATAGAGTCAAAATATTTTTTGAGTTAGGCAACCATACAGAGGTCACTAAAAAACTTGATGATGGTCGATGTTATTCCTTATTTTTATCATCTCTTTATTAAGTATAATTTTGACTTTTCAGGTGTTTACTTTATCTTTCTAGTCTATGATGACTTTTGGTTCCTCTTCCTTCTCATATTAGGAGAGTGTATTCGTCTTAGTTTTTTCCTTTTGCTTAATATAGTCTATTTCCATCAAACCAAGAAAATGAAACAAAACATTCCTAATGCTTTAATACTTAACCTCATTTTTTTTAACATTTTCACATTCCTCTCGCTAACGACGAGATTGATTTTGATTTCTTTTTTTTATTATTCTACTCTTAATCATATGGTTTACTAATTAGTTGATGCTTAAATGACTCGACCATAATATCGAGAGCAGCTCTCACCTTAGCAACTGGCACCAATATATAAGGTTTCCTATATGACAATGGTCCTAATAAGCCTATCCTA
>JANQAP020000253.1:1314544-1326162 GCA_026874005.2 Erythroxylum coriaceum
CTAGATTTAATAGTCGTTGGAACACTGGTCGACCAGTGTTCCAATGACTAGATTTCCAGTGTTCCAACGACTATTAAATCTAGTGTTGTTGATACATATAAGTCGATAAATCTGCTATACTGGTTAACCAGTGTTCTGCATTTAATTGTTGTAATGGCTAATTTCTAGCTCCAATGGCTTTCAAGGGACCCAAAACACTATAAACAAATATGTTCTCATTAGATTTAGCATTGTGAACGTTTGGGATGCTGTATACACACATTTCAAAATATTTTTAACATTTGAGCATCATTGTTTGATATTTATGTGGGTGAGTCATTTTGGAGTTATCAAGTGATAAAGTGAGGAACTTGAGTTATAATATTTAGCTTCGAGAATATATCATTGTACTTGGGGGTGGTACAAGTGAGACTAAGGTTCCTCTTCACCTTAGAAGAAGATTGTAATAAAGGTTTCTCTTTACCTAGAAAGATTGTAGAAAGGTTATTATTCGCCTTGAAAGAAGAATTATAGTAAAATTTTAAAAAGATCTTTAGGAGTGGATGTAGGCAAATGTTTGTTAAACCACTATAAATCAATTTGCATTCTCTCTTTCCTTTTTAATTATTTTTCAATTGTTTAATTGATTTATATTAAGAAACTTCTTCATCCTTATTTACATAATTGTTGCTAATTAAGTAAATTAGTTAGAGAAGAAGTTAAATTTTTTAAACACCCAATTCACCCCCACCCCCATCCTTTTGAGTGTCATCAAGGACCAACAAGTAGTATTAAAGTGGGTCTATTAGACTAGTATTTCTAAAATTGATGAATGTATATACTTTTAGGAAATAGTGTCAAATGGTCCCTTTATTCCTAAGAAAATTGTAGATAATAGAAAGGTGCTCAAATTAAAGGAAGAATGGGAACCTCCAGGTAAGAGATTAGTTTTCTTAAATAGTACGGGCATACACATCCCATTTTATGCTTTATAAAAAAATGAATTCAATAAGGTCTCTATGTGTAAAATGGCTTATGACATTTGGCATGCATTAGAAATTACATATGAAAGCACAAATTAAGTTACAGAGAGCAAAGTAAGCATACTACCACATTAATATGAATTGTTTCAAATGAAGTGTGATGGAAGTATATTTAGCATCTGTACTACAGTTATTGATATTATCAATGATCTCAAAGCTCTTTGAAATACCTACACTAATGTTGAAATTGTAAAGAAGTTGTTTAGGTCACTTTCAAAGACGTGGAAAACTAAAGTGACAACTATACAAGAAGCTAAAGATCTAACATCAATACTATTAGAGAAGCTTATTGGATCTCTTTTTAAAATTGAAATTAGACTCCAAGAAACACAAGAAGAAACAACGTTTCCAAAGAAAAAGAATTTAACATTTAAAGCCTTAAATGAAGAATCAAACAATGAGGAAAAAACATCAGCACTGACTTGCTCACTAGAAACTTCAAGAAGTTCTTAAAAAGGAAATTCTCTAAAAGAAAGGATTTAAAGGAAGGTAAAGATGATTAAAAACATAAATCCTTTAACATTATTTGTTTTGAATATGGAAAAGCCAATCATATAAAGTGACAATATCCTTTGCTTAAAGATAATAAGTATGAGAGAAAAATAAGAAGGAGAAAAAGACAAAAAGAAGTACTCAAAGCATCAGCTTGGAATGACAAAGGTGAATCTAAAAGAGAGCATTCAGAAGAAGAGGTAGCTTATATATACATTACCACTATAGACAATGATGAGGTAACATCTAACCCTAATTTTTGTGATGATGATATTAATGTTAATTTAACATATAATGAATTGGTTAAGAGCCTTAAAATCATTAGTATGAAAAAGAAAAAGTTATCCTCCAAATTCAAAAAGGCTCAAAAGTACTTAAATGCATGCATAAGTGAGAATGAAAAGATGAAAATTAAACTGCATAGCATTAAAGCATCTAAAAATATGATCATCGATGAAAATCATGACTTAAATGCATTAACGTATGAGAATGAAACATCTGAATGCACCAATTCTAACATCTTTATCTTCCTTATAATCTTTTCTTGAAAGAGATTATATATTGCTTTTTTGTCAAACAATGATCGAAATGATTAAGCGGTATGGTATTTTTGAATGGTATAAAGAATTTACCAACCAGCAACTTTAATCTCTTCTCACTCATATGCTCCTATCTTTGATGTCACAGATTTGGAGAAGTTTCCCTTTCAACTGTGTATACTTCTCCACCACCACACACCTTTTAGGATGTTTTGTATAATGTGCAACATAACTCTCTTCGAGCAACAATCATTGCTCTCTTAGATATTTCCGCTTCCTATCCTCGAAAGTGTGTTGGAATCCTTCTTGATCTAATACATTTGTCAATAACAAATTTAGCCTTAAATCAAGGATGTGTCATACATGTCTCAAAGTTAATAAAAATTCAACGTTTGTTTAAACTCGGATATCACCTATACTGACAATCTTAGCAAAACTTTGATTACCCATCTATACACTCCCAAAGTCTCCACTCTTATATTTTGAGAAGCACTTTATTTTTGGAACACAATAATACAAAGCTCTAATGTCAATTAACCACTCAAAACCTAAATCACTAATATTGAGACATTCACCTATCGCATAAACTGGGGACACCTCATCATCTGTTCTTGTAGTAGTTGTGATTGTATTCTTATCATCTCTATCATTTTGATGATCTTTTTATTTCTTATTCCTCGTCCATTTGTAGCAGAACCTCTTGATGTGTCCTAGCTTGTCATAGCAGTGGCATGTCTTCATCTCTTTGTCACCTCTAGACTTTGATTGGTTATTAGACTTGCCATGCCATTTAGGGCCTTTGCTATTGCTCCTTCCTATGCTTTCTGTCATGAAAGCCTACACGTTGTCTTCTTTCATCTCTTTCTTTTAATTTCTTCATTGAATATACTCTCTTTGACTACTGAACACACCTTCAGGAGCTAAGTTGCTAATTATCACCACTAGTGCCTCCCAATTATCCGATAGCAAACTTAACATCAAAAATGATCTTCATTGTTCTAAGTTTATTGATTATATCCTAGAAATCACTTAGATGCTCTAGCATAGATTTCTCAGCTTTCAACTTCAAGTTTAATAGGCTTTTAATTAGAGAGGCCTTATTATGGGTATTCTTCCTTTCATAGAGACCTTCTAGCTTTTTCTACAACTCAAAAAGAGCAGTTTCTTGAGACAAATAGTTAAATATACTAATATCAATCCATTGTCGATTCATTCCTAAAGTTTTTTGCTTCCCATTCTCTATCTAATATCTTCTCAGGTTTTGAAAGAATGTCATCATTAACACCTTTGTCCACATCAATAAGATCGAAGCGATCCTTACAGTATAGAAGGTCCTCCATCACAGGCCTCCAAATAGAGTAGTTTGTTAAGGTCAACTTGACCACAGAGCTTTCTACCTTCCATCACGATGGCTCTGATATCACTTGCTAGTGTCAATAACACAACTCTTTAAAAAATAAACCAAAGATTAACAACAAAAACACTCTTAAACTTTAACTAGCAAATCAGTATGAGAATAAGAAACTTAATAACAAAACAAACACTAAGATTTACTTGGAAACTCCAATATAGAGAGAAAAATTACAAGCTAAACTAACAAGTAAATCCACTAAATTCAAACAAGAATTTACAAAGTTTAATTTCGAGCAATTGACCTTTGCTTGAAACAATATCTCACCACACAAACACAAGTTGTCTCACCAAGTTTCAAGATTGAAACTAAAGTTGGCAATCCCAAAAATAATTAAAAAAAGATAAGAATACCTTTTTACTTTCTCTCTCTCTTTTTCCTAACTTTTTTATGTTTTGGATGCACACCATATTTAAACCTATGTTTTTTTCCTCTTTTATATTCCGAAATAAGTTCTTTGCACTGTACACGATCACATACACGACAGTGTAAGTAATCGTGTCACATTGCCTGACTCGCAGATATACACGGTTATAGAGAGTTACACGATCGTTATACATGGTCGTGTATGTTATGAACATGAGCTTGTACAAAGCCGTGTATGTCCTTACCCTTCACGTCCTTCTTCACATTATTCTAGAGACTTACATGGTTGATACACATGGTCGTATAAATAAAGATCACGAGCTTGTAGCAACCTACATAGTTATGTCTCCACAAAAGAGCTTCATCCAAATGTCATGTGTCTTATCTCCACTTTGTTGTCATTCTTATGAACTATAAAAGTGTCAACGATCACCGAAAGTCTTAAAATAGGGTTGGATACTCAACATAGTTGCATTTAAAGTCAATAACTTGCGATATGATGCTCCACAGCACACCAATTTGTTAACATAGGTTCCCATGCCTAATAAGAGGCAAACTTGTAGTCTTGTAACCGATAAGTTACACATCTACAAACATGTAGTCTCACACTCAATAAGAAGCACAACCGCAAACATATGGTCTCGTGCTCAAGATGATATAAAATAAGACTTTCATTCATAAGCTTAATAAAATGAGACATACAAACTTGCAATATCACATTCGATAAGATACAAACACATATACATATGGTCTCATATCCTATACGATGTACAATCATAGACTTGTCACATACTTGTGATATTGCACTTGTTAAGATGTATAAAATACATCTTATTTTTTAGGTCTTAAAATATGAGAATTAAATCTATACATCACGACCTAAATCCAATAAAAGATGATGAATTTTACTAACATCACTCACCGATATGACTAACCAAATATCTGGCATCATCTTATTGTTGATTGATTATTTATTATTATTTGCCTCCTCAATACCTTTATATGAAAAAGTAAATCAATTTATTATATATCATTTTCACTTTAGACAGCAAAATTCTGCTCATTTTAGTGTTTTTCTTTTGCTAAATTATATTTGAGGATGTTACTTAACAATTGTGTTTTGTTTGTACATATCGTACATAAACCTTTAAGGCCTTTCATTGACCTTAAGTATTGAAAAGGCCGTCATTACAAATAATAGCTTCTCTAGCAAGGTATTCGCACTCAGCGATCCTCTTTCGGCAAATTTATTTCTTGAATCTTTCTTTATCTTTCTTATTTAGATATGTACTTGCGGTTGGAGGTCTAAAATCTTTGAAACGGTAGTTGCTGTCTTCGAATCCTTTGATGATTTGCTCACTCTGTGACTCAAGTTTCTCGTCAATTGCCTGCCTTTTTTTTTTTTAAGTGATTGCAATTATCCATTTTAGTTTGAGCTCGATCAAAATCATGCATCTGTTACACAGAATGGACAAAAAGAAACCCCTTTTGTTTGGTTTTTTTTTTTTTTGTTATGGCCTTAATTTCAATCGCTTATGTACATGCAAGTGTGACGTGCACTAAGATCTATATATCAAATTTGCAAGAACTCATACAGTACAACTTCTATGCATTCACCATATTTCTATGTCCAGGCATGGTATAATCTTCCTGAAAGAGCTGTTGCAAGTGCTTCAGCGAAACTTGGATCTCTCTTTAATGAAGAAGCCATATGTTGCAACAATATTTGCTGTACTGTTGGGGTTTCTAGTTGTTCGGCAGTCATTTTAGCATTATTTGAAATTCCAGCTTGACTCAAATCTAGATTTATACTACTTCCACCTGAAACTGCCATAGATGTTGGAGCAGGAACTAGAGCAGGGTCGCAGGTTGTGGAGCTAAATTTTAGTGCAGCATGAGTATAGTGTTTGTGATTGTGCTCTCCTTCATAGCTAGCTACTAAGATGGAAGGATCATCAGCACTTCTTTGGACCTGTAGATGAAAATTGAAATTAACATCAACCTTTATATATATATATATAATCGCACCATTAATTAGGACAAAAGAGAAACTGGGTTTACCTTCTTTTTAACCGGGCAACTTGGAGCATAGGAGCATCTAAAGTAAGCCCTAGGAAAAGGGTTGTCTCTGGTGACTTTTTGGCCATATTTCCTCCATTGATATCCATCTTTCACAACCTAAAACAAATCCAGTTGCTTTATCAACAGTAATTTAGGAGTGATACAAGGTTCCCTATCTATAATTCCTAAATGACAAACAAATTCATAAACATGTTGAAGAAGAATATCAGTATGTTTCTCACGATCAAAATAACTGGCTAGTTCAGTCAAGCTACTTACAAGGCTTGTATCAGATGGATCAGTATTCCGAAAATAAATCGTTGAGTTCTTTGTTCTGATACTTTCCCTTGGCGTTTTGCAAGCCTCCTCGTCACTAAAGCTGCTTTCTGTATTCTTATTAATTCCAGTCAGGTTGTTATAGTAGTCCTCACTCTCAGCTTTTCTCTTCCTTGACATTACATGTTCTTTCTCCGAACTCTTGCTCCTCAAATCATTGATTTGTCTCTGCAAAGCATCGTATCTTTGGTAAGCCAAGGTAACCATCTCAGTTAGCTTCTTGTTCTCAGTCGCCATCCGATTCAACTCCTCCACCAAAACGCCCGTGATCTGCTAGAACCGAATTTAAAATTATCACAGACATCTCGCGGCTGATTCTAATGTTCAAAGATATCAGGAAACTGAAGTGAATTATAGCCTGCATGTCATTAATGAAGATGTCACTAGGTAACATATAAGTTATGTTTTTATTCGTTTGCTCTCCAGTATATGGAATGTGGACTAAACAGCTATGATGGTCCTCAAATCTACAGGTCAATATAATGTAAAGGAATTGTAAACCATGCATTTCGTTTCAATTTGGAAAGCAAACTGAAACTTGAAATCTTATGCACCTCTTCATTAGTAAAATCTATCTCTCGAAGTTGTTAATTTCACAAGAAGAGTTAGGAACGAAAGAAGGAACAAGCATGTTGAAGCAAATTGAGCAACCAGAAGAGGACTCGCAAGTTGCAACAAAATAATTAGAACTCACTTCATCTTTAACTGGGAGATCCTGTTCGAACTGGCTAACTTCTTTAAACTCTCTCTTCTGAATACATACAACTTGTAAATAACTGAAAATATAAAGCAAGCAAGATATGGAAAGATTTTTAAAACGGAAAACGAACAGTTATGATGCTAGAACACTTACTGGAGTTGGATTGATATCCTTGAAAGGATTGAGGTTGAGGTCAAGCGAAATATTCCCCCTTTTAGAGTCCATTAGTAGATATTTGGAGCTCTGAAAGAAACTGTACGCGACTTGGTATAGGGAAATGGGAGTGTGGTAAAAGAGGTCTGAAATTGGTCAAGTGGATGAGAGAAAGTCTTCAACAATAGGATTGATTTTATAGAAGTGAGGAGGGAGGTACCTGGCAATGAATTGACTGGTAATTAGGAAAGTGCGAGGAAGTAACACGAAATACGATATGAAATGAAATAGAATAAAATAGCCGTCAGCTGTGGGGCATCATCTTGATCTTGGAAGCGCTATTTCATTTTACATATAGAAATAAAAATATGAGTGCGTAGTATGTCAGCTTGATTGGAAAGGTTTATTACTTGTCAGCACACAACAGTCGATAACTTTGAAATTCGACCGAGGTCAAGACTTGTGGGCCAAGTTAACTTCCATAATCAAATCAAATCAAATGCCCACGGACCATATCTGAACAACATGCAATGTTCTTTTTTTATTTTCATTTACTTGTCCACCTAACAACGGCTATTTGATGTCTTTCTCTTTCCATCAAGTTTCCATTTAACTAATGGCTAATGACAATAAGACTCAAATTAAAAGACTTCATAAAATGCACTGACTCTAAGGGCGAACCTTTGGTCATACGGAATCCTCAAATTAAAAGATAACGCCACATTATATAAATTCAAGTATTTTTAGTTAACTTCAATTCACGCTATTAGCCCGTCTGGGCTGTTAGTAAATTTTTATTTGACACTGTTACACCCATAATCCAGGTCATTTTTAACTTATTCCTACAAAATTTGTGTCCATCGTGGTGGTGTAATTGCATCAGTAAAGTATAATTGCGGTTGCTTGCTTTGTTGCTATAATTATAAGGTAAGTCCAACATTTGAGAAAGTGTCCATTTTAACGAGTTAATAGTGTAATATGTAACGATATCTTAGTTACATATCCCGGATCAAATGTGAAAGGGCAATAAATAAAAAATTGCGAAAAATATCTGATTTCGGTTCGATAACTTCAAACAAGTTTTTCAAAGCCGAAACAAACACGAATCTATCGCCATCTTCACGAGAATTGATCACCGGAACAGGGTCAACATTTTTCTACAATTTTCTCAAAACGTAAGCTCTCTTAATGGATCAGAGAATTCTTATGCTTACGAATGATATGAGCAACTACAAGAGATTTTAATCTTTATATATCGCATCTATCTCGGGCTTCTCCATCATAGGCCCGATATGGGCCCGGTTCGTACTGATCGGGATCCATTTTCCACCTTGACTTCGACCCATTGATTTAAATCATTTATTGGGTCATTTTATTATCTTTATCCGAATCAAATTATGTAACTTAACCGATAAGTTATTGAAAAACCAAAAAATAAAATTAAATGTTGTCCATCTTTATCGGAAAATTCAAAAATGTCCAACATTCTCCCCCTTAGACAATACTTAATTGCAGTGTTTACTCAAATTTAAAAACAGTTTAAAAAGCTCAGTTAAGCTATGTTACTGTATTAGTCGACTACGTTTAAAAACAAAACATTTGATCCAAAGATAATAAAAGTCCATCATTCTGTCCTGCAAGGCTTTCGATACCTAAAAGTATCAAATATATGTGTCATATGTGATATGGATCCAATACAATCACGCATATCTAATAACTCACCAACATGAATGGGAAAATGGAGTGTGGCAAACTAAGATGATACCTGTATGATCTAAAATTATATCATTTTCGTTTGTGGGTCTCGATTTCTCTAACTTTATGCTAAACTGCATATGCTAAACTGCATTAGAAAAATCTTGTTTTCTCTCACTGAATGCTAAACAACATTAGAGAAAACTTATTTTCTCTCACTGAATGCTAAACAGCATTAAAGAAAACCTTTATGTTCTCCAACTGAATGCTAAACTGCATTAAAGAACTTTTATGGGATTGAAAACTTATATCCCGGTATGTCATATAAAAATTTATAGATATTCATATAAATTGTATGTGTCTAAATGATATAGGCTCAAGGTCAATCAATATATATACCCAGTGACTTTTAAATGCTTAAGATTGACACAAATCTTAAGACTTTTATATGTATTATGACAACGTATGATAACACGTATTATTAAGGACAAACGATGATCATCTTTATTGATGAATCACCATACTGTCATAATACATCAAATGTATAGATGTACACATATATATGGAGCAAACAAAACGATCTCCTTAACTAACAATGTCTAAAGACTTCAAAACACCCATACTGTATACTTGTATTTCAAACACAAGTGGGCGAAGTCTAGTAGTTAAAGGATTAGCTGACATTTCCTCGGTCCTTAAATGCTCCAAACCTTAATGTCACCTTTTCGTATCAACTCCTTTATGGTCAACTCTTTGACCTCTAAATGCTAAGACAGTGTGATATTCTTTGTTGTTATTAAACAACACATCAATAAAATTATCACATTACAATCGAATAGGTCTAGCCACTAAATTAACTACAGATAACTCAGAAACCAAATGTCTGAGCCAAACCGTCTATGAAGTAACCCCTTAGCATGCACTCTGCATGCATGGTCTAGGAAGTCACCTGTGTCTTTTCGATACTCTTCCACGACATTGTACTATCTGTAAACTTAAAACCAAAACCTTAAGTGTACTTTCTATCATCCGGACACATAGCTTAAATTTGAATCTGAAATTCCCTATGAGGTTTAGTCTATTGACTTTTTTATATGTCAATATATAATCCTTAGTTCCCTTTAAGTATCTCAACACTTGTTTGACTACATTCCTATGGTCTACACCTGGGTTAACTAGATATTGACCAAATAGTCAAACAATAAATGCAATGTCCTGCCTAGTACTTACCCGAGCATACTTCAGACTATCAATTATACCAGTTTCAAGAATATTCTTCATAACCTCTCTCTTTACTTTATTCTTTGGATACTATACCAAAGATAATCTCTCACTATAAGAGATTAATGCTACAATAGGTTTACAGATAACAGTAGTAAACCTTTGTAACACATACTCTATATATGCAATTTATGAGAGGCCTTATAAGCATTGAGATATGTCCTGGAGAATCTGAATACTTAAGACAAAAGATGTTACGTCAAGGTCCTTCATTTCAAAGTTCTTGACTAAAAGTTGCTTAACCTCATACAACATAGTCAAGTAATTTGACGTGAGCAATATATCATCTACATGCAACAATAGGAAGATAACTTTGCTCCCCTTGACTTCATAGTACAAGCACCCTTTTAACTTTATTTTCTATGTAGCCGAAAGAGGTCACACCTTATCAAATGTAAGGTATCACTTTCGGGAGGTTTAATGTAAACCATATATTGATCTACTTAATGTGAAAACTATATCAGTTCCATCTGGATCATGAAATCCTTAAGATTGTACCATATAGACCAATTTATAAAGGTCTTTATTCAGGAAAACAGTTTTGAAAGTCATCTGATGTAATTCTATATCATCATGAGCTATAATTGTCATAATCACTCAAAATGTATCCTGCGAGGATACGAGAGAAAAGGTAACATTTAAGTCAACCTTTCTCCCTGAGTGAACCATCAAGCAACTAAGCGAGCCCATAAACCGCTGAATTTTATCCCGAAATCCTTTAAGTCTTAAAACTTCATTTACAACTAACGGGTTTGCAGTTTCGCTGCAAATCAACTAGCTCTAAGACCTTAACATGCTTCATGACTTACATCTCATCAGTCATTGCATCCCACCACAAATCTGCATTGGGTCCAGAAACAGCTTCTGCATAAGTAACTGGATTCATAACATGTCTAACATTATAGTCTTGCTCACCTAATAGACTATGTTATCAGATGGGATAGCAGGTCGTCTCACTCTGGCAGATCTACACAACTGCATTAGATCGTGCCCCTATGAACCTATATGTGTACAAGTATGGGTTCATGTTCCTGTACAGGCATGGTACTAAGACCTAGATACACCGAATCTAACTGTATGAGTAGCGGGTACATGATAACGGTAATATCCAACCTGCTATCATCCGAAAAGTCAAAGGCCCACCATCATCATAGACATTGTATTCTAGAAACTTAACTATTTGTGATTCCACTATTCTGGTCCCACCTTCTCTACAGTAAGATTCGTAGATTTAATGTGGTCAGGATATCTGACTAAATAGTAATGAACATAACGAGAATGCAATTTGTCTTTATAAGGATTACACTACCTCAGCAGGGCAGTTCTATACACAAATGTATGCAAGGCTAGGTTTTCGCACTTTTGGATAATCAAGTAGATTAGTCTTGTTCTATACTGACTTCTTCAAGTCCCTTAGGGTATAATTATGTCTTTCAGTAACACACCATTTTGCTCATGACTACTCGGCATAGTAAACTTAGTCACTATTTCAACTGATTCAATATATCTAGCAAACGGACCTTTTTAAGTCGTGAAACACCATGTTTGCTATGATATTATCC
>JANQAP020000253.1:1347461-1361943 GCA_026874005.2 Erythroxylum coriaceum
CAAGGTGGAGAATTGTTGACTTTATGGCATATGTTCAAATCCCATATTGGAGAAACACAATATTGAGAGATCCTCCTTAAGCTATAAAAGGATAGCTTTTCTACCTTTATCAAAACATCCCAAAAAAATGTCTTTCTTTCTCTCTTTTGTAGCATTTCACTTGTATTATTTCCTGAAAATAGTGAAATATCAATTTAGTAGTTTCTTAGGAGGTAGGCATAATTCGTTGAACCTTGTTAAATTATGGTGTTCTTTATTTGTCTATTTAATAGCTATTGTTGGGTAAAATTGTAGTGAATTATTTTGCTATTAAATTACATGCTTAGGAAAATTCTGTCTAAGAGATTGGGTTTTAAGTGGGACCGTTTGTGACCCCTTCAGTCTTTCATAGGAATTTACTGACTGTGATTTTGTAGTATAATCGTTCACACTCTATTCACCTAAGTAATAGTGCTCGAGGTGAATTTGTTATTATTGGTGGAGATTAACCCGAGTTTTACAACAGAGTGAATGAGATTAGCACCAGTTTTCTATCTTGTTTATCTTCTATCCTCGTGGAAATATTATTCTTTACCTGAAACCATTGTTTTTTTAAATCATAAATTGGCCACGTCATGATGAGAGCGTTAAGACTTAATATATACAATCTGTGAATACTTTTAATAACTTTTATTTTTTGGCGAAAATAATGTTAATTTCAATTTTATTTCGTAAAGTTTGTTTAACCTTCCCTTTTAGTCTAAGTATACCTTTTCTTCTTTCCTTACTCAAAAGTAGTGCTTTTTTGAGAAATGAAAGATCTCCTTTACCTTAATACTCCTTATTTTGCATAGGTTTGAAAAGAGTTATCGATATATGTAACCTTACCCTTATATTTTTATAAAAGGCTATTTTTATGATTTGATCGTGTGATTTTCTAGTTACTAACAAAGACTCTCCCTCTAAAGATATCTAATACTTTAAATTATGGAATTAATGATATGCAAGACAAATTACACTAGTAGTTCCCATAAATTAAGTTGGGTACTGCTAATGTAGCTAAATTGTCTAGCTTAGTAATTTCCTTTAATATCTTAACCATCTTACTCCATTTCAAAAATTCACTAGAAGAGGTAAATAAGTCCGTAAAAGAAGAATCCATTGAAGAGTAACTAACCTTTGCTTCTTCTATCTTTTTAACGTTGCTCAATCCAACCCTAAAACTGAATAAATTCGTAGGAGAATTTGGAATGGAAACGTAGATTAGAGAAAATCAAAAGAAAAAAAAATCGGAAAAAGTGAACGGGCCCCACCCCAATTGAAAAAATGATAATCTAACTAACGCACCTCTTTGATGACATAGTTGGAGTGACCTCATGCATGAGTTACACACTCGCACTATGAGCCGTTGAAGAGGAGGATTTTTTCTGTCTGCTGGGGCCCATATGTAGATACCTAACCCGACAATTTCATGGAAGGATAGAGAGGCTCAGTGCAGTTTCGTCAACTCCGAGACGCCTCGACGTTTCATTTAAGTTGGAAAACCTAACTACTCATTCTTTCTTCTCTGTGAAGAAATTACCCATTAGTGACAAGGTTTCCCTTCCCTTTGAATCAAACTATAGTATTAAGAATTTGATTACAAACTCTTTTTTAACATTTAGAACCTAAAACTATAGGTGTGGAAATTTCACTGTAAAACATTGAGTAGTTTTGTAAAAGTTGATATTTTTAGAACTACAACTTTTTTCTCTTATCCTATAAAAGATAATAATTCCTTTTCTTTTAGAATTTGATGAGAATTGAAACCTCAATGTTATGTGTTATAAATAAGTAATAAAAAAAATATCAATTTCACTTTCAAATTCCAGATTATTTCAACGAAGAATAGAAATAATCTTACTGATAAAAGTGTTTGCAGTTAGTGGTGGCACTTGCTATCTTTGCATTTTTTATTCTAATTCAACAAAGTAAATTTGACATTAGAATCTATGATCCATCATTAGCGCCCTGTAATGAGAGCAAAAAGGACTTATTTGATGTTCAATTCTACCCTTGAGTACGGCTGCTAGTCAGTCAACTTAGGCTTTTCGACGTCCTTAAAAGGAGCACCAACGTCCTTTAGGACTTAGGAGGTTGTGAATTGACTGCTAATTTTTAATTTTTTTATTGGGTCTAAGTTTGGGCTACTTAGATTTCAGATTTGTCTTAAACTCAACTCTTTTAAATAAAATGATTTTATTTTAAGTAAAATAGTTTCATTTTATTTATAATAATTAGGTCTCGAGTTGGTCTAAACCTGAGCCTAATCCATTACTATCCCTAACTAAAAAAGTTTCAGATTTGAATTGTAGCACTAAAGAGCTTATAACTTAATAAAAATATTCAAGTGATAGCTAGTCACCCATGGAGACTTGTGTGCCTTTAATTGATACGAATCAAATGATTTTTAGATCTTATAACGTAAGAGCATTGGAAAAAATAAACAAATATTAACGAGGTAAAAGTATGAGTAGTAAAATATTTTCGCTGCATTGTTAGGAGGCGTGTATACCTAAGCTTAATAATGTCAAATGAGTTGGATTTTGTTTTCTGACAATAGGAATAGTGTGTGTGTGTTTTTTTTCATAAATTCCCAAGCTTCCCACAAGGTGGTGAAATAAAAAGGTGGATTTGATTAATGGAGCACGTTAAAGTGCATGAGATTTAAAGTGTCAACGAAAAGCAAAACTAAGAATTAATGGATGATGGATGCAATGAAGCAACCTTTACGGCCAACACCTTACATCAAATTGATGAGTTAGTTGTACACGTGAAACTCGCCTTGCTATGGACATATCATAAATCGTAGTTAATCAATTACTCAATCACTTTTTTATGCTTTGGCAAGTCTTTGTGTAGGACCAATTTATAGAATCAAAACTTGTGAAGAATATATGCTTACACTTCACGGTACATGTTTCACGTAGGAAAAGAAAGTTATGGCAGTTCATTATCATCCTTCTCTTTATTCTCATGTGAACTATCCATTGGTTAAAGTAACTAAGAAAAGGGTATGACGTTAATCAATTAGACAACTCACGAACTCGCTCACGGGATTTTGGGCTTGGGCCCAAATTCTTATAAATTAATAAAAAATCTATCCTTGGGCCGTTACCCATGCAAATGCAACGGTAGTTTGTGAAGTATTTGAGCCTGGTCGTTGGCATAAAAATTGGGCTTTCTGCCCTTATTAAGGTTGGTTCAACCTCAACCGATACACACACATAGGTCTTGCAAAAGAGGGGAAAAGTGGTGTGCCTATGTTTTGAAGACGAAGAAGAAGGACGATGGACGAAGAACAAATTGTCAAGTTTGTGGAGACATACCTGAGGAAAAAGGGTTTCAAGCAAGCGGAGCTTGCTTTTCAAGACGAGCTTCACAACAACAACTCCTCCTCCAATTCTCATTCTCTCGATATCCATTCCGATCCCGACCTCTCCGCTCTCCTGCTCTCGCTCTACCAGTTAACTCTCTCTCTCTCTATTCTCTTCTTCAATCCACATTCTTCTTTTGATTTTCACATATTTATTTCCTTCCAGGTCAGAGGATACTCCTGCAAAGTACCACGATGAGTACAGTAAACTACGGTCTTGGGCGTATAGTTCACTTGATTTGTACAAGGTTACGTTTACTCCTATGTTTTTAAAATCTTTTTTGAACTCTAAACTGTTTTCTTTTTGTTCTCCATATCTCGCTGAATTACTTTGTGTGTATATCTTTTTTTTCAACAAACTATGCAGCACGAGTTGCTTCGGGTGCTCTATCCAGTTTTTATCCACAGTTACATTGATATGGTAGCTAAAGGATACGTCCAAGAGGGTAATTGCTCTTGTGTCTCTACTCTTTTCTACTGTTATTGCAACAGAAGATGTGGCCTTGTTTACTGATTTTGTCCCCAGCTAGAACATTTTTCAATACCTTCCGCGAGGACCACGAAATGATGCACTCACGAGACCTTCAGAAGTTGGAAGGAGTTCTTTCTCCCTCTCACCTCGAGGTTAAAAAACTCTTTTTTAATATATTTCACACTTCCTCTCGTTGAACCGTTTTTTCGAGCCTTGTTTTTCTTACTTTTTCAGGAAATGGAATTTGCTCATTCTCTTAGACACTGCAAAGTTAATATCAAAATATGCCAGGTAATACCTTTCTCTTTTATGATTTTAGGTTATCTAATCATTCACACTTTCAGTGTTTATGTAGATGTCAACTCACGTTAAAACACATTAATTTTTTTCATTCATTTTGGGTGATTGGATCATTAGAGCATATAACGTTCTCGGATTCCTATAACATTATATAATCTGATGATCCAAATTCTGAACTGATCTCCAAGAACATTAAATGCTCTAGTGATCCAAATTCTGAATTGATCTCTGATCGTGGCCCAGAAGTATCTTCAAAACATTTGCAACGTTCAATGTTTGAGGAGCTCTTTCAATATCTCTATCTAACTACGGTTGATTGATAGTCACCACCAAACCCTATACTACTAAGTGTTCCTGTTCATTAGTACAACTTGAGTTGTTCTGATATATTCTTTCAGGTCATATATTAATTAAATATGTGAGAGGACTATGAGCTCAATGCCACATACTGGTGACATGAAAGTTTAGATTTGATAAGTTTTATCAAATTGCTTGTTTTCAAACATTTTGTTTTTCTTTGCACAATGTTGGAGTCTGATTATTGTCGAACATCAATCTATATGATTGAAGTGAAAAAGTTGAACTGTGTAAGCTCTTGATGATGATGTACTGTTAATTGAATTTCCAGTACTCCAACGAGCTCCTGATGCAATATCTACGGAAAACAAAGTCCACTCTGATGCTGGGAATTGTCAATGAGCATATAAACTTCCAAGGTGTAACTAATCATATGTCAATGCAGTTACATGTGAATCTTTTCAATCATGATAGAACTTACTGGACTTACAAAAATTTCCTTCCATTGGCAGTTTCTCCTGGACAACCTAGCTCAATTTCCGATGATGCTGAGGCTGTATCACTTATTGGAAGTAATCAGGATGCAGCTAACCTGATAAATAAAAGAGAAATCCACTGGGGGGTGGGTAAATGGAAGTTCTAAGTTGCTAAATGTTCAGTTTTACAAGACAATTTGTTGCTTTTAAATGTATGTGAAACTTCTGGTTATTAAATAGAAGAACTTGGATATCTTAGATATCTGTTGGATCTTAATGTCATTAACATGAACTCGTGTATTTTGGGATGGCAAAACATACTGCTTGTATTGCAAAATCTTTTTTCCCTATTATCACCAAGTTTAGGGACATTCTAGAAGCATCTGGTTGCTATATAGCAATAGAAACAACTAATATGCAGTTCCATTGTGGATGTTGGGACTGGCAATTCAAAGCAAAATGTATGAAAATTAAGAGTTGTGCTTATTTGGTTTATTTATTTCCAAGTTTTAGTCGGCTTTAATTGTACTTTTGTTGTCTTATTATTAAACTGTGTATGGATCTTTGAAATGTCTACATGAATGCATAAAATCTCAGTAAAACATGATAGTAGAAACTTTTGGGTCTGGATGAATATGAAAAACTGAATGGATTATTGCTTTAGGTTTTTAGAAGGTATCATGTTGAGATCTTTTTACTTGGAGCACATCTACAGATATCCTTTATATATCCATGTAATGAGAACATATTCAAGCTGTTCATGTCAGTGTTGAAAAGTATTGATGTTTATAGTGTGGTTGAGTGAGAGCTGTGCCCAGTACATTTCAATTCTAAGGCAGATCTTGTCATTTTTTTGCTGATTTTGCATGTTTTTGTTAGGTAAGATTTGTGAATGTAGGAGCTACTCGTTATTATCTACTACATAGACGAAGTTTCAATAACAAGCAAGCCAGACTTTTAAGAAGAAAAACTTTTTGCTTCTATTTATATTTTGTATTGATTGGTTGTAAGATTCTTTTAACATTACATTGTTTGTTGTTTTTAGTTGCTTGAAGATTCTTTAGAAGAACGCTTAGAGAAAGCAGGGGGTCTGCTCTCAGATTCTGAAAAGCCAGAAGGAGATGCTAAAGAGGGAGAAATGGAGGACAACAAGGTAGGATTAATCGATTTCTTTGTAGTTGCATGATTTTAATGCAAGTGCATTTGATGGGTGACGGAGGGGGAAGGTATTAGTGGTGGGAAGGGTGTGTTTCCCACCATTGCAGCTTGTTTTGACTGGTCTAGATGTAATTTTGCCATGTTGATGTTCTGTTTGATATTCAGAAAAAATATGTAGAAGGCGGAAAGCAAGGTCCTTCAGCTAAAAAGTTGAAAAAAGACAAAGCTGCTAATGCTACAGCAAAGGTTGCACGCCCTGAGACTAATGCTACATCTATGGCTCCGCGAGTTAAACCAGAGCTTCCTTTGCCAGTAATGTATTTTCTAGATACCCTATGTCCCTTCCCTCACTGTATGTGATCATCCATTTATGTGTGCTGTAGGAAAAGCTATGTTGTCCTGCGATGCAAGTTTCAAAATTGAGTTTTTTAGGCATGGTTTGCTCTGCAGATAGTATCTTGGGCTTGGCATGCCTTGATGCTTGATGTCCATTCCCTTTGTTAGGAAGTTATGGTTAATAAAAGCAAATGACATAGCTTTGATATGATGGGGTGACGTTTGTAGAGGTTCTGTGGAATCAAGTATTATATGGTGGTTTTTGATTCTCATGAATCTAATCTCGGAAGTTTTTTTCTCCCACCTAGTCCCCCTGCAAACTGCAAGTGTAGGTTTTACTACTCCATCCTTGTACCAGAAGCCTGATTTATGTACATTTCTTGATCTGTTTAGTCATTAATGGCCAACTTGATGTTAGTGATTCTTCACTGGCTGTCGATCACATTCAGATATACTAAACACACACACATGGTGACTATATTTTGTGCAGAATCAAACAATGTTTGTAATAGAGGGTTAACGTGTTGTATCTGATAACCTATAATTGCTCCAGGCCAATAGAGGTTGAGCAGTCTATCCTTGAGGACTTGAGAAACCGTGTGCAGTTGAGTAGTGCAACATTGCCATCTGTTAGCTTTTATACATTTATCAACACTCATAATAGGTAATTCCTATCATATTTTTCTCAAGTTATTTTTTGATAATTTTTCTCTTAAAAGTATGACTTCTCCCCTATTCTGTTGTTTGACATCCTTTTCAGTCTAAATTGCTCTTCAATATCCCATGACGGATCTTTGGTTGTTGGTGGATTCTCAGACTCCTCACTGAAGGTTTTATCTTCTATCATAATAAAACCTTACAAGTACCATGTTAATGAAAAGAAATTGCTAAACCTGAGCTGTGCTTTCGCAGGTTTGGGATATGGCAAAACTTGGTCAGCAGGCTGGCAGTTGTAAGTCTAGACAAACTAGGACCTAGTTTTTATGTGCCGATTTTTCAGAAATGTGATATTAGCTCTATTAGAAATGTTCAAGGTTTGGAATACGCTGATGCTTCATGATAGATGAAAACATGTCCAGCATATGATCTCTGTTACAGCAACAATTATAAGTGATCTATTGCAATATATTATACAGAAAGATTTTCATATTTATGTTTGAACTTCATTTTAGAAAATGAAAAATTAAGAATTTTAGACATCTCATCTATCTTGGATTTTGAAACATGCTGCTGCTGACCACTTTCAGTAATTATCAGTGTAAAACTTTACTTGTTCCGCTGTTTTATTCATCATTTAGTGTCTAAAATCATTTTAAGAAAGTGATAAGGAGCTTAATACTGTCACATATAGCATTGGGTTATTTCAGCACATGTGGTATTTTTTTATGCTTAAACTTTACAATCATTTTTTTCCATTTATTGTTATACATATTGCAGCTGCAGTTAGATAACAGTCTGTTATACATGAGTCTACATTCTGGTCAAAAAGGAACATTTGCTAAACTAGTTTTCAATTTCAGCTGCTATTCAGGTTGAAACAGACTCTGCACCAAGTGAGCATCGTGTGGCGCCAAATGGTGATAAAAGATCGTATACATTGTTTCAGGGCCATTCAGGACCTGTTTATTCAGCCACTTTTAGCCCCCTTGGGGACTTTTTATTGTCCTCTTCAGCAGACACAACAAGTATGTCCTGACTGTCAATTTAGTGTTATATCTGTGTGGGCCCATCCACTTTTTCAATTCTGCTTAGTAGTTCTATTTTTCTTTTTTGCCTGTAAATTTATTGCGGAAATACTATGTTACTATCTTGCAGTTCGATTATGGAGCACAAAACTAAATGCCAATCTTGTATGCTACAAGGGCCATAATTACCCAGTATGGGATGTTCAGGTATGAATTTTACTCTCCAGCATAGGATTTTATTTTCATTATTATGTCTGGTTGGCCCTTGTCTTTTGACGGTGGCATCTCTTAGCAGAAAGTTGAGCCCTCATAGCTGGGGAGATGGTACTAGAGACAGTTTAAAAAAGTTCCTTTGGAAACTTCTCATGAATTTCTAATTTGGTGCTGCAGTTTAGCCCTGTAGGACATTACTTCGCAAGTGCTTCGCATGATCGTACTGCAAGGATTTGGTCTATGGACAAAATTCAACCTTTAAGGATAATGGCTGGTCACTTGTCTGATGTTGATGTTAGTATTTTCTGCATTATCCTATCATTTATATTTGTGCCATCCTGAATCTGTTACATTATATAGACTCCTGAAATGTTTTGTTTACTTAATAGCTGCTTCACAGTAGTTTATCATCCTCATATTTCTAAATTTCTGTAAAGATATAGTCATGATTGGTAACTTAATGGATAGAGACTGGTTTTGTTACCTCCTGGCTTTAGTACTTGGTTGAAGGAAAACTGTGAGATAATCTTGTGTGTATTAGTTGGTCTTCTACTCATAACTTCTCTGTCAAGGTTCTTCTGTTGGTACTTTTAGGGTCCTTGTATAGCTGCTTTTCTAGATAGTAAAATCCTTTTACTGCTAATGATTTTCTACATTCTGCTACCAATCTCTGAAATTCTGCTTCACTTGTTTCATGGCATGTCCTCAGCAATGTATTGTGGTAAAAGCAGCATAGTGCTTTCAATTCTAGCTGATCTTTCATCCAGTTTTAGCACGACTAGCATTTTCTACTGAAAGGAAAAGAAATGTCAAATGGAAACAAGTTCTGTAGTTTTTCCTTTTAGAATAAATTTAATTTTCTTTGGGCATTTTAGTTAATTTGCCTTTTTAAGCTAACGAAATGGCTTTTGGGGCAACTTGCTCCATATACTTGCTAATTCTTTGACCTTGGTATAATGACAGTGTATTCAATGGCATGCCAACTGCAACTATATTGCTACGGGCTCTAGTGATAAAACTGTTCGACTCTGGGATGTACAGAGTGGAGAATGTGTTAGAATATTTATTGGACACCGTAGTATGGTTTTATCATTGGCTTTGTCTCCTGATGGGCGTTATATGGCATCTGGTGATGAAGATGGTACAATCATGATGTGGGACCTGTCAAGTGGCCGCTGTGTTTCACCTTTGGTGGGGCACAATTCATGTGTCTGGACCCTTGCTTTCAGGTGCTTTTTTTTTCCCCGCTATAAAGCCCTTAAAAATTCTTGGGCATTTTGGCAATAGAAGTTTTAGTTACGACGGTAAGTTTAAATAATTCCTAAACTTTTGATTTTTCTGTCGTCAGTTGTGAAGGTTCACTTCTTGCGTCTGGTTCTGCTGATTGTACCGTGAAATTATGGGATGTAGCTTCAAGTGCAAAGGTGACAAGAACTGACGAGAAGTAAGTGTTTAATGTTAAAAAAATCTCCTGCAATTGCTCTTCTCATATTTTTCAACTGTTTCTGTGCTGGCCACTTAATGGCTTTGTTCATTTAATCAGCAAAACTGGGAATGTAAATAGACTGAGATCGCTGAAAACTCTTCCAACAAAGTCTACCCCAGTCTACTCTTTGAGGGTAATTGCCTTGTCCATGTCAGTTATCTTATAATCGATCATTCCTTGTTGTAACGTTTGTATCTCATGTTGGTAGCAGTTTTCAAGAAGGAATCTTCTGTTTGCCGCTGGTGTCCTTTCAAGAAGTGTGTGAAGTACTTGAACCTTTCTATTTTAAAGACGTGTAACATCTACTATTAGGTTGGCCAGATGGGATCAGCTAACACTGTTAATATGCTCTAATTTATTGGTAGCATGAGATGAGCATGTACACAAATCCTACTTAATTTTTGTTTGTAGTAAGAATTTTGTTGTACAATCTTCAGTCGCTCCCTTAAACATTCACGTGCATTTTCTCGGTAGGAGGAGGCACGTACTTCTTGTAAGTTGAAAAGAATAGGAAGATGGTTGACGGGTCCCTGTCGCTCAAGTTTCTGTAGTTTAATTAATATTGAATTATCCTAGCAAATTCTTTAGGTATACTATAGTTGTGACTATTTCACTGGCATTTTGGGGGAATGACGTGGTTGCTTAGACTAGGGGAGTAATGGGCCTATGCAAATTACCATGATTTTGTTTCAGAGGTTCCGGCCATGCTGGTGATGGCGTTGGGAGTGGAGTAATCAGTGTAAAAGACTAGGATTTGAAATTTATAAAGTTTTTTAATTTCTTTTGCCCTTGAGTTGTATTTCTTTAATTTATAGAAAAATAATAATCAATGGGTTGGAATAAATTATAATGAAGAAAAATCCGTAGAAGTAAATGTTATGATTTTAGAATCAGCTAGAGTTGAATTCGAGTTTTTATATACCATTACAACGTTTGGTATAGAAGGTTACTGTCTCCAAAGTTCTTTAATTTCATAATTAATATTTTAGAATCATCTTTTAAAATTAATTATCAAATCTTGAAAATGGGAAAGAATTAAAAAGTCATTTTAACAATAAATAAAAAGGTCATCAAGCCTATTGGTATAAAGAAATAAAGCCAAAAAAAAAATTAATATAGTATCTGTGAAATTATTCTCACTCAAATTATGCAAGAATTCAGATAGAACTTCCTTTATACGAAAGTTTGTAACTCCATTTTATTTTTATTTATTTTTGGAATGGAATATTTAATTTCTTAAAAAATAGAAATACAAAGCTAGTTTCGGAATATTTATTTATTAATGAGCATAAAATTTTTTTGGATATGTGACACTTCACGTAAACAATTACATTAAAAGATCAGACTTAACTATGGATTGAGTTGAATTGGGCTTTACGATTACTTGGGCCTAGCCCAACGTCCCTTATAAGGATCCCAACACAGTTTGAAATTCATTCCAACCTAACTCATCCCATTCAAGCTTGAGGTGTAATCTAACCTATTTGACCCCATCAAAGCATCGATCAACATCGGTTGACCCTTCTTTGGCTCTCTGATCATCAATTCTTAGACAATAATTCCTTAATTAAGCAAAAACAACTCATTAAGCTTTTCAACGAACTCCTGAGGCGTGGCAATTTCACTATCATTTTCACTCTTCACCGTATATTTCATCCTTAACACTATATGAATGCTCATATTCAAGCTAATGTCTGATGGGTGATCTTTAAGATTAACATCCTCGCCATTTGATTTAAATAGGTTTCTAAGAAGATATTTCAACTTGTTATGATATCAATTACTTTGATACCAATTACTGTAAAAAATGGAAGTAATTATGAGAGAAAATAAAGAAACAAAATACAAGTATGTACGTGAGTCGACTAATTTATGTAACCTATGTCCAAAAGTAAAGAGACATAATTCTTTTGGGAGAAAGGTGATATAAAAAGAAATATGATAAACACAACCTTACAACCTTTAAAAGGCCCTGTTAGACCCTCTTACAAAACCCTTATCAAACTATTTATAAACTAGGATTACTGGTAAAAAGTTTAATTACAATGAAACTTTATTATCATAAAAATCTAAAGTCATTAATATTCTATTTCCACATAAGCTTGAGGTTATTAAAATTCTATTTTACAAGAATTTAAGGCATATTTCATAAATTTTCACGTTGACTTGAATTCTTCAATGTCTAACTAAGAATTACTCCTTGCTGTATAAGCCCCAAGGTCTTAAAGCTATATGAACATTTACCAAGTCTATGTTATGCCTGAACTTTTCTATAGCTAACATATTTATTAATATGTTAGCTACATCCTCTAAAGTGTGAACTTGTTAAGCCCTTACATCCTTTACCATAGCCCTCATTTGTATATCTTTCTCCTGCCTTTTCCTAGTCCTTTGAAAGATAGTTTCATTCCCATCATTGATTCTAAGAACATACGTAACTAAGTCTCACCAACCATATCTCTCTAGCTATTTGACGGTCCTTCTTCATTCTATCATTAGCTATACTATGATGTCACTTTCTTCCGGACATTGTTCTATCTCTTGAATTAGAATTTTCAACCCCCTTAGCATCTATTCCATGCTATTCTAGTACTACCTTTGAATTGATACCACTCACTATTGACTCTAACACGTCCTTTCCATATGTCTACCTCTATATATGTTGCTCCCAAACACTATATCATTGAAAGTTACCTTAAACCTTTTACCAAGTGTACAAAACTTATAAAAATCTATCTTTCCATTTTAGTCATTCTTTAATAAGCTCCCTTTATGAAGTTTCGTCATCTTTTTCCAACTAAGATAACTCATCCACTTATGCCATACCACAATATTATCTTTCTTCCTTGGAGATTAAGATAAAACTAGCGATCCTATTATTGTCCTTCCCATTAAAAAATAGATGCCATGCTATAATTATATTTTCAACACAATCGATATATCCTCTGCCACTTTAACCTGTCCATCATCACAAGAATACTTATACCTTTAACTATTAAGAGTACTAATGGAAATCAGATTCTTTTAAATCTCAAAAACATGTTAGGTATCCGTTATTTTAGCAATTCTGTCATGCATCCAATGAACCGTTGCCTTCGACAACATACTCTCCATCATCACCTAATTTTGCAGTACCATTTCATTCTCTACAAAAAATAGAACCAATCTTTATTGAAAGTCACATGATAAATGACACTAATTTCTATCATCTACATATTTGTAGAATAAGAATTACTTACCTTTTTCATACTCTTCATCTAAAGTCTCCTAGACTACAACAACTTATGCTTTTCCATCTATTTCCCTTTTCTTATTTTCATCCTTTCATTGTGGTTGATCCCTTGTAAAGTTCCCTTTAACTTTACAGTTAAAACATTAAACAACCTTAGCCTTCAATTTGGGTTATGACTTCTCTTGTTTTCATAACACATTTCTTATTCCCATATGCAACGATACATATTCATATATGTCAGATACCTTTTTATCCAATTCACTGAATTTTTGGATACCTTTTTCTTTAATTTCTTAGGTTGTGGAGTATCCTTCACATCACTAATAGAAATAGTCTCTCTACTATATAACATGATATCAATAAAATTCTCAAATAAATTACGCAAGAAACACAATATAATTATGACTTGATTATTTTCCTCAACTTTAATCCCTACACTTTTTAGATCTAAGATGATTCGATTAAAATTATCGATATTAAATTTTGCCTATGCACTCTTTAACATAAGGTATATAAATTATGCTTTTGATATAAACAATTCATAAGTGATCTTTTTTGATATTTACTTTTAAGTTGTTTTTACAACAAAGCAATAGTTATTTCATTAACTATTTTTCTTAGGACCTCGTCACTCAGAATCAATAGTATTACATTGTGCACCCTCAATATGATCTCTTCCTTCTTTGACACTTAGACATTAGCTTGAAGTTTCATCATCTTTTGCTAGACATTAGTTTAAAGTTTCATCATCTTTTTCTATGAAGATGAATCATCCACTTGTGCCATACTACAATATTATCTTTCTTACTTGAAGATTAAGAGATAATCACTAATCCTATTTTTATCCTGACCAATGTGATAGTATCGATCAGACCAGATGACAAAACTTCAAGCTAATGTGGTAGCCTCGATCATATGAAGAAGGTGGTAAAATTGAGAAGCATTTGACCATTAGAGGAGTTGTACATGATGATAGGAGATGAAGAAAAGAAGGATTGAGAACACTCAGACCATTAATGGGGAAAATAGTTAAAATTTGGGGAAAAATTAGGATTAAGAGGTGAATTAGGTAGTTACAGAACTTTGGTAGTCAAGTTGGATGCGAGTTAGGTTATTTTCAGGATAGGGTTAGGTTGTACGGAAAAATTGGGTTGGGCTAAAGGTTGGGTCTAGGTCACTTATGGACCAATTTTAACACTTCAGAAGTTGTGCGTGTGTTTTTTTTTAATGAAAGTCAACTCCAAGGAGTTTTGTGAACAAGTTTAAATTATACGGACCTTTTTTATAATTCCAAAGGATATGGATTTTTCAATATTTTCTTACGTATAAGCGAGGTTTTCTTAATCTTTTACCCAATTTGTTGATTTATCATATTTACATATGATTATTTATATTTAAAAGATAATAATATTAATATGTAATATTAATCAATT
>JANQAP020000253.1:1448252-1467975 GCA_026874005.2 Erythroxylum coriaceum
ATTATATTATATGTGATTTATATTTAAAAATTATTTATTTATATAAAAATATATACAAACAATTAAAGAATAATTTTTTTATATTTTCTATTTTCATTAATAAAAATTTTATTAATTTTTTTTATTTTTATTAGTTATATACAATTTTTGTTAATAATATAAAATATTATTGTGGTGATAAGCTTGTGGACCGTAATAAATGAGTTTGGGGAAAAGGAGGTTAGAGTTAGAAGAAATAACTAGTATTAAAAAAATTATTAAGGGTATATTAAATAGTATGTATTTATTAGTTTACGTTCCATCCTAAACCCCCCAAATCGGAGATTTCTTCTTTTCACTGCTTAGGATGGAATGAAACGTAACATGAAACTCTCCGCTTCCATCTCGTTCCGTTCTATTCCATTATGAAACCCTCAACCAAATGATAGAAGTGTGTTACATTTCATTCCGTTTTATTACTAACCCCTCAACCAAACAAGGCCTAAGATATTAAGAAGAGTGTAGGATTTAGGTGGGGGGTGGGGGGTGGTGAGCAAGAGAGGGCATTTAACTTATTGAAAGAGAAGCAAAGAACAAAACCTATCTTAGCATTATCGAAATTTGCCAACACTTTTGAGATAGAGTATGATGCGAGTGGGGTTGGAATAACTTGATGTAAGACCATTTGTATAATTTAGTGAGAAACTTAGTGGGTCAGCCTTAAACCACCAAACTTACGACAAGAAGTTGTAAGCATTGGTTAGTGCTTTAGAGACTTGGCAGCACTACTTAAGGCCTAAAGAGTTTGTGATTTAGAATGACTATTAGTCATTAATGTATATTAAGGGACAAAACAATCTTAGCAAAAGGCATGTCAAGTTAGTAGAATTTATAGAAACATTTCCTAATGTCATTAATTTTGAACAAGAAAACGAAAACATCATGGCAGAAGCATTGTCTAGGAGAATTGCCTTAGCACTTTGAAAGGCTCTATTACTAGGCTTTAAGCACATTAAAGAGCTATAAAATGATGAGCATTTTTTTAGCAATGTGCTTAATGCTTGTGAGAAATCTACCTTTGGGAATTTCTTTAGGAATGAGGGGTATTTGTTTAGAGAGAGTAGTCTTTGTATACACCCAAGTTCCTTAAGAGACTCGTTAGTGAAAGAATTTCATGGAGTAGGTTTAATGGAACACTTTGGTGTTAAAAATACTCTAGATGTTTTGAATGAACGCTTCTTCTGGTCACACATGATGAGAGATATAGAAAGAGTGTGTGAGAGATGTGTGGAGTGTAGGCAAGCTAAATCGAGAGTACAACGCCATGGATTGTATAGATCATTACTTATACCCAGTGAACTATGGTTAGACATTTCCATAGACTTTGAGGAGTCATGATTCAGTATTTGTTGTTTTTGATAGGTTTTCAAGATGACACACTTCATTGAATGTCACAAGCCAAGGATAAATCTTATATTGCTGAATTTTTCTTTGCTGAAATTGTTCAATTACATTGAGTTCCTAAAACTATTGTTTCTGACTGTGATAACTATTGAGTCGTTTTTAGAAAAATTTATAGAGGAAGTTGTGAACTAAGCTTTTGTTTTCCACAATTTGTCATCCACAAATATATGGTCAAATTGAAGTGGTTAATAGCATGCTAGAATCTTTATTGCGTGCTATTGTGGGTAAAACATCAAAAACATGGGCAGAATCTTTGTCTTTTATTGAGTTTGCATGTAAATGAATGATACATAGTGCCAATGGTTTTTTGCCCTTTGAAATTTTTTATGGCATTAACTCGTTGTCTCCTTTAGTTCTTTTTTCCTTTGTCATTAGGTGAAAGACATAGCTTGGACGAAAAGAAGAAAGTTGAATTGGTGAATAATTTTCATAAAAAGGCAAGCCTGAATATAGAGAAAAAGATGCAACAATATAAGAACTAAGCAAATAAGTGTAGGAAGCAAGTGATAATTGAAACTAGTGATTGGGTTTAGGAACACATCAGAAAGGAAAGGTTTTCAAGCAAATGAAAATCTAAGTTGCAGTCGTATGGTAATTGACTGTTTCAAATGGTGGAAAAAATCAATGAGAATGGATATAAGATTGCTATACCAGGTGCATACTGTGCTCATACTATTTTCAATGTTCATGATCTATCTCCTTTTGATTTTGCAAATGAACAAGCCAATTTGAGGATAAATCCTTTTGAGGAGAGGGGGAATGATTGATTCGAACAAAACAAAAGAAATGGAATATGTTGGAGAGATTGGACAGCAAGGAGAAGCATTTAAACAAGATCAACAAAGTGTTACTTAAGGCAAAAGATCCATTGGAGGATCTTAAAAGACCAATGAAACAATTGGTAGCTAAACGTGCTAAAGAAGCTCTCAACAATTTGACGGTGGAATTATATGTAAGGTAAGAAGCTAAAAACTTGGAAACACGTCAAATAAGTTCATAATGATTATTCAAGGTTTTGAGAAATGTGTTAGACTTATTGATGTGTGTAACTACAAACAATTTGTTTGTTACAATTAGGCTATTTTGAGCATCTTTGTCCATATAGTGTAATTCGTTTGGGACATAGATAAGTTATTTAGGACTTAAATAGGTGGCTTTCAACATTAGATAAGCCCACTTAGCCTTTCGGTTTGTGTTAGGCCTAAATAACTCGTTTTAAACTTGTTTGTTAATAGTCTATTATTTGGGCCAAAATCCACTTTCTATCATTGTGGGATTCTACCTATGGCATTAGTTAATATAAACACTCTACAACTTAATTTGTAATTAGATTTGATTGATTACCAAATTCAATAATCACATTGAGTTTTCTTTGTATTCCTTAAGAGAAATCCTTTCTGGTGTTCTTTAAAGACTTGATTTTCATTCATTCAAGGGTTTATGAAGATTAAAATCTATTTCTTATCACTCCCAATCCCTTTCTAGTATTGTAGGTGTGGTGGAAATACCTCCTTGAGTTGTTAATTCAATATTGATTCGAATAGAACGATCCTTCGATCCTGAATCCATTTATTTGTACTTCATCCAATCTGAGGTGATGAGCATTTCAAGGAGTCTTTTTACTTTTTGGAATCGTTTCAGGAAAAGCTTTTAGAGATTTTTTGGTTAGTTACAACCAATATATGGCATGCACAGGGGTTGTATTCATCGGAATTCACGATTGAGAATTCAAATAAAGAAAGAGCTTTATCTTTCTATTTTATGTGAGTTGATTTTTGTCTTCTTGACTTTATCTTCGTGACAATAGTTTTTGATATTTTTATGTCATATGACTAGATCTAAACTTAAGATATTCAAGTTCATATCCTTTTAATTTCAAGTTTTTATTAATTTGTAATACCACAAAATTTTCATTCTCTATTTCCAATTGAGTTATGAACCAAGGAATTTTTATATTTTATTTTAAGTTACTTGATATCCCTTTATGTATCTTTTATTTTTGAAAAAACCTCTATCGATAACACAGCACCTATTTCCAACAATTCTTAAGATCATTTGCATGGAATTTTAGGTCCAAAATTCTACTATAAAGACCAAATAGATAAAGATAGCTTTGTAAGGATTAATCACAGAAAAGCAGACAGTTGACTATTTAAGATAAAATAAAAAGCATTGCAAGATTAACATTTTTTTCTACATGTAAAAGATGGCATATGCTAATACTTAAAGAGTAAAGCTTAGAGAATGGAGCTAAATAGAGCCTAATTCATATAATTAAGATGTTTTTAAGGGCTTTAGTTCATTTTTGTTATTATTCAGCATGTTTTATTATAATTAGGCTATAATTTACTTAATTACAAAGCCCAAAATGTGTTAATAATTTGTAGTTGTCTTCTAGTTTCCTATTTGTGTTAAGACTTATTATTGGGTTTATTTTTAATCTTATTAGGGTTTTATGCATTTGGTTAACTAATAAAATAAATCTGAACTTTGTTTAGAATTAAAATTAGTTGAATTTTGTTATAAGAGTTGAATGAAAGAGAAGAGAGATAGAAAAGAACTTGAGTTCAAGCCCCTCTAAAGCCACAGCACCAAAGAGATTAACTCAAAGGTCGTTCCTAACCTCGTAAGGCAACAAATAAAACAAGCACATTAGTGTTTGTGAGAAAATCATAATTTTATGGCCCAAAATATGCTTTATTCATTACAATACTCCCTATTTATAGAGTTTTTTAGCTTCCTTGTTCTTTAATTTGAAAAGGAAACCAAAATCCTACTAAAAATCAACTAACAAATCTACCTAATTTGACTAAGAAACAAAGAACAAACATCCGCTTAATTTGACTACAAAACAGAGAATAATACTTGAAAGGCAAGCAAACCTACTTTCTATCCCTTTTCTTAATTATTATCCCTCTTAAAATTATAATAATAGAAAATACGAAAATAAAAGAAAAACTTCCTAAAATTTAGCCATAACAAGTGTGCAACCCATATTCAGTCCAAGCTCAGCTATCTTCTTGTTAAGCCCATAAAATCCAAGTATCAATACTTCATGATTATCTCCATGTACTCGACCATTCTTAAATGCTCCACGTCATTCTCCCTTTATTCAAAAGAAGTTTTCCATAATTCATTAAGCTTGTCATCCTCAAGATGTGGAGAAAGGTCACCAACATTTTAGTCAAAACTCCATAATCTCTAGGCAAGTTTAGCTTATAAGTACTTTCTCTAATTCTCTTAAGTAACTTGAATGAACCTTCAACTTTAGCCATCAGCTTGTTTTTCCTTTTATTTGGAAGACATTCCTTCTAAGATGGAGCCGAACAAGATCATCCAGTCCAAATGAAGATTGTTTGCAGAAATTATTTGCTCTTGCTTTGTATTGCTCATTTGTTTTTTCTATTCTAGTTTGATTCTGGTCATGGAGCTTTGCCATCTCTTTAACACATTTGTTAGCATCAAAGTTCAAATAGTGACTTCCTCGTTACATGCAAACGCAACATATTGTAGGCGAACTGTGCATGTGTAATTTTGAGATCTCAATCTTTGGTAGTCTTATTCACCAAACCATGCAACAAGGCACCCATTGTTCATATAGTTTGTCTGTTGGTTTGTGAATGATATGATTTACAAATCAAGATCTTTGTTTCTAGCAATCTCTACAAAGAATGTTAAAAGTGACTTAAGAACTTCAAGTCTTAATCTGAAATAATGGACTTAAAAACACAATGAAGAATTTAGATCTTTCTCATAAAATTATTTCAAAGTTTCAAATCCCAAAAGCCTTGAGTTCAAAACATCAAGCATAGAATATCATCGAGAAAGTGTATCTGCAGCCACTTTATATCTTCCCTCTTTGTATTCCTCAGGATTCAATCTATAAATGTGCTTGTTGGGTAGTGGTGTAACTGGTACTAAGTACATTTAGTACTCAATCTTATAAAAAGAGGTGAACTTGATGGCAAATCTTTGGGAAACATGTTTGAAAATTTTGCCCAATAGTTGCTACAAATCTTGACTAATTCGTGTGTCCTCCATTCTTATAGTTTCCTTTAGAACCAATGTAAAAGCTTCCTTAAATTCTTGCAAATCCCTTAGAAATTCAGTTTTATTAACAATTAGCAACTCCTTGCTTTGTTTTCTTTCTTATATACTACAAATTTTAGAAGATGGGAATGGAAACAAAGTGATTCATTTTGCATCCTTCTCAACTGAATAAGAAGTAAGTATGGTAACACTTAATCAATTACCTCACTCCATTGATCATCATTTATCTACACCCTCACCTTAGAGTTACTAAAGAACCTATTTAGTAAGGCTAACATCAGATGGGTGTTGCATAAAGCACCAATTTCACTCCAATTATCAAAATATAGTAATGATAGTTCACCATTTCCCATCCTATATTTTATACTACTTGCTAGACTTCCTCTTAACTTACACGATTGAGATATGACCCATGAAAAGGTTATTTGGTTTTGATTTTCTAAATACTCTTCATTTTTAAAATATGCATGTGTACCCATCTCACCAATAAGGATTGATTGTCCTCCAACAATCTCCACAAGCTTTTGGTCATATAAAAACTTTGTTACTAAGGAATATAAGGATAATCCTAGCCCTCCCTATTATCTTATCATGTATATATCACTCTGTGCCACTTTTGTATAGTATTTACTACAGTCTCTAACCCATAAGATCCTCTAAACATCTTTTCAATTGTCTTAGTCAACTACTTAGATAGGAAGAGGTATGTAAACTAAAAGATATACATTGAGTTAAAAAATATTTGACATTTAGTTAAAAAATATTTGACAAGTTATATCTTAGTTAAAGATAGAGACTTGTTTTTCTAGCTTTCTATTCTTCTCTGGATCCTTTCCACTAAGTGAAAGCAATCTTTATGCTACTATAGGAAGCCCAAGATATAAGAAACAAAGCTTCCTAACCTAAAGACCTGTAATTGCTGAAAGCAAGTTTGACATTTGTTTGCACTAAAGAATATAAATATATGGTTCTTGTTAATGTTGATCCCTAAACCTGAAAAAGCCTTGAAGGCATGAATGGAAGTCATTAGACTAACTGAATTTTCATGGGATTTAGAAAATAAGACTAGATCATCAGCAAAAGCTAAGCAAAATAGCTTAAGCTTCTTATACTTATTGTGATACTTGAAACTAGAAACATCAAGATGTTATGATTCATCGATCTGGTTAGAGCTTCTATGATTAAACTTGTATAGGGATAAAGGGTCTCCCTATCTTAACCCTCTATCTCCTTAAAAAACCTCCACTGGTTCCCCATTAATGACCATACTGAAAGAAGTAGTTACAATGCATGGCTTGATCTAGGTTCTGAAGTTTTTAGGGAAGCCAAACACCTGAAGGAGATTTGCAATAAAGTCCCAGTTGATGGAATCATAATCTTTGTTAAAACCACTTTTATATAATAATTTATAGTTGATATGTAATTAAAATGTTATCCCTAGTCAACATATTCTCTAAGAGAGCTCCTTCTGTATTACTCATCAAGGACTTTAACACTATTCTCAATCTAGCAACAAATAACTTAGAGATCATCTTATAAAGAAGTTGAAGCATGAAATTGGTCTATACTCCTTAAGTGATCCTAGATTTTAAGGTTTTGGGAATAAAGCACAAGAAGGTCTTATTAATCTCCTTAATCATCTCTCCTTTTTCAAAGATCTCCAGGATAGCATTAATATTAGCTCTTTAATCAAAGGCCAAGCCTTTTGATAAAAGTATTCATTAAAATCATTTGGTCCAGGGGCCTTTTCATGATTCATTTCAAACAAAACTTTATCCACGTCCTATTATTGAAGGGGAAACTCAACATTTGAAGTTCTTGATTAGTGAATTAATTTGAGATAAGAGGTCTGATTAAGGGTATCAAGGAATCTGCTTGAGTAGGAAAACCTAAGAAACTTTTGAAATAAGTGAAAACTTCTTTCTTCATATCCTCTTAAAGTTAGCTAGGTTTCCATCATGACTTCTTAAGGATAGATCATATTCACATTCCTTTTTTTTAGTATTCTTTCTCCCTCATTGACTTAAAAGGTCTTGTGTTTATGTTTGAGTAAGGGGTTATAGTTCCATATTGATTTGGTATATAAGCTGAGTGCCTTCTTCTCTTTTTCTAGCCATCATGGAACTTTAAGGTTTCTATAACTCCCTCTTGAGCTTCATATCAGTAGCTTTTTTTCTTATTGGATCTCCCTGTATGAAACCACCTAATTGAATTCCACTTCTTAAGTTCATCTTTTATTATTCTCAGTTTGCAGATACAAATGTACGTCTTTTTTTCCTTATATGTTCCTTGATAGCCTCTCATAATGGCTTCCTAAAATCCTTCTTCTTTCACAAAGAAATTTTTGAAGTTAGAAGGAAAATTTTCCCTTTTTTAGCAAAAAAAATTGAACTACCATGGGAGAGTCATTTCGAAATAACAGATTCGTGAATATGACTTTGCTTTCTCTAAATTTTGTATAACCAATCCTCATTAATCAAAGCTCTATCTAACTTCTTACTAATGCTCCATTTATCCTCTTCTTTTTTATTTAAAGTACAAAAACATCCTTCAAATTTTAAGTCTAAAACTTCCAACTTATCTATACATTCCTTAAAGTCTTTCATGAAACTTTCTAAACACATATTGCCATCAGCCTAGGAGTTGTAAAGAATAATATTAAGGTCCTGTAAAATTAACCACAGATCCTTAATGGAACTTCTAATTCTAATAAGGTCATTACCTATTCCTCATATGGGAAGTAATATTGATTCAAAAAAAAATGGAACCACAATCCTTACATTCTCTTTACAAAACCAAACTGCTAACTGCAATCCTTACATTCTCTTTACTAAACCGAATTGCTAAGTTAATTAACTAATCATTAGCCTATACTAATGGTAAATAATTATTTAACTATATTTATATACCCATATTTAATGTGTTTTGCTTGTTTTTTAAAATTTTTTAAATATTTTTTGTACTTAATTCATTTCATGTGTGTTTATAGCTAATACATGTCTTCTTGGACCAAAAGAAGAAGAATTTAGATGAAATCATGGCATAAAATGAAGATTTAGAGCAACTTGGAGATATATGGTCTTATACAGTGACAATGTAGGTCTCTGTAAACATGTAGAGATTTGAAAATATTGTTTATGGCCGTGTATGTTACCCATCTAGATCCTTGTGCCCATGTAGAATTCCAAATTCAGATATTTTTAGAGATTTGATTACCTATACAACCTTATTATAAGTGACTGTGTATATCCTAGAAACCTTAGTTTTTACTATAAAAGGACCTATCGAGTCAAAACAGAAGGATTTGAGATTTAAAGCATTTTTAGTGATAATAAACATAGAGAAAAGGCAATTATAATCAAAGGACAAGGAAAACATAAAGATTACATCATAAGATCTTATAGATAGCATTATCTAATCCAGATTACAAAAAATTCATTAGAGAAAAAGGGAGATTTAGAATATGCTTTTTTTGTTTTCTATCTGTTCTTCGAAATATTTGTTATTGTTTTCATTTTCTATGAGTAGGAACTAATTTGTTTAGTGCCTAGGTGTGATGAACCCTAAGTTATAATAACAATATGGTTTAATCTTTTATTTAATGCAATTTTATTGATTGATTTATTGTGATTTAATTATGCATTATATTCTTGATCTAATATATCTGGAATATTAGTTCATTATCTGAATTCATGTGAATAAGATTGATAAACCCTTTGTTTAAATAGATCTACTATAATTGGAAGGAGTTGCATGCAAACTTAGACATAGGTCGACATAAATCCTCTATATTAGGGTCAAACCCAATAATGAAATTCACTAATCAATAATGCAATCTTAGGGGTTTTAACTAGAAAGAGATTTCAATTGAGGGGTTAGTTGTTGATAGTCTTGAGAAAGATATTAACATAGGAATTTCCACAATCCAATAATCAATAATTTAATTACATGATAAAGGGTTAATATTTAAGAATTCTTAGTGGGATTAATTAACTAGGTACTACTTATTTGATATCAACTTTTTGTAGTATTTTTCTCTATTTTAGCTCATTATTGTTTTAATCTTAGTTAAGTTGTTTAGTCTAATTTTTAATTAAATCCACAATCTGATTCGACAGTTAGATAATAAGAAAAGGGTTAATACTAGTACTTACAATCCTCATGGGATCGACTCGTATTTGCGTATGCTAGCTATAGCTACATCGTACACTTGCGGTTAAAATTGAAAAATCTTTATAAACATAAGAACACATCAATCAACTAACTCCACTTTTATTTGGTTAAGGTCACAGGCAATAATAATTTTTCTATAACAATGGAAATGGTGATTGAAAAAAAGAAAGACTGAGTTGCCCTAGTGATTTCAAGTTGGAGAGATAATCCTTCTTGATTTTAGATTTCAAAATACCATGCAAAATAGGTTTAGCATCTGAAATGAAGTCCTTTAAGGATTATTGCTTCCTAGAGCAATTAATAACTTTCATATTCCATAAGATTATAATAAACATTTAGAGGGATCTTTAACCCTTTGGACCTTTTTTTTCTTCATTATTCTTTTCTACTTTAAGTTCTAAACTCATCATTATCCACATTTAACTTTTCTAAGTTTGATAAGGTAGTAACTCTTACCTCCTAGAAGCTTGCTTGCCTCTATTACATTCCTTTATAGACTTCACTATTCCTCTTCGTACCTACTCTTCCTCTATTCCTTTTTCTATTCTCTCTGACTCCATTATCTTGTTTATGGGAAAGAGTTCTTGATTGCTAGCTATTAATCATCTTGCAAGCTTTATAATTTATAGCCTTCAAAATACTGCAAGTGCACTGGTCGTGATTTATAGTATATGAAGGGTCGATCCCACAAGGAAGGTGAACTATTCTAATCCTTTGTTATCTAAGGCTTGGAAAATTAATAAAATGAAAATAAAATTTGCAAAGAAAATTAAATATGAGAAAGTGATTATCAAGAAATTAATTCACAAATTTAACAAAAAAAGAAATTGAAATCAAGCAACAAAAAAGTCACAATGGAAATCAACCAAGAAAAGTTACCAAATTATGAGAGAGGAGATTCTTCCTATCATTAATGCTAACCTATCATTTATATGTTAAAGGGGTGTCGATTTTAGACTATCGAAGGGGAGATTACTCTCTCTCGAGTTATAATCACGCGCCCTAATTAATAACCCCTAATTGGTTTAAGTATTGAACGAATAATCTCTCAATTACCAACAGTCTTAAACCAAATTAGTTTTAATGATCTCTAATAAACAATCGGGTCTCACACGAGATCTCTCTCCATATAATAAACGATTGGATTGATAGTGGATTACCTAACTCTCATTAACTAGATCCAATCATTTTACATTCAACTCACCCTCTCAGTTTGTTACCGAAGCATGAAGATACAACAATTAATCACAACACTCAATCAAAATAACTAGATTAACATTAACTTAAGTTAAAATCTCAAAAGAAAGTTAAAACATCTTAATCAAACCCAAATCCATAAACATAGTTGTATTCATCTTAACATTCAAGAAAATGAAAACAAAGATGAAAAAATACAAGTGGAATGGTGATCGGGACGCCTCGAGAAAACAGCAGCTGCCAAGACCTGCTTCTTTCTCTTCTCTTCCTCTTTCTCTCTCTTCTTCTTCTCTCCTCTTGGATTGTTTTCCAAAATGGCAGATTGGAGACTCTCTTAGGGTTTCTTCATTAAACCTTTTATAGGTTTTTCTAATTTGGGCAACTCTAGGGCTTTTTTCGAGTCCAAAAGGTCCAAAAAATCTCTCGAAAACTCAAGTCGGGAAGGTTGTCTGCATGTTCTATCGTGCAAGCCACGATTATCGCTCCTCCCTGATGCTTCTGTTATGATCATGGCTTTTGGGCCACAATCGTGAGCTTGGTTGCTCCTTCGAGTTTTCTCGGAATCTTCTTCGTTCTTCTATATTTATCCTGAAACACTAACAAACATATAAAGGCACCTCAAAAATATAAAATTAAAGCTCAAAAGTGTTCTCTAACTCTCAAAATGCTCAAAACACAAATTTCTAACTAAATAACCGAAACCTAACCTAAACGTGCATTAATAAAACTGCTAAACATGTACTAAACTACCCACTAAAATATTATATAGTGTACGGCTATCACTAGCCTCCCCTTCTTTGTTGGTGTTGAGAAACTTGGTTGCCTAACCATTCTTGCCTCTTATAACTTTTTCACTTAGCACTTTAAGGAACCATTTTGCTTAGTCCTCTAAGCTCATCAATTTAGCATAGTCCTGTCTTAAAAATTTCTTGCTTGTAGGTCTCCAACCTTTACCTTGTTATTTCATAATAGGCTTCCACTGATAAGAGACTTGAATCGAGCACTCTATTAATTTTCCTTTTCACCAAGTCTCATTAGAGTGATTGTATTTGGTAGCTCCGTGCTTATTTCGACACTAACACACACCCTTGTAAACCTAGTTCTCCTCCTTAATGTAGTTGTCTCATCCATACATGTAGGTTTGTTATTTAGCTTTCTAAAGTTCTCAAGCCCCTGGTTGACCAGTGTAATACATTCTGCAGGTTAATCCAAATGGCATATTTTCCTATCTTATAGGTTCTAAGGTAATCCCTAGTTTTCAATTATGAAGAAACACTAGAAGGTTTTGGAGATGTCATGGTCCTGCCCCTAGGATTTTCTTGGCAGATGATTCAGAGGCAAATATAAATAGTATGAGGTTCTCTTCTGACAATAAGACTTCCATTAATCTTTTAGCTTTCCAGTTCTTTTGTGCCTAATTATTAATGACTGGAAAAGGTGGCTTTTTGCCTAAGAAAAAACCTACCAAAGTAGCAAACCAACTCAAGGCACATTCTTTAAGCACCTCAATGGCTAGAGATACAATATTATATCCATCCAAGCAAGTGGGTGAACAGAAATGCAACCAAGTGTTAGAGCTTTCTCCAACCACCTTTGTCTAGTTAAGCTAAGGATTTATGGGGGTAACCATTGTCTTTATAATCTTCTTCCCAACATCTTCTTCCTGAATATTTAGATATGCAAAATAAGAGGATTAAGGTAAAAATGACAAAGGCTGCAAATTAGCAACAATACAGAAGGCATAGAGCTGTTCTAAGAGGAAACAACATGTCCTCTGAAAATTCTCTCTACCAGGGTTTGGCAGATGCGACGGCTACTATGGGCAAACTGAAGTTCAGAGATCAGGATGGTGGTGGGGGTATTGCGACGGTGGCTACTACACTGCAATCGACTGAGAATACTGACATGGTGGAGGCTCGACCATCCTACAAGGATCGTTTAGGGTAGAAGGTTTCGCCTCATGCGCATGTACCACTGGAGGCTGGGGATGTGATTATCAACCGTTCACAATCACGAGTTCGAGTTTCATTGTCTGCAGGGTTGAAAGGGTGTCTCTAATAGGCTTGGAAGTTTTCAGTGGTGGTCAAACTTCTTAGCTGCACGGCCTCCTTCCATGTTATGAGTGATAAGATGAAATCGATGTGGCCTCTCTCTGCCACACCGAAGGTGATTGATATTGAGGATGGCTTTTATCTACTAAGGTTAAACAACGAAGATATGACCCACATTCTCTTGGGTGATCCTTGTATTTTCTTAGGGCATTACCTGATGGTTCAGCCTTGGTATCTAGCGTTCCGTACAGCAGGGACTGCCTCCAAACGCGTGACCGCCTGGGTTCATTTTTCGGATCTTCCACCAGAATATTATGACAAAGCGCTATTGTTGGAGATTGGCAATACTATTGGAAAACCAATCAAAGTGGATATGCCTACGTTGGAATCGAAAACGGGAAGGTTTGCATGAGTGGCGGTGGAATTAGATTTGTCTGCGCTGTTAATGCCAGATTTTGACCTGGAGGATATCTGTTAAAGGGTTGTCTACGAGAAACTTTCGTAGATTTGTTTTTCATGAAAACAGGTCAACCACAACCTATTGGCTTGTCCCTATCGTGACGAACAGGTAGTACGTAGTTCGGCCATTATTGGTGAAGGGATCCAAGTTACGGGGGCTTGGAGTTTAACGTCAGCCCCGGACTCATATGCCTCTGCTCCGAGTATATATATGGGCCTTGGATGATGGCTCTGTGACGAGAACGGTGACCATTTACGAAGACTGATGATCAAGGGGGCTCAGTGAAAAGGGGTAACCAGAATTCAGGTGGTCCTGCTATTGGTCAGGGCTCGGTTAAGGTGAGTGAGGATCAACGTGGATCACATTTTGCTGTGTTGTCTCATGATGCTCCCCTGTCTGATACACGCATGAAAAAAGGTCTGGCTGTGAGGGCATCCAATTTGGTGAGTACGTCCGTGCATATGCGTTAGGGGACGAAGGGGTCTCTTACTGTTCCTTTCGTGCATGGCAAGGAACCGGTTAAGGGTACCACACAGGTAATGACATCGAGACTGAGTACATATGGGAAGAGCAAGTAGGATCCTTCTGTGTCTGGTGGCCAACCAACGTCAGTCTTTAACTTTGGTTCACTTGTTGACCATGCTAAGCAGACGAGTTCGTTATTGGCCAAGGAGAATCGAGTGGAAGGTGTCGTGATCAGGTCTGATCAGCATAAACTCTGCGGGGAGAAACCTCTACAGCATGTGGAAAATATTATTCACTTAGATGCCACTCAAGCTACTGCTCTAATAGGTGGAGGATACACTGCTAAACGGTTATGTACTAATAATAAGGGTGATACTCCTATTCGATTGCCTTCTCCATCACCTGCATCTCCAACTGGTGGTAGGATGGAAGATAATATGGTGGGGTCACTTTCATGGCCTACAGTGGAGCCAGATTTGACTATGATCGATGGTCCTTCTGTGTAAGAATTATTGCTTTATTTTGTTGCTGCTGTTATCATGTCGATATTAGCATGGACTTGCCAGGGTGCTGCTAGTACCCAATTTTGAGTTGCAGTTAAGGAGTTAGTCCGAGTGCATAAACCAAAAATACTTGTTATCACTGAGCCTTGTATTAATGGGGACAAGGCATTGGGGGTGATGCATTCATTAGGTTGGTTTGGTTTTGTTAAAGAGGATGCTCATGGATTCTCTAGTGGTATTTGAGTTTTCTGAAATTCTGCTAAAATTTCAGTTTCGATGGTCTCTTCCTCTCGGTAGTGTGTTCACCTTTGCTAGACGCGAGGTGTGTACTCTGGTATGTGCACTACTATTTATGCTCATCCTGTCGTGGGTGAGCGAGTTCGGTTGTGAGATTCTCTTCGCACGATAGCGAGTACTATTAATGAACAATGGCTCTTAATTGGAGATTTTAATTGCCTTGCTACTTCTTCTGAGAGACAAGGTGGTAGGGGCGGCCGATTGCGTCACGAACGAGAACTACATGGTGTGTTAATTACTTGTGGCTTGTTTGATCTTGGCTTTGAGGGTCCTAAATTTACCAAGTTTCGTGATACTTTGCGAGAGTGATTGGATCATGCTCTCTGCAATGCTGGTTGACTGGCATCTTTTTCGGGGTTGAGGATGATCCATCTTCCTAGAATTAAATCTGATCATCGGCTTATTCTGTGTGTTGGTGCCGGAGGGTGGTGTAAGGACTTATCCGGCAAAACCATTTCAGTTTTAGGCCGTTTGGCTCATCCATCTAGGATTCTCTCCCTTTGTAGCTGATCATTGGAAGACGGATTTGCAATGGTCCCCTACATATGCGACTTTTTTGAAGGATATTAGTAGTTGGAACAAAGAAGTATTTGGCAATATTACTCAGCATAAAAATCATCTTTGGGCTAAGTGGAGTGGACTAGAGAAAGCTCTTGACGCCCGTTGATCATCATATTTAAACCAACTCTACCAGCAGGTTCAACGATAGTATGAGTTGGTTTTAGCTCAAGAGGAGCTATTGTGGATGCAGAAGTCGCGGGTGAATTGAGTTCAATTGGGAGACCGGAACATTAACTTTTTCCATCTTTCCACGTTGTCTCAGCGTCGGCGAAATCATATCTGTGCATTGCAGGATTCCACGGGATATGGTGCTCAGATGAGGGCGAGTTGAAGGGAATGGCTGTGGGATTTTACCAGGAACTCTATCCCCCGGTTTTTTCTACATTGATTTCCCTACATACAGAGGCTGTATTTCCTTTAGTTCCTATAGCTCCATTTGAAAGTTTTGTGGATGGTATCACTGAGCATGCCATACTCTAGGTGTTCAAAAGTATGGGGGATATAAGGCACCGGGACCGGATGGACTCCAGCCCATCTTCTTCACTAGTCAGTGGATGACAGTTGGCAAGTCTGTCATTCACTGTATCTGTGAGTTTCTCATAACAGGTTCTCTAGGGCCGACTCTTAATGCTACTTCACTGGTCTTACTCCCAAAGGTCGATAATCTGGGCTCCTTTTCTCAGTTCAGGCCTATTAGCCTCTATAATGTGTTGTATAAGGCTATTACGAAGCTTCTTGCACAATATATGCAGCCATACCTGTCATCTTTGGTTTCCCCATTACAAGTTAGCTTTGTATCGGGGCATCAAATTATTGACAATATTCTAGTGGTCCAGGAGGTGGTTCATACTATGAGGCATCGTAGTGGAGCCAAGGGTTGGATGATTATTAAACTGGACTTGGAGAAAGCTTATGACAGGGTTAGTTGGGAGTTTCTTGAAGATACCTTAAGTGGGGCTAGAGTTGATAAGGAATTCATCCAGCGGGTTTTGACATGCACGTGCACAGCTTCCATGCAAGTCTTGTTAAACGGGGAATTGTCGAATGCCTTCTCCTCAACTCGCGGGTTGCAGCAGGGGGATTCTTTGTCTCCTTACCCTTTTGTTCTCTGCATGGAGTGACTTACACTTATTATCTTCGATGTTGTACATCAAGGGCGTTGGCATCCTATTAAACTTAGTAGAGAGGTTTCATGTTTGACTCATATTTGTTTCGCTGATGACCTGCTATTGTTTGCTGAAGCTTCTTTTGATCAAGCCCTTGTTATTCAATAGTGTCTTGAACAGTGCCTCGAAGTCCACCATTCTCTTTTTAGAAAATACACCTGGGATGGTACAGGAACAGGTTTGTGATGTGCTTGGCTTTCGAAAAACCACATCATTAGGTCGTTATCTGGGGGCTTAGGTGGTGTAGGGTCGTAACTCAAAATCCTACTATACAGCGATTTTGGATCATATGCGACGAAAACTCTCTGAATGGAAAGCTAATCAATTATCTTTAGCAGGCCAAGTTACTTTGGCCAAGTCGATTTTATCGATGATGCCAGTGTACTTAATGGAAACTTGCCAGTTGCCTGCCTCGACTTCTCAGGAGATTGATAAGCTTATTCGCTAATTTATTTGGGGCTTGACAGATCAGCATCGTAAAACGCATATGTTATCGTGGGAGGTGGCTTGTAAGCTGATAGAGAAGGGTGGTTTAAGGCTCCAGCCAGCTGTGATTAAAAGCCATGCTCTCTTGTTAAAGCTTGCATGGCGATTTGTTTCTTCTCTGGATGCCCTTTGGGTTCGACTCCTACGTGCGAAGTGTGGCTTTAGTGGTTCTTTATTACATCATATGAAGCATGCTCCGAGTTCGTCCCCTGGCTGGCGTGGTATTGGTTATATTTGGCCAATATTTGTTTGTGGTTGCAAATGGTCTCTTAGAAGAGGTGATAGTATACTCTTTTGGGCGGATGACTGGATGTCATCAGGGGGCACCCTTATATCACATACATAGGCGAAGGTCCCATTATCACTGAGGAATATCCCAATTCGCTGTTTTGTCTCTCCGTTTGGCCAGTGGTCCGTCAGTTTTCTTCGACATTTTTTACCTGAGACAGTTATTGCTGATTTGTTACTAGTTCCGTGCCCTCATGCAAATGCTGATCAGGATGAGATTATGTGGCGTTATCGCCTACAGTTCAATTTTCCATGCAAATAGCTTATGGTCTATTAGAAGAGAATAGGCCAGAGGAGGTGAGTAAATTATGGTTGATGATATGGAAGTGGCAGGGATCGGAGAGGGTGCGAGCGTTCTTGTGGCTTATTGGTCATGATCAGCTAGCTACCAAATGACAGTGTCATCATCGCCAACTTGTAGCTGACTCCCTATGTCCTTGCTGCTCAACTGAGGAAAAGTCTACTTTGCATGTACTTCGTGATTTTCCTACATCTCGTCAGTTGTGGAAAAGGCTTGTTCCAGCTAGCCTGCAGTTGCAATTTTTTTGGCTTCCCTCTCAGATTGGCTATTATTATATCTCAACCAATCGTCCTCTTTTGGGGTAGCAAGTATCCTTAGGCCGGTCCTGTTTGGTATGGTATGTTGGCTTTTATGGAAATGGAGAAATGAACTGATATTCCAAGCTGTATCGCGAGGGGTTGAGGACTTACAAGTTACAACTGTTGTTGTTGCTCGCAATTCTGGACTACTTTGTGCGTTACCCGCTCGTTGGTACCTGGGTTAGGGCGTCAAGAACATCGTTGGGTCAGATGGGTCCCACTCATCAGGGGTTAGGTCAAACTGAATTGTGATGGATCCTGGATTGCTCAGACAGGGTCCGGAGGTGCGGGAGGTGTGCTACGTGATTCACAGGGTTGTTGGCTGTAGGGTTTCTCACACTTTCTTGGTTCGACCACTGTATTAGAAGCAGAATTATTGGGGGTATGTACACAGTTGGAGTTATGTCGGAAACGTGGAGACATGCATATGCATATAGAGACAGATTCCAGGGAATTGTGGCAGCTATTAACACTGCGTGACCTTCCCCATGGGGTTTGGCCTTTGGTTCGTGAGTGCCATCAGCTATTCAGTCATTGCGAAGAGGTCAGGATGGAGCATATCTTCCGTGAAGCTAATGGAGTAGCTGATTATCCATGTCGTAGCACTGCCTGTAGGAGTACATGTTTTTTGAGTCCTCTGGTAAGACTTATGCAGTTGTTATTCTTTAATTCCAGTCTTTGTTTTTCTGAGGTCGATTATGGTCATGTAGCTTCGACTTGAGGATTTATTTTTAATGACGTATCCTTTCTATAAAAAAAATTGTTCTAAAAATAGTAAAATGAGAAGAATGAAGACAAGAAAAGGATCAAAATGCCCTTGAGCAAATACAAAGATGAAACAAACTGAAACGGAACACAAAGCAAGCAAACGAAATAGAAGGGAAAGAAAGGAAGTATAGACAAAGCTTGAACTATAAGAAAAGGATCGTAGAAGCACGATAAATTCAAGAGGAATAGGAATCAAAAAGAAATATGACTCAAATCCTCTTCTAAGATGCATATTGAAAACTTGGGCTTCGAACAAAAACTCGTGACTTTAACTTAATATATTATTTTTGGTAAGTAGTCCTAAGATATATATTATTAAGGGAAACCCAATATTTTATTATCTAAAGGAATAAAAAAATGGTACAATTTTCACATTAAGACACGTTTTTCATTGAATTTCTAATCAAAACCATGAAAATTCTATACTCAAATATAATAAAAATAGAATAAACTGAAATTATAAAATCTTGAAGAAAACAATGAAATCAAAATAAAGCTCCAACTTATCATCATAAACATGAGTATTCTTCCTGTCTTCCAATTTAATAATCTAAATTAACTCCGCCCTCCTTCCTTTTCTCAATATACATATACTAGCAGACATAGACTGCGCAACTGCGCAGTCGTAATCTAAGTTAATATGCCCTCTTAGTTTAAATTTCTAAATTATTATATTCATCAATATATTTGAATAAAACAATTTAAGGAAAAAAATAGAATTGTTATATTGAAGTTTAATTTTTTTATAGTTACATGATATATTTATTAATCGTGATTGTTTTTTATATTTGTATAATCATTTTGTTCAAAAGAAAGGTTAATCGATAATATTTGTAGGATGGATATAAAACGTAAAAGTTGTTTCAAATATGGTAAAATATGAATATTTCGGGAAAAACTTTTCTTAATTTGTTATGGTTACGGAATGTATTCAAGAAATATATCATAAGAATTAAAAAGCAACAGAAACATAAGGCATGTTAAAAGGGAAGTAAAACACAATTTGGCAAAGTAGTCATAACATAAATACAAGCTATAAACATATAGCGATAGTCGACATAGTTTAAAACAAGCTATTAAATCATCAAAGTTATAAAGGTTATATGCTTATATTGTTTTATGTATTGCAGAAAAGGTCTAGGATAATTTGGGTTTCTTGTTGTTGTCATCAACGTCTGCATTTGAGCTTGGATTCGTCTCACTAAATCTTTTGTG
>JANQAP020000253.1:1475994-1489502 GCA_026874005.2 Erythroxylum coriaceum
ACCGGTTCGATCACGGTTGAATTCCGGTTGAACCATTGACCCTTGAATCAGTTACTTCTCCGATTCAGTCACCGGTTCGGTTTTTAAAACATTGGTAAGAACAGCTGCTTCTCCAGTTCCAAGTACAGCGTATTGCCGTACTTGCTTAACCATTGCACCTTCAAATTTCTTTAGCAGATCTAATTCCAAAGAAAAGCGTGATGTTTTATTCATCCTGTCTATTTATTCTTAGTAACATCAACTTTTCATTTCCTTGGCTAAACCAACCTCCTTCCAACACCCCCCAACCTTTAAAACTTCAAATTTAAACACAAGCTACATGCACCAATAACCGATCAATCGGATCAACTTCCAGAACAATCTGTCACAATTGTACAAGAAAAAGTAAATGTCTTGAAGATTTTAAAGAAGCTATTATACATATCTGCAAAAACTATACCGCAAAATGCAACGATCATAGGGCAGTTAGGAGGCTAATAACATTTAATCCAAGGTATTACCAAGTCCATTAACCTGCGACATTTAATCTGCAAGCATCTATCTGACAAAGCTACCCCCATAGTATCTACTGTGGCTTACCAACTAGGCGAAAAATTCCTCTACCGCTAAAAACATTAATAACACTATCCCTACAAACTATAAACCAGACTGCCAACCGCTAGAATAACCATGGTGTCCACACCTTTGGAATTATGTCAAGAGACCTCGACAGGTACCAAAAGTATGGCTTACTGTGTGAGTGCAGCACTCAGACAACAAAAGCTGCAACAAATATGGGTAATGTTCTACAATGATAAGCTGAAGACAAAGAACTGTATTGCTGAAATAAGTAAATTCTGACGGGCCATCCACTTCAAGCTCCTCTTCGACGCTTCTTTTCATTCTTGCCCTCACTTCCCTGACCTTTGGATGAGCTGGCTATCTTCCCCTTTGCACTTACTTGCCCCTTAATTGAATCTGTCTTGCTCTCCTTCATCTCTACTCCCCTGACCTTCGATGAACCAGACTTCCCAGTCCCATTAGCGCTAGATTTGCTACTACTTTTTGTGAGTTTTTCCTTGGCAGTTGACATAACCTTTGGGGTATCCTGTTTGGACTTGCCTGCCTTTGGAGTGTCTTGCTTGGACTTGGATGCTTTGGGCGTGCTTGAGCCTTCTTCCTTCGATTTACTAGTCTTGGATATCATAATGTCATCATTTTTGGACTTGCTAACTCCTTTAGCATCAGCAGATTTATTTCCACCTTTAGGGGTATGATCTTTAGTTTTGTTATCATTATCATCCTCGGTTTTCTTAAGAGCTTTGGATTCATTTGTTGGCTTTCCATCACTTTCTCCAGCTTCCTTTGATTTTCGCCCGGACTTTGAAGTGCCACTTTGAGATTTGCTAGAGGAAGACACATAGTTTAAATTCAATGCTCACAGATCCAAATTCTGTCACGGGCAAAAACTCAAAACAAAGTTTATATACTCACCCTTTATGAGAAGAATCCATCTTTTCTTGCTTCGTTGAATGTTCAGAAGTATTTGCCTTCTTTCTCAAAGGCCTGATAAGAATCATAATAACATTTCAGAGCACAGCTAAAGAAATAGTACGAGACAAATGTATGAAAACATACATTTCAGACGAATCATCAGGACTTGGGTGATCAGTTGCTTCTCCCTGTAAAGAAATTAGATAAGTACCACATCCATGATACTCTACTCATAAGCAAATCAGATAGCCACTCACCTCATTTGACTCAGAATCACTTCCAATCAACTCCCACTTTTGCCTTTTCAGAAATAATTTTTCAACATCACCATCCACATACACAACCTATAAGAATATAAATTTCAGGTCAATCAAATAAGCATGAAATCACATCTGTTTATAAAAAACCTGCATGTAAGCAGCTGCATAAATTTATGCATGTGGTGGTATGGTGCAAGTAAGTCAGTAGGCTCAACATCTTACCTTATGCCTCTTCTTAATTGGGTCATATGACTCAATAGTACCCTTATAATATCTGCAGAACCACACAAGGAATTTAATCAAAATAACTCATCACAAATTTCGCTATTGTTGGTTGATGAGAAAAATATCAATCCTTGAGTTAGTACATAATCAATAAGAGTTTCCATGTGTACAAGCACAATTTGCCACAGGGTAAGTGGCCGCTACAAGCCAATGTTAAACCCTTCATAATTTGGAAAGACCATTTGTAAACATCTACAACTTAATTAAAAGCTTTGTCAACTTTGAGACAATGTCTGAATAACCATCAGGGTTTCTTTCTTTAATAGAACTTTCTTTACACTTTTATATGACAACTTAAAAAAGTGTACAATTATTGACTGTTAACGATCACATATGAATGGAAATAATCTCACAACCATGACACACATGTATGCACATACATCTCCACATTTAACACTGAAGCAACAAGCAGATAATAACATATCCACATGCAACAACTAGCAGTACAAGTAGATCAGCTTTTGCAATAGCTTCAGAACAAATATACTTTAACTACAGAGTACAAGGCAAGCACTTACTTCTTATCCAATGGCCACCAAACTTTGACCTTTGCACCAACAAGACCATCATCATCTTCTTTCATATCAGTTACCTGATATAGCAATTCGTGATATAAGAATGAAATAAAAGATCCCTGTTTATGTGCCAAAACTTCGTACATAAAAAGTGACCCTTAGCAAAACCATATTAATGCTGCTGAGGTGCAAGGAGACTACAAAACTTTGATAAAGGCCCAAGAGGAAAGCGGAGCAGTACTCTATGTGCTGTAGAAAATATATTATTAGGACCAAGGAGAGTAAAGGAGTTGCTGATGTTGAAACCGGAGAAATAGTACAGAAGAAATAAATTATTAGGACCAAGGAGAGTAGAGGACTTGCTGATGTTGAAACCAATGAAATAGTACAGAAGTAAAAGGGGACAGAAGGGGTAGCACAAATTAAATTAGTGCATAACGCTATGAATATTGAACAAACAACACTTCTGTCTCTTTTTTCAGGTCACTGCTTGGGGAATGATCTGTGCTTTGATGAAGTGTACAATGAAGAGAATAAAATTTTAAGATTGAAGGGAAAACTATGAGTTCATCCATCTTGTCACTAACAAATAACTCCAAGAAAAGTAAATTAGTAAGAACTACAATGTATGGTATTGAGCAAGGATAACACTTGCCTTGTCTTTTCCTGAATCACGCTTTCGCTTGGTATCTGTCTTGGAAGTCTCCACTGACTGCTGTTCCTCTTTTGTCGACTTTGAGGCTGATTTCAGTGTTGACAGCTTTTCCTAGACAACCATCATAGCAGAGCAATGAAGTTACTGGATTGAGCTGACAATTACAAGCAAAAACTAAAGCAACAAATAGCACTTTGGATTGAAGATCAAGAACAAAAGATACCTTATCATCATCTTGAGCTGCAGTTTTGGAAACATGTTTTTCTGAAACAGATTTTCCGCGATTGCGAGATCGCTTCTCCTCAGACTGCTTGGAAGAGGATCCATCCAATTTATCACCACATATCTCCACCTTCTTCAATCGCCCTCTAGGCAGTTTTGCTTCAGATTCACTTGTGGCACCACCTTCCTCCTTAGATGCATCTATTTTAATTGCTTTCTCATCCTCACTGACAATCCCAGAAGTTGCACTTCTTCGAGGTGATTTATTTGCCTTTGTTTCAGACTCACTTGCTCCATCAGATGCCCTTTTGGAAGTATTGTCAGAAAGAATAGAATCCTTCATTAGTCTTTCTTTTTTCTTTATTCGCACAGCCTTTTTGGAAGAACTTTCATCAGCAAGGCCTTCACCAACAGTTGGGGAAGTAACCGCCACAGTATCACCCTCTACTGCCTTGGGCAATAAAGACTCACTTACAGTCTCTTTTTTATCAGAAGAAACAACTACCTGAAGAGTGGGATCCTCATCTAGAGTAGAAGCAACATTGTCCTTATTTTTATGATCAGGCACTTTCTTGTCTTCCTTACCAGTGTCAGCACAAGAACTCTCAGAAAGTTCTGTGGTTTTAGCAGAGGAGTTAGCTTTCTTCCCTTTTACCTTAGCAGTCTGTCCTTGCTCACTTTCTGCATCAAGCACCTCCTCAGCAGCTAAATCATCATGCCCTACATTCTTTGATGTTTCAATACTTTTTGATTGATCAGCACCATTAATTTCCTCCTGTTCATTACCATCCTCTTGCTTCTCACTGTCCTCTTGTTTCTTACTATCGTCTTGCTTCTCAGTATCCTCCTGCTTCTCAGTGTTCTCTTGCTTATCAGCGTCTTCTTGCTGCTTCAACTCATCAGCCTCTGCTAAGGAATCATCTTTCTCAGTCTCTGCAACACCATTGCTTACAACTGGCTTGATGGATTTGTCATCTGGGGGATCAATTTCTCTCGGTGAAGATGCTTCTTTTTTTATATCTTTCTCAGCCTGAATAAGAGTTTAAATTAAAAGTTGCCTATGAAGAAGAAACCAAAACATCATTACAACATGAAGTCCCATGCCTGAACAGTTTCATCCAATGATACCTCTGCTGGCTTGCTCTCTTCAACCTGCAGCAAGTTGAAAATGCAATGCTTATGAGAACCATATTATGGTCGATATTGGCTCAAATTGATCCAATGTTTTTGTAAACAAATTGTAGCATCAACTGGAGGTCAAATATCAAATAGCTTGATGGTGTGGATCCACAAACCAAAAAACTGGTAGAAAAATACAAATGGGTAGCAACAACAGCCCTGCATCAAATTTTTTTCCACAGCATTGATGCCAATCTCTTGCATAAGCCAAAAGAACATAGAGACTAATAACTTGAGAAAACATAACCTCTGTACTATGCTGGTATAACCAAAGAACAAATTTCCCATCACCACCTCAGTCAAGATCAACTAAGAAATAATAACATGGCTTTCCAATGTTGCATTACAATTTTTTTCTAGAGAAAATATAACAGGAAAACTGTATAAGATATCAAGATTGAATGCTCTGTTTGTGACCTATATTACATACAGTGCTCAATACAAGAAACTTACCTTATTCTCAGCGGCAGCAGGAACATCAATCCGCTCGTCAGCACTTGATGTATTTTGGCATATTGTAGCTACCACATCACTGTATGCGTCTAAAGACAGGCCCAAAGTTCTCACTGCATTTATCAAGTAAGGTTTAACCTTAGAAGCACAGCTTTCAAGTACCTTTTCTCCCAACTTCCTAGCAACAGGTAGAAGACCCTAAAAAGGTAGTCAGACAATAGTCAACTGTTAGTAAAAAGATAGATAACATTACTGGGAACAACATGTATTGCCAGAATAATTATGGTCAACCTCATTGCCCTTCTTGACACTATCTAATAGTGGAGAAAGCATTTCTGGAGATATATCTTCACTTTCCTCCAATACAAGGATCATAATTGTCTCCATTGATAAAATAACATTTTCAGGGTGATAATCTCTGCAAAGAGAAAGAATAATCAATGTAACAATAGACATACAACCCCTAGAAAATTCCTAAGACACTTGCAATATCAATGGTAATTGAAAAGCATAAGCAATCCAGCATGTAGTCACCAGAATTTAATCATTTCACAGTAAATGAGATAAAAAACATGATAAAACTAAAGCATGAAACAAAGCAACTGCAGAAATCATAAGCCTCTAAGATTATATTTCAGAAGCATGCAAATCATGGAAAAGAAATTGGCAGCAGTGAGGATACTTCTGTGGAGTAACAAATCATACCTTACAGCATTAAAGAAATGCCGGAACATTTCAATAATCAATCCTTCACATTCAAGGTCCAACATTACAACACAGGACCGCACCTTTGCAACAGTTTCGAGGATTGATGTCCTCTTATCATATGATCTACTAGATTTGTCAGCTAAGTTCTCAAATGATGATACAATTAGCTGAAAGACATCCTGCAAAAGAAAATTTTGGATTTACAAAGCAGCAGGACAAGCAGAATAAACTTGAAACAAATACATTAAATAGCACAGGACGAAAGCATGTCAAATTTCTAAGATGACAAGTAGCTAGCTTAGGTACCTTCATCTGATCATCATCATAAGGTGCATCCGGAGCAGTAATCCTAGTTATCTCACTAATGCATGAGGCAACTGCAACTCTAACATCCATATTTGAATGGCCAAAAAGTTTATCAGTGACCAAAGCTTTTAGTGCTGGAGCAAGTGCAGTTTGCATAGACTTTGTAGGTGACTGCTCCACTCTTGAAAGACAATCCTCAATTCGCTACAATTATAGAGATGATAGAAAGGTAAGGGGTTACACATTTGAAATACCAGAAGCACCTAAGCCTATGATAATTAATGCAACATTAAAGGAAACACCGAACCTTAAAATTTAAGACGTTGAACCAATACCGAATTAAAAGATTCACAAAAGATAGTGATGCAAATAAATAGCCATACAAAGGGTATTAAATAGATGCTAACAAAGTAATTTTCATATCAACCAGAACCCAAAGCATATTCATAATGACCAAATCGGAGTAATACTTTTGATTTTTGAAAGACAAGGATATGAAATGAATTCTTCAGTTTATTCATCTCATGTGCTAATGAACGTTAAGAAGCCAAGTCTCATATCATCCAATAATTCTGTTTGTTTCAATTCCTATGAGATTCCTAGTTCTTGATACAAACACTAGGAGTGATTCCTACACCTATTATTTATTTCAATTCCTTATATTTTTTAATTTCCAGCCCTAAATTCAAAATTCCAGCAACCCCTGTTTTCAGTTTATAGTATTCTTATACAAAAAAGAAGAGGCAGAATATCTTGAAGAGTGTTAGTGTGAGCCCAAAGTTGGGGGCTCGTTTGAAGGAACCATTAATGAAGGACTAGTTGAAGTTGGTTAACAAAATTTAGTCATCTAGGTCAACCCTCACCAAGCTAGGGATATTTACACAAAGAAAGGAAAAAGAAAATAGATATACTTTTCAAGTGCGTAACTTTTCTCACTAATATTGATCCATAGATATTTAGGAGTGATTCCTAAGTTCTAGAAGTGATTTCTATAAACCTACTAGTGTGACAACAATAATTTTTTATTGTTTGTTTCAATTCTTAGGTGTGGTTCCTAAATCTTGATACAACCCCAAAGAGTGCTTCCTAGACCTATTCTATATTTCAATTCCTCATTAGAGCGATCCTTCTTTTAGTTTACTGAATTCTTCTATTTGTCTAAAAGCTCTAGTGGGAGCACATTCTGGCTTTAGCATGATATACAACTTCTATTCGTTAAATCATTTATTTTCTTAGTTCTTAATTTTCTTTTTTTAGAAAAGGAATTGAATATTCTTATTTTACCTTGTCACTTTTGGAAGTTAAGTCTATTATGAAATAAGAAGAATCCTTGCATGAGTAGGATTCTGTTCCTATTTTAAATTTTTCCATTAGGATTAGGATTCTATCATTTTTATTATGTACATATGTCTCAACATTTTTGAAAATAAGATGAACTGATTTTTCTAGAGTGAAACTTTCTTTCTCCAAGAGTGATTCTTATATATAGGAGCGATTCCTAAACCCCAGAAGTCATTTCTAGAAACCAATGGGTGTGATTCCAATAGTTTTGTTTGTTTAATCCCAAGTGTGACTCCTAGTCCTTGATACAAATCCTAAGAGTGATTCCAAGACCTATCTACTTGTTATTTTGAATTCTAGCCCTAAAATTCAAGATTCTAACACAACTAGAGAAACTTCCAGCAGCCTTATACATATTTGACAAGTTGGTGGTATGTCCTGTCTGTCTCAACAACTCACTTCTATAACTGATCTCCACCACCCGCCCAAGCAAACATCTCCCATTTCATCAAACAGCTAAAACTCTGCTGCCACTATCCCTTTCCTAATGACATTTGGAAGCAGTGAACATTACTTTGTCAAGGTTCATTGACCCAAGCCATTACACTCCCTCAAATTAACAAGGGGTAACATGTATAGAGCAAACTTGAATGACCAGTATCAGAGTTCAACACCAATCAACAACAAAAATAGAGGGATGAGATTAGTTAATATTTGATAATTTGAAGTCAGCTTAGCAACGAAAGGAAGTCGATATATGGATGTACATAGTAAAAAAAGGCTTTCCATAATGAGCAAATCTTCCTTGACATGAATGTATAAAAGCAATGTGAACAAACATGACCACTATAAGGTGCATATATGATAAACTTGAAAACTGAAACAGCAACTTTGCACACAAAATTTCAAGTACTCCAAACTGCTTAAGAGGCGGAGAATATATGATGATCTTAAAGCAAGCAGTCCAAGGGACCTCAATTGAGCAAACAGAGAAGGTTTTAGAACATCACTTGGTCAACTATGAGAACGTAAACGTAAAATGATGAAAGAAAGAAAAACCTAATTGTGGAAAGGTATCGAATTGCATGCTCAAAACACATTCCAAAATAGCAATGGAAAAAATAAATATTTCAAAAGACTGAGAGATATTCACAAGATCCAAGATCATCATCAGAATTAACTGCATGTTTTATAATAAGGACAATTTGCAAGATATACTTTATTGACATAAATATGTTGCCCCAAAATAATATGGCGAAATTGGACAACCATTAATATCCTTCAGTTAAAACCTTTTACACGTGGAGGTTAACCAGTAGGCTTACAACTTAACCCATCAGGTATTCCCCCTCCTAGTATGTCCAGACAAACAACCTAGTGACAGAATTGGAAAGCAACAAAAAGTCTAATTAGTTTACTCTTGTTTCACTAAGGCCAATCAATGAATACGGGTTCCATCATAAAAGTTCTTAATCTATCCAAATCTCCAGCTACAAGTTATTGACGAAATAATGCCAATATTGATGTTTTCTAGTTACCAATAGTTACCAAATAATTAAGTAAAAGTAATATATGGAATAACATTGATTTTCATCAAATCTAAGAAATCTCATAATGCTGATAAATCCACCATAACCCGAAACACAGACCTAGTTTCAAAAAGCACAGAAAGATCTCACATACCATAAATGCTGTATGGTAGTTGAAAGCTCCAATAATTGTAAATTTTTGTTTTAAATGCAAGATCAAACGCATAGCCCGTTATGTAGAAAGCCCGCGTAAACACAAACTTACGAAATAACCGCGATAACACTCACACAGTGTTCATAATGAATAAAATCTAACAGCTAAAAAATTGGAATACTTGAGGCATAGTTCTAATCCAAACATAGATTTCTGAGTGACTCCACATATAGATCATCACCCCCATAAGACAGAATTTTTCCAAGTGTGAACAACTCCATAAGAATGCTCTACTCTCCTTCCCACCACTAAACAGAAGCTTCATATTCCCTTCAGGATAAATATGTTGAACACCAGTCTGCCACTGAAGTCACTAGTTCTGCTCCTTACAGTTTCCACGCTAATATTAATACCAATACTTAAGAACACATAGTGAACTATCCATTATTAACTTGAATGCCAGTACGAAAACAATAGGTAGACAATAATTACCAACCAGGTAAAGAAATATCGACACAGATCATGAAAACCAACTCAAATCAGTAATTGCATGCAAAGTGCGAAAAGAAAGGCACCAAACAACAATATAACAAAAACAAGAAGGAAAATTCATGGAAAGAAACACGAAATGAAGAACTTTTTGAGCTCACATCGAGAAGAGGAAGAAGTTCGTCCACCGACGAAGGTGGGTCTTCCAGCTTATTCCCAGCTTCCAAGAGCTGGTGTTCGAGCTCTTTATCACTAGACGCCATTGACAACCAAAAAGAAAAGGGAAAACTTTTTATCTCCTATAAATTAATATACGAAAAACAAATAGATCTTACGAAATCTAACACTCAAGCTTCAATATCACACCACGAGAACTCAAATCCCCTATCCAAAAAGCCCGAATCGATTTGAAACTAGAAGATTTGAATTGAAGACAAATAGGAGATTATTTTTTCTTTTTTTTTCCTAAAGGAACACAGGGGTTAGGGTTTCTTTTAGAGAGAGAGAGCGATAGACAGACAGTGGGGAGATAGAGTTTGAGTGAGTTTTCGATTTTTTTTTCTTATTTCGAAGAAAAATAAGGACAATGTTAACGTTAATCAGATTATTCTTACAACATATATGCAAGCAGTTAAACGCTTTTCTACTTTCCATGTTCTTATTTATAATTTGCGTTTTCGTGGGTTTCCTTAGCCCCGGATTCCACCAGCCTTTTACAATCCAGCTTGTGTTGTGACTTCAAATCCGCGTTTTGGATTTTTAGGCATGGGGACCACTTCCTTCGTTCTTCAATGTAAATACCTAAACAAAAATCTTTTCGAATTGAAGGGCATGTTTGGAAAATTACAAAATTTTGCGGACCACAAAATAAAACTTTTTGTATGAGAAGTATTAAGAGGGTTGGTTCACGTGACAAAATAAAACCTTTTGTTATGAGAAGCATTAAGATAATTGTTGATTCACACGGGAACAGTAATAAGAATAGAAACGAATATAGTGAAGAATAAGAATTGATTTAATTATTATGATTATAACAGTTGGTTAAAAACAAGGAATAATTACTATTATCATTAATAGTGGTTCGTTTGCTAAAAATATTGAAAAATAAAAATTTGTTAAAAACTTTTTTATATCAAATTTTAATAGATTTTAATTAATTATATTTAGTTACTAAAAAGAGAAAATATAATAAATTATATTGTACCTAATTATATTTTAATTAGTTAAGTAATTATATTTTTTTAATTATATTTAATTGCAAAAAAGAAAAAAAAGTAAATGTTACCGGTGTGACACTTGCCTGTTATTAAGGAATAAAAATCATTCATCTCATATGTAGAGATACGAGTAATTCTTAAAAGTGAGATATCAAAAAATTATCAATACAATGATAATACATGATCAATCAAACGTTCTTCGTTTCTTCCCCATTAATGTCTTCTCATACTCATTAACAAGCACCACCTAATAATTACCACATAGTTAAACATCCTTATTTTAATTTTAATTTTAATTTTAAAATGGTTGTGAATTTGATATAATTAAAAACACTTTATTATTGATGTGTGATTTTTCATTTTATTTGTGCCTCAAATTAAATCTCATGTCCTTAAAAAAGAAAATAAAATGCCAACCTACAAGTCTTTGACAAGTTATAATGTGTATAAAATAGTTAAAAGTGATAAATTTCATCAAAAACTATACTAATGTTAACTTCTTTTATTATTGTTTTTATGAACTTAGTTATAATTCTAATACATTCACGTTCTAGAAAAGTTGAAGAATTCTTTCTAATTTTGCCGTAACATATTCTGAAAAATGCAGAATTTATACCACAAAAGTTGTTGAAATGCGAATTTTCATTTATGCCCTTCAGCTTTCGTAATTAACATTTCCTATAATTCTGGCATAAGAATCCCGCTTGGGGTGCTAATGTGGCGGGAAGGGTGGGCCAATTGACCAAATTAAGTATTCGTTTAATAATTTAACAAATAAAAGCCGATTACAAACGTTTGGAGATATTATACGAGCTAGTATAAATATGGTACGTGAATCTTCAACAAATGTTGTTTGTGAATGGCAAGCAAGGTCACTGTGTCGACTGCCATTTATATATTATTTGTTATTTGATGTGTGAGTCAAATAGCAGGTCAAACCAACGGTCACCTTTTTCAATCTACGCTTGCTTTGTAACATGTAGCAGCGAAATAATTAATTAAAAAATGCTTTTATTAATTTGAAAAATTTTAATAGAAAAAATTTGTATTATAACAACAAATGTAAAATCGTGACAAATTCATCAATAGACTTTCCTTAAAGTAGTTTTCGTTGAATGATGCAAAATTTTAAAAGGTCTTGTGTCTTAATAACATAAGAAATAAATATAAATGTCAGTCATAGCCCGAGGTTAGCTCGGGATCAGACGAGTGGGGATAGGTCAGCCCATAATCCAATCCGATTAGAAGCTGACCGGCCTGTCATAATTTTTTAAAGAAAATTTTAAAAACGACGTAATTTTTGAAATAAAGGCCGAGTCACAAGCTAAAGTCAGGTAGGTTGTGGCTTATAACTTGGTCAATTAGAGCCAAAATTAGGCCGAGTTGAGTCGAATCGGACAATTTTTGACATCTCTAGAAATAAAGTCTAGGTATATCAAAACTTAAAAAAATAAAGCGTTCACTCCAAGTTCTCAGTAACTTTTTAAAGTCAAACTTACCGATAAAGATGACAATCAGCTAGTTTGCTATGCAACAACATAATTCATAACAAAAATAGCAAAGGATAATTATCTACAGCTATTAGCCTTATGGTTTGGAGATACAACAAAGGCAAGTGACTAGAGATGGTTATCCTTTTTTCTTTTCTTTTTGTCAACCCGTAAGCATATCGAGCCACATTATAAGAAGTTGATTAGTGTACTCTTGACATTTGTCATCATTTTAATACTATTTGTTATTCCTCGGTGAACATATTCCATCGTCCTTCAAGCCTTACACAATTAAGAAAACTCTCTCACATGGTAAAATTTAAGTTCAAAGAAACAAAACCTTGATAAATACTAAGACTACAATTTAATTTCTAATTATCATAAAGGTATTATTGTTTAGCCCATTTTTAGCCCAAAGGTGGCCAATAGGCCTAATACAGTCAAGATGATAGATTATCATTTTTTTAAAAAATGATCTTCTATAAATATACTGGAAAATAGGTTGAGTTAAGTTAGACTGGTCGAAGCTCAATCGAATTTAAAGTTTGGTATTGCATGTGCACTTTACACTGCAGTAACCCATAATCTTTAAGTACAAAATGAATGCATAATAAGAATGACAACGAGCTATATTGGATTTGGGTAACCTATGGGTCAAGCTTGATCTAAAATTATTTTTAAAGTATGAGCAACCAACCCTAATTGGACTTAAGAGGTTTGACTCGAGACTAAGCCCAATTAAGCTTCAATTATAATAAAGCCTAATTAGACTAGGTCAAGTCTATTGGTTCATATTAGGCCCAAAAGTCCAACCTTTTTAGATAAATATTAAATAATCCAAATCTCATTTAGGTCAAGTTAAACCAAAAAGTCTTAATCTTTTAAAAAAATATTAAATATTTTAAAGTCCAATCGAGATAAATCAAGCCTAAAAGTCTAATCATTTAGATTTACATTGAGGCAAAGACCCAAATGCTTTATTTATATAATCATCTTCCTTCTCCTTGTCTTCCCAAGGGTTGGGCTTTTAGGCTTCACATGCCATGATTAGGTTTTGGACTATTTATAATTTATTATTAAATAAAGTTTGATCCTAGCTTAAACTTCGATAAATTGGATCTAAACCCATTAACTTTGGCTAGGTTGAACTGAGTCAGCTCATATTGTTTTGCCATTCCTAAGGTACAATTGTAACACCTGGTATCTAGTTTACCCGGTACATCGAAATAAATCGGTATTTGAGACTAATGTCATTAAAACCAGGATAGTGAATTATAATTTTTGGTGACATC
>JANQAP020000253.1:1512289-1526051 GCA_026874005.2 Erythroxylum coriaceum
AGTGATGATATTAGGAAAAAAAATTTTGAATCAATAAATTAAAAATACTTGATATGGTGTGAATGAAATGTAAAATTGTTAAGAAATTTATTAATTAGGTTCTAAAGATGCCACCACATTTACAACTACCTAATACGTCATCTTTTCATGATATCAACTTTTTGGGATGAATAAATCACCTAACACTTTAAGAAAGAAGACAAAATGACTAGATAGAATGTCCAAATAAAATGATTAAATGCATAACATTTATGATCATGGACAATTTCAATGTACTCAATTTATTTGACTTTTGGCTTTACTGAACTGAGGTTTTATTACCCATAGAATAATTCTATCTTTTAAAACCATTGGATGATAGAGAGAATGATTCTCAACTCATATATATTGTTGCCTTAATTTTGATTATAAATTCTTGAACTTGCTTATTATTTCTACTTAAGTATCCTCTAATAAAGCAAAACTTTTTAGGTTGTTATTTTACTTAAGGAATCACTTAGTTGATTATCTATGCATGCTTTAATGACTTTTTTCATGTTTTCTCAAACGTATCACTTCAATTCAAAAACTATAAGTTCAAGGAATGACTTTTATGTTATTGCAAAATAGTGATGAAATTAAGATGATTGGAAAATTTAGGTAAAAATTTAATTGAAACATTTTTGTGTCACAATAATAATACAATTGAATTATTACCTTATAAAAAACTATTTTGAGAAGAGGAAAGGGTGACAAGATATATAATTACCATTTATTTTTATAGTATGGACGTGTATTTTCTTACTTTCATTATTGATTTAGGAATTTGTAACTCCTTTTCCTTTAGGCTTTTCTCCATCTTTCCTTAACAATGTAGAGTAGTGAATCTATGTTTTTATGAAAAAAATTATCCATTATAAGTTGTCTTTTTATTAAGTGCATGCTTAAAACAATAGTGACAACTAGCATTTACCAGATTTCAACTTAGAATTACTCTAATTTTTCCTAATTCCTTATTTATCTATTTTTTATATGGTGAGCTCTTTCATTACTTTTCTATTTTTTATACTTTAACTTTACCTAATCCTCCATTTACTAGTTCTTGATCTAGCGAGCTTATCTCCCTTTTTTTTAAAATGAAATTTCATTTAGGCTATTATTTTCAAGCCTTTCCCATTATGAGCTTATTTTATTTATTTGCTCTAAATTTTCCTAGGCCACAATTTGTTGGAATTTTAACCTAGTAAGATTTTAAGATGGTCAAAATTTTCTATGTCATTATGTCACCTTTGCTTCTAGAAAGAAGTTTCCCATTTTTTATTTTTTAATGTTTAACTGATTGATTTTCCATTTTTGTTGATTCTTTCCTTCAAATCAAGGCATTAATTAGTGTATGATATTAATGTAGCTAAAGCAATGAATATATGTGTTTAATTTTTATTTATTAGTTAGTTCAATGATGAATTTTTTTGTAGTTCATATAATTAATTAAGATGATTTATTATAATCAAGATGGATTTTCAACCCATGAGGAAGATAAGTTGGTTAGAAATGATATCAAATTTTGTTAGTGCAATCTCTTTTTTAAAATTGGCCTTTGATGGCTTGCAACATAATGAGTTTGTTAAGATATTTTATGTTCATTATGTATGTCCAGATTCCCTATCCATTATTATTACAAAATTGATCCTTAAAAAGAGATTCACAATCTTTATATTAGATATCTAATCTCCATTAAAAATTTCCCATAATCAACATCTTAACTTCAAGTTCAAATCTTAATGTCATGAATTCCTATTAAAATTTTTCCTAAAATATTTTAATCTTCGTAATTATTTTTAAAGTAGTAAAACATCTTATTGCCAATAGGGGACTTTATTTTTTGTGATTTCTCAATCCATTAAGAAAAATGCTTTTGATAAATGACAAAAATTTTAATCTTTTCTCATATTTCCTTATTGATTTATAGTTCATATATGGAATAATATTGTATAAACATTCAAAATTAGAAGACTATTCTCTCATCATAGGAACTAGGAAATCTTTGATTTCTATTTTCCTTAAAGGATTGATATCATATTTATAATCTATACCTAAGAAAACATCTTTTCGTATAATTGAACTAACTTATTTTATAACCAGATTAGATGGAACCTTTTGATTTTTTTTATAACTTCATTTCCTTTTGATAATAAATATTTACATGTTTGAAAAACATATTTTTTTAATCTTAGTGCTAGTCAAGTAAAAAAAAGAAAGTTTAAACCTGATTTTAGTTTTCACGTAAACATCATCAAAAGAACCTATATGTGAATTGTTATAGGCCTTTATATTAAGGATTGAAAGGGGTACTAGATACAGACCAATATGATTGTTCTGATATTAGGGTAATCTTTTATGAACTTTTATAGTATATTTTTAAAGGTGTTAATCTCTCTCACACAGACACAAACACACACACACACACATACATACTCTCTCTCTCTCTCTCTCTCTCTCTCTCTCTCTCTCTCTCACACACACACACACATGTTAGTTAATTGATTGAGGGAGGTGTTCTTATATATATATAATGGTAATAGTTCATTATACTAGGAAGTTTTACTATTCCAGACAATCCAATTCTAAACAATTGAATTACAAGTATAAGATGATGTTGTAATTTATATGTTATTAGTATATTATTTCTGTTTATTGTTTACTTACTTGAATTATTTTAGTAGTGTTCCAATTTATTTAGTTTAATATAGTTTTAATTCTAATTCAATGCACCTTTATTATTGACTAGAAAATAATATAAGGATAAGACTTAGTAGTTATACTATCCTTGTGGGATCAACCACTACTTATCAATTTATTACTACAGAATAATTGTTTCACTTACATGTAATCTTATACTATGATAGTAGACAAAACAACAATCAAGTTTTCACATTACTGTTGGGGAAAAAAGTAATAGTTAAGAGGCTTATTAAATATTTATTTATTATTTTATTATTTTATTTCATTTATATATTCTAATTATTATTTTTATATATTCTTTTCTAAAATTTTAACTCTTTATTTATTTTATAGATGTTGTTTTAGTTTCAGGTTTAGCTAACCTATTAAAATAGAGGGAGAGCATAAGCGATGTTAAACTATAAAAAGTCATCACTCTTTAAGATGCATTATTAACTAGATTAGTAGTTGTAACAATTAATTTTAAGATCAATTTGAGCATTCTAGTAATATGTACAATTTGATGGTTTATTAGATTAAGATCTAATTATATATATTGCTAATTCTTTAGAGATATGTGATACTTTTAAGAAAAATAGAGTAACCGATGATGCCATATGGTTAAGGTTATTCCTATTCTTAGTGAGAGATTATGTAAAATAATGGTTAAAGGCACTACATATAGCTTCAATCACTTTATGGGAAAACTTAGTTGAGAAGTTCTTTGCAAAGTACTTCCCACCAATAAAGATTGCAAACTTTAAAATGATATCTGTTTATATTTCTATTATGATGATGAGATACTCTATGAAACATGTGATAGATATAAGGATTTTCTTAAAAGGTGCCCACATTATAGTTTACCTATATTGTTACAAATCTAAACCTTCTACAATAGTTTGGATTACATAACAAAGCAAATGATTGATACAAAAGCTAAGAGAATTATAAATAATAAGACTTTATAAGCCAACCTAGAGCTGGTTGAGAAAATGGAAATAGATAATAACCAATGGGCAATCAAGAAAGGTAAGGGCAAACAAACTAGCAAGGTTACACAATGGGATGTTATTATCGATTGGTAGCTTAAATGGAAGCATTACCATGGAAAATTGATAATTAGAGTGAATGATGACATAAGCATTATGGAGTGAATTATGTTAGGGAGGATATAATAGCAATGACTATCAAGTTAGAGATCCATTTTTTAAGTAAACTAAATAAGTTGGCTATTGAGGTAATTTCCAATAACCTTATAGTAACCCCTATAATAATATATATAATATGAGGTGAGGATATCATCCAAATATTGTTTAGGATATTTAATGTACCTCTAGTAAGTGCTTAAATTGTGAGATTGAATAATCCCCTAGATTTTAATAAAGACGTCCATCATAATAAGAAAAGATCATTTTTGGGATTTAGATATTGTGAGATTTGTTAGCATGAATTGTTTAGGTTTCAGATTAGACAGATAGCTAATTCCATCAATTCTTGGGGGTAAGGATCCTTGTTAAATGTGAAAAAAGTGAATAGTCGCAAGGAACCAATAGAGGATAAGGAGATGAAACATGTTGAAAGAGAAGATGGCATCTTCAATACTTTAGATGAGAAAAATCACTGTCTATACTTCATTAGGATTATGATATATTTTCATGTATAAATTATTTTGATTTAATAATTTTATTTGATTTTCATAAGTAATTGAGAATATATTGCTTTGGGGATATTTTTGTTAAGAATTGAAGATTTTTATAAGGAAAAATAAAAAGAAATCTTAATCTTATCTAAAATATACTTTGAAATATAATCATATGTTAACTCTTATTATTTTTAGAAATTCAACATTAAAGACATAACTATAAACATAGTAAAGAGGTCGTGTTATATAGAGTTAGGGAAGAAGAGAATTACATAGTCATGGATAAAAGTGTGATTAAACCCATATCTTACTCTAGAATCAAGTTGACAACTAATGAGAAACATAGTCGAAGCTACAACTGTACTAGTCCTTATGCTTATTTGCATATTAAAAAACAGAAGATACCAGTGTGTCAATGCCCTTGTAAATCCTAAATGAGAAATAGTGAATAACATAAGCTAATTCGTGTCCTAACTTGTGTTTGCCACCAAAACTTTATATAAATGCATATGAATTAGAAGAGATTTTTTAACTATATTAGACTTAAAATTACATTTGAGGGAGAGAAACATCCTTGAGAGACACTTGGCAATCATCTTTGAGAAAGATGATGATAAAAAGTAATCATAATTAAGCAAATTAAATTGGAATATCGAGATTCATTATAGAAATCTTTCTATTTTTATTTATTTTGTTAATTTTTTGAAAATTTAAATTGTTTTAATAACCTTTAAAAGGTTAAGGGTACATAATTGACAACTTAAAAAACTTGTTGAATTTTATACAACCTTATCAATGCTCATCAATGCAACTATTGTGATATTGTCCCTTACTTTTAAGCCCAACTATAGTAATCTTTGAGCCTCACAATATGAATGAATTTCATTAGTATTATTCCATGATTTGTGCTTTTTAACTTTCCATTATAATTTAGTTAACCACTATCTACATCTTACTCTTCTGTTGTAGATAAGTTGCTTCCTACTCCATTGTCTTATTTTCCATAGTATACTTTCTTTAGTTTTCTTGACTCCTTCAAAACATCTATAGTTTCTTTCCTTATATAATTTTTATATGTATGAGCCCAAGTGCACCATAATGGTGCCCAATTCTTCCCTCTTCAGTGTTTAATCTTCTTAAAGCCATCTAAATATGGATGTAAAATCAAATAGATTTTTACACATGAGCACATAAGAATTCCATTATAAGTTTTGCCTTAAATCCATTTGGTAAAACCCCAAACCTTTCTTTTCAATGAAGGTAAATTATTATGTTTGATGAATAGTATTTTTTACGTGAATAGTGATTTTTAGGGACCCAACCCTAAAAAGGATTGAAAATATTCATAATAAATATTAGAGTCTAATGGTACTGAAACGGATTGAAAATAATTCTGATTGGATGGATTTCAAGAATTCAGGAAGTTTAGGACTTAAAATGCCCTTTTTGAAAAAAATAATAGATATTGATGTTTTTAACCCCATTGGAATATTTTTTAAAGCATCCAGTCAATATGTATTGACCTAATAACAGTATTTCATGGTCAATTTGATGATAAGCCTATTACGGAATATTTTCTAATTGTAATTCAGTTAGTCGGCGATTTAAATTCATTAAGGGACAATTTGGTCTTTTTGCATAGTGATTGGGAGCAAATTGGTCTTTTTACATGTTGAATAGTGGATTGATGATTCATGATGGAAGATGACATGTGTTATGTGTTAAAAGGAGTAAACTTAAGACAATTGCTTCATTCTTTTTGTCATAACCGTGAGAGCGAAAGTGAGTTACCCGTGAGTGAAAAACAAAAGAAGAAAAGGAGAGAGCCAAAGGTGGGTTTCGGTCAAACTTGAGAGAAGAAGGGTGCAGCCGATTTTCCATGGTTTGGAGCATGATTTGAAGAAAGCTTACAATTTTCCAAAAGATTGAAAGAAAGTGGTAAGTTTTCCTAACTATGTTTAGTCAAATTTTGTATTAGGATTCTCGGTTTCCTTAAACAATCCTAGTGTTTTGGCCATAAATTAGTCAAAAGAGCTCCAAATTGGGTGATTTCAACTGTAAATGAAACGTAAGTATCTAGAAGAGACCTAGACCTAATTCTAGCTGAATGATATTGAAAATTGAGATTGATTATAGTAACCTAATACTGTCCCTGTGTTGAAGCAGCTTGTGATATTTGGTACATGTTTCATAATTTAGAAGTTAAAATGGCATGATTTTTGATGATATGAAAACTAGAGTCATAGAGGAACAAATGTCTAGAAGACTTCAAAACCTAATTTGAACGGTTGATATGTGAAAATTAAGGAACAAGTGGAGGCATGGATTCTGGACATTGGTCGTAATGGTGATTCTTTATGCATGATTGTTATATGATGAAATAAATTGGGTGAGATTGTGTTCTGAAGAAATTAGGAAGTTAGAATGGGTAAAATATGGTGTTTAAGTGAATTTTGAAGTTTTATTTGGAAACAGAGACTAATAGATTAGCTTACGGAAATAAGCAGAAATATGATTAGCGTACGTGTTACGTGATTAAATACTAATCTCGAATTTTGTTAAACCAAAATATAGTTTTAATGTCTTTATTTTCGAATTTGGAAATAAAGAACTAACAAAAACGTGTTTTGTGTAGATAAAGGAAAGGCACCAAACACATAAGTGTGCTTGGTAATAAACTTGCAAAACGGTGAGTGTTTTTTAAATGTGTCATTTGAACAACTTCTTTTATTTAAAATTATGCATTCAATTGTTTGATTATGAAATTAAAAGAAGTTTAAAATTTTGAATGTACATAGGCTAAAGGCAGTTTCATGATCGTGGCATGTTTAAATTATTGTGGAGTAAATTTGAGGCATTCTTGGACTGAAACATAAGGACATAAGAATCATTCATAGTTATGGATACTTAAAGTAAATCGATCCAACTTATATGTTGATATATCTAGCTGTAATATGTTATTAAGTGGACATGACATTTCTATCGAAATTGGACAAAATTTTCTTAAGCTATTTAATTAGTTTGGACATGAAATAATACATTTACATGTGAATGAACCTTAAGTGGTAGTTGTCACATACATGAAGAAGTTCTCATCATTTTGGAACAAGAATGCTTATGTTGTCACGTTTATGAAGGAGTGGATGTGAAGGACATAAAATTCATTACATGAGACACAAATTTATGTTGTTGACATGTGACATTTTGATGTGACAAAATTAGAAATATTTGTTATATTTAGGGGACAAGAATTTTTGTGGATGATGTAAGGAGTTAAAGAATTAATTAAACGAGATGGTAAGAGATAATATAATGGACAATTATTAGAAATTTACCCTGCAACGTGTATAAACAACCCACTACAATGTGTAGCTTATACAAGATGATGGAGGAGCTGCTCCACCTTCTTTCCACCAAAGTTTCACTCATCCCTTGGACCAGAATTGATGTTATTAAATTGCAGTTGCTCCCTTTAAGAATAGATCTTCAAGTTGTTGCCTTTAGAAAATAAATTCAGCATGGTGTTTAAACTAGAAACCGTGGACATCTTTATCAACGCCAGCTTTGTGCAGAAAAAGAATGGATAACACACTATCATCTAATTTTAGGTATGTTAAACCACTCTTGTCCTTCCTCTTTAGCTGGTCACGTGAATGCTTAATCTAGAAACAAGAATTTCCCTATTAAATGCGTGAATGTTCGAGCATGATTTAAAGAAAGTGGTAAGTTTTCCTAACTATGTTTAGTGAAATTCTATATTAGGATTCTCAGTTTCCTTGAATAGTCCTAGTTTTTTAGCCATAACTTAGTCTATAGAACTCTAAATTGGGTTCTCTTAACTGTAAATGAAACCTAAGACATAGTAATAAAAATATCTAGAAGAGACCTAGACCTAATTCTAGCTGAATGATAATGAAAATTGAGATTGATTATGGTAACCTGATGTTGTCCCTGTGTTAAAGTAGCTTGTGATATTTGGTATGTGTTTCATAATTTATAAGGTGAACTGACATGATTTTTGATGATATGGAAACTAGAGACATAGGAGAACAAATGTATAGAAGCCTTTATAACCTAATTTGAATGTTTGATATGTAAAAATTAAGGAAAAACATGGAGGCATGGTTAAATGAAGAGAGAAACAGCATGGTAAATGGAGGGGAACATAGCATGTATATCCATATCTTATGTATGTTATTCAATAGGTATTAATTGGCAGCATGTAGATGCTATATATGTGGCTTAATGGCTATTCAATGGCAGCAATTATGTTGTATATAGTTCAGTGGTTCAACGTAAGGAAAACTATAGGTATATACTATGTATGCTGTTTAAATGGAAAGAAGACAACATGTATAAATCATGGAAGTTGTTCAATGGTTGTTCAATGGTTGAATGAAAAGAAAACATAATTTTAATCTTACAAAATGCTAAGGTTTTGGCTAAGCCCTTTGTTATAAAATTTGTAAAACAAGGTGGTAAGTTACGAATTTACTTAGCAAGTTTTAGGAACCCTTTAGGGGTCTCCCTCATAGTTGAGTAAGATAATAAAGTTTTCTCGTCATCGTAGACTTGGGACTAATAAAGGAAAAGCACCAAACACATGAGGGTGGTTTACGATAAATGCAAGATAGTGAGTGTACTTTTAAATTGATTTTGTAAAGATGGTTTTTACTTTACCATGAAAAGTATGTTCATGAATAATTCCATTAGTGCTACTACTTAAATTTAAAAGTTAATCTTCATAAGGATTACATATGCATTGATTTAGAATTGAATTGAGTTTTGGATACACTTAGAAGCTAATGAGATGTATATATGCTTTGAATTGAAATTTGCATATGCTTTAAATTGCCATAGAAATGGACTTTGAATATGATTAGAATTGGTATTGAAATGAGGCGCACTTATGCATTAGTTATGATTTAGCCTACGGTACCTCGTTAGGTCTTTATACATATGATTATATTGATCAGAGTACGTCCTAATGTGCATGGCAGTGTTTGAGGGGCATCTGTCACTAACATGGGTGGTGTTATGTCTATCAGTATGTCTTGTGAGTCATCCTCTGCATGTGTGGAGTATATATTGTGCTAGCACTATTACGGGTAAGCGACGCAGAACCAGCTCTGTAACCACTAATTTATATGTAGTGCTAGCATCGTTATGGGTAAGCGATATAGAACCAGCTTCATAATAATCGGTATATAGAGGTTAACTAGGCACAGGTAAGTGATGTAGAACCAACTCTATGGCCTTACACCTAAGGGTACCATATGGTAAAGAAAATTAGTGATAGGTTATGTTTTAAAAAGAAAGTTCATGAAAGTATTGATTGTCATCACTATATACTTTACAAGAAAAGTGGAACTTGATATCAGAAAAATTTATATGTTTTATTTTACATATGCATTAATCTTATGAAAAGAAAAGAATGTGTTTTTGTAAGAACATTGGTTACTACTTGAAAAGAAAAGAAATTGTTTTCTTTTATGGAGGTTAATATTTATAAATGTTTTTATTGGAAACCAATAACACTCATTGAGCTGGTTTAACTCACCATTTATTTTTTGTTTTTAAATAAAACCTCCCAGGGGCACGCTCAGGGGATTCAGTAGTAGGGACTCCACCTCGCGAGTAGTCAACTTTGTCAAATGCTACTATGAAGGCATTTTTATTTTGCCTTGTACATATTTTTTAGAACTATTGCTTATATTTGAACATGTTTTGGAAAGTAAATTTGTATAAAAAATGGATGTGTATAAAGGTTTTTAAATGGAATGCATCAATTTGTTTTAGTTTTTCAAAGTTTATTGATGTAATTATTTGAGACTGCATGTGAGTGGATTTGAAGTCCGCAATTTGGAGTTAAGAAATTGATATGATAATAGAAGTGTTTTGAACTTTTATAGGGACTTTGAAATTTTTAGGATGTCAAAATACAACCATTGTGCTATTGAAATTTTTTAATAAATTGAAAAACAAAACTCCATTGTTTACATTTCTTATTGTGAATTGAAGCTTTTCCTTAACAAGGGCAATAGGCTTAGCTTCACATGAACTTTCCAGCCAACTCAGATATCGACTGGATAGCCACCGTGGAGTGTCGGGCAAGCCACCTAATCATTATAGGATAGGGGCCCATCAGTGTTAGTATTAGAGCCCAACTTTTAAAAATGGGTTGCCTCCTTTGTGGTTTATAGTTTTTACGTCATTTTAAAAGTGAGGTGACTAATAAAATGTTGTGATTTACAAGCATATGATTTCATAAACTGAAAGGTTTTACACATTTCCATTTTGTCGAATACATGACACGATGCACAGACGAGGCCGTGGATGTCCCAGGAGAGCCATTCTGACGAATCCTTAGGGATGTCAATGGGTCGAGTCGGGGGCAGGTCGGGATGGGCCTGCGACCTGTCCAGCCTATGGCCCAGGCTTTGACCCGATAGGCCACTGGTGGCCATCCTTGTCCTTTATTTTTTAAAATAAAAAACTTTCAAAACAATGTCATTTTGAAAGTAATGGCCAGGCTGGGCCAGCCTGCTGCCCGCCCATGGTCGGCCTGTGGCCTACCCATGGCCCGGTCAACTTTGACATTCTTATGGCTCCTGCACCTAAGTCAGCTCCGACACAAAAGGATGACCAAATTTTAGAGTTAACAAGTGCCTATATGAACTAACCACAATCCCAATCATTAGGGCCAGTGGAACCAACCGGAGTGAGTTTTAACATAGAACATATGGCTCAAATTCTTGCCCCAGTGATACGATGGTCACGTGAAAGTATGGAAGCATCTGGATGCTCAATTGAACACGTTTGTAAATTGGGCATTAAGAAGCGTCTGGATGCTCAATTGAACACGTTTGTAAATTGGGTGCTAAGACTTTTGATATAAGTGGAGATCCCAAGAGTGCACTCATATGGTTAGATCAGGTCATGAAGATATACAGAGTTGTCGGATGCGCAGATGAGCAGAGAGTTGTGTTCTCCACTTTCCTCCTTGAGGATAAGGCTAAAGATTGGTGGGAAGCTAGTGAGAGATGACATCTGGATGGGGTATCTTGGGCAAAATTTCAGAGAGAGTTCACAAACAGATTATACCCACAGAGTTATAAGGATGCAAGGGTAGAGGAATTCTTCCATTTAGAGCAAGGTTCGACATCAGTGACTGATTAGGAGAAGACATTTTCAGAACTTTTTATTGCTGGTAGTGAAGAGCAAAAGTGCAAAAGGTTTACTACAGGTTTGAGTCCTAGAGTACAGATTCACCTATCATTAGCTTCATAGACATATTATGGGGAATTAGTTAAAATTGCAATAAAAGTGGAGAGAAATGCAACAAAAATCACTCAGAGTTCAAAATCAGAACAAAAGTGCAATGCACCAGTTAGTTCATCTCAGGGTTCGGTCAAGAAAAATAAGTCAAGATGGAGTGGTGGCAGGAGTTTTAGTAGAGGTGGATCATCCAGCCATGGATCTTTTGGGTCACCCACTAGGCTTAGAGACTACTGTGATAGTAGGACCCTAGTGCCAAAGTGTGTTACTTATGGAAAAAAACATTTAAGTGAGTGTCGGATGAATATGATAGGTTGCTACTATTATAGTTAGGAGGGTCATTTCATCAAAGATTGTCTGTATTTAGTCATCGCAAAGAAGTCAGTGGCTGGATCTTTAACACCTCCACAAGCTAGAGGGGGCTACAGATAGGGCGACCGAGGTTCTCAGATTAGAGGGTCAAGTTTTACTGGATCTGGAAGAGGTTCCAGGGGTAAGGGAGTAGCCCCTACAGGAAAGGCAGGTAGACCTCGTACACAAGCCTGAGTTTTTTAGTCACTCAGTAAGAGGATGATGCCAAACTAGAGGTAGTCATTGGTATGATTACTTTTTTTGATCATGATGCATATGCTTTAATAGATCCTGGTGCTACATATTCTTTTATGTATATGGATTTTTCTATAAAATTAAGTGTTGAGCCTCGGTTATTAGACGTTGGGGTAGTAGTTTCCATTTTAGCTGGGAACTTACTCTTGGCTAAAAGAGTGTTTGTAGATGGTAAAATACTAATTGGAGGTAAGGAATTCCCATCAAACCTTAACATATTGGATATTCAAGATTTTGATGTTATTCTGGGAATAGATAGGTTATCCACACATCGTGCGGTGGTGGATTGTTTTAAAAAGGAGGTTAGGCTGAGTCGATTAGGGAAACCAGATGTGATATTTTGTGGATTACAGAAAATTCTTTCCACTAGTATTGTGATTGCCATGGTAGCTAATAGAATGCTCTGTAAAGGATGTCAGGGATATCTCGCTTATATGATTAAATAGAATAATAATAAGATTCAACTTGGAGATATTCCAGTGGTTAAGGAATTTTTTGAAGTATTTTTAGAGGATCTTCCAAGATTACCCCCAGATAAGGTAATAGAGTTTAAGATAGATATACCACCAGTAACCTAACCGACTTCAATTACTCCGTATAAAATGGCTTCAACGGAGTTAAAGGAATTGACAGTGAAAATGGAGGAATTATTAGATAAGGGTTTTGTGAGACCTAGCACTTCTCTACGACGGCTCTAGTCTTATTCATGAAAAAGAAAGATGGGAGTTTAAGGTTGTGTATCGACTGCAGACAGCTGAGTAGAGTGAAAATTTGTAACTAATATCTGCTCCTGAGGATTGATGATTTGTTCGATCAACTATAGGGATCCAAGGTGTATTCAAAAATTGATCTAAGATCAGGCTATCATCAGTTAAAAGTCTGCAATGAAGGCATTCCAAAAACTATCTTTAAGACAAGGTATGAGCATTATGAATTTTTAGTTATGCCCTTTGGATTAATGATTGCACTAGCTGCTTTTATAGATTTGATGGATAGGGTATTTTGAGAGTACTTAGATAAGTTTGTGATCATGTTTATTGATGATATATTAGTGTACTTAAGAAGTCAGGAGGATCATGCAGAACACCTTCGGATTGTACCACAAACCCTACGAGAGCACCAGTTATACGCTAAGTTCAGAAAATGCCAATTTTGCCTTGATATGGTTACTTTATTGAATCATGTCATTTCAGCTGAGGAACTTAGTGTGGATGTCCAAAAGATTGAAGTTGTTAGTAATTGGAGACCTCCCACTACTGTGACAGAAGTTAGGAGCTTTTTGGGATTGGCAGGCTATTATAGGAAATTGGTTGAAGGATTTTCCATAATAGCAAGTCCATTGAGTAAGTTAACGTGAAAAGAGGAGATGTTTGAGTGGTCAGATGCTTGTCAACGAAGTTTCGATGAATTGAAAGAAAGGTTGACAACAACCCCTGTACTCATATTACCAACAAGGACTGATGGATTTGTAGTATATAGTGATGCCTTGAGATTGGGATTAGGTTGTGTACTTATGCAGAATGATAAGGTTATAGC
>JANQAP020000253.1:1661831-1684293 GCA_026874005.2 Erythroxylum coriaceum
TCTCCATTACATGTTTATCAACATTTAACAAATCTAGCCAATGCCAGTTCTCTATTATGGACATTCTTGGAATGGTTTCAACCACTGATAAATTGGCATATTCAATTGGGTTGGATACTTAACAGATATTAACTATGGAGTATTCCTCTAACATAACAGAAAACTTGGTCTTTCTTTATCGTCTATTGTCCTTATAGCATGATTGAAAATGGTTATGTATACACCATTAATCATTTTCAACTTTGGAGCCTCAAGTGCAATCATCTTTACATGATCTTAATCTTTAACAGAGATTTAGTTCTCAAAATCAATTGAAAAGTATATAGGCTAGAACTCATGGTATAACTCCCTTAAGGTTTATCAGTGAAATATTCCACTAACTTAGAAGCCACAGTGAGAAGAGCCTTTTTCGATGCCTGTGATCTAACAATACCACGTACTTGAATAATTTCGATTATTCCTATAACCCTCTGACTAAGGGTTAATAGGAAAGTGAAATGCATTACTAAAACAGTGTAAATAGTGGCATTTCATCTTATTACCTATGTATAGTGTAAATAGTAACATTTGATCTGATTACCTATATACCATACATGCAAACCATAAATTGGTTTTATAAACTCTTTCAAAATGTTGCAAAACCAAATTTCTTAACATGGTTCAAAAGTTTGTAATGTTTGCTTTCTAATAAAGTTTGTTAATTAAGTTTTGATACCGAGATGAAAGCAATAAGGTCAAGTAATTGAATGATAATGTCATATCAAGCGCATAGGATAATCTATCAGTATTAATGTCTGAATAGTTTTCAAATGAATAGAAGTCCCATCAAACTTCAATTACATTGGATGATTGCTTTGAAAATGCGTGACAGGAAATGTTGTTAACAAATTCTAAAAATTGAGCAAGACATCTGCGTCATATTTGCATATAAAACTAATAAGAAAGGTCATTTTCGGTCTAATCAACGAGCGTTGGACCATTTAATATTGTGTGGGGTTACAAACTGCCGTTATTCGTGGTCGTGATTGAAAAAATCTTGTCGATAGCCCTCCCATTCCCAATAAATAACTTGAAAACGAAAAGACTAAGGAAAAAGAAAAATAAGCGTGAAGCAAATAGTTTCAACGTTCGACTGTAGAGGACAGAGATGTACTACGTGGGCTCAAGTTCACCCCACAGTCTGCAGATTCATGTTTTTAAAGATAGTTGGAGCCAGTGAATTACTGCTTCTAGAAACAACAAGATGTAAACTTGATTTCCTATTTAAATTTGATTATTAAAGACCTTGTTTAAGTTAGTTGACCATGGATTGGCATCGTTCTAAAGCTGACAACCTAGTGAGACTTTTTTCCTTTTGAAAGGGTAGCGACTGCAATGATTTTCTTTTCTTTTTATTTACGTTTTATAACAGATGAAAAAAATACAACACATAAACATTACGGAGTTATTTATTTCAAAATAATACTAGATTGGGATGTAGCAAACACTAGTACATGTATATCGTGGTATAGTTATACATATTTATCTTTGTCAATGTCAATAGTTAGCACGACGTAAAGTAAGATGGGAAGATTACTAAAGTTGGCTAATAATTGTACCATAAAAGTAAATAAGAAAGGTCTCCATACTAGATTAGATTGTTCATATCCGAGTACCTACTTGTACCAAAGCTGTGTTGATGAAAGTAGGTGACAGGCCAACTTTCTGGATCTTAGATTCCTCACTTGAATGGGATGGATTTATTACATACGCCACTAGGTTAGCTCCTTGTCCCAGATCATAAGATCAGTGTGTTGTAACCATCGCCAGGCGCAGGTTAGAACAACCGTTGTGGGAACAACGTTATCTTTTGTCAGGATTAGATTATCAATCCTACCATATCTCGCTAGTTCAAAAATAATAATAATAATGAAAGGATCAGAATGACAAGGTAAGCACTCAATATAAACGGCTAAAACTTCCAACACTCAAGCGATCAAACTCCATAATCTAGGATTTGCAGAAATGAAAAGATTCAATGGCTTTTAACCTAAAAGACGACAGATTTTTAAGGTAACTCGCGCGAGACAGTGTGATCTTTGACGATGTTACACTATCAACTGACAAATTCGAAGTATCTGTAAAACATAGTGTTTCGTAAATGCCAACTAGTTAAAGCAAATTCCAGAGGACATCAAAGAATGGGCAAGGGTGGCTGAATTTGGCTCCCATTCATTTGATACTACAGGTTGTAATTACATATAGTATGGGTAGCTCTCTTCATTAATATCTTATTTATACAAAACTTGTATAAATGGAGACTTACACATAGCCAGCAGAAACTATCGGTTAAATCTCGAGAAAGTCTCTTACTATCCTTTGTTGGGAAGAAAATTTAACAAGCCTCACAAAAGAGACTCTTCAAATTTAGACTCAGATTCCAGGACAGATCTCATGTTCTCATGAGAGTTTCTGTTCATCCTAAAAATTTATCCAGGCTGAACATATTCTGTAACACCTAAGCCAAATTCTCTGTACATTTAATGGAATTTTATGGTTGCAATCTGACCATCAGAATAGTAGCTCAAGTCTCCAAGGATTATCTTTAATAACACTAGGCTAAATTTGTGCAGAACTCTTGGAATCCAGTATCTAAACTGCTTGGGGTTTCTCAAGGAACTTCAACTACGCCTAAAAGGCATGATTCCAACAAATTGTTCACAGCGACTGGGAAATGAGTATAATTCAAGAGAGACATCGTGAACAGAGTATCCTACACAAAAAAGAAATTATGTAAAAACAAGAGAGAGTAGTTCTGGCGTCTTACACCTATCTTTACTAACAACTCAAATGAATTAATTCATAAACTTTTTATTAACTTCGATGGGCCAAGCCTTGATTTGTTGGCATTGGTGGACCTAGTGGTAAGTTTTTAAAATTTGACAAATCAACGTGTAAAAAGCTTTTATTTTGCATTTGTATAAAAATTCCTACCATAAAGGGACTACAGCAAGAGGAAAGACAAACAAAGCATATGCATATATTTTTTTGAGATAAAGCACATGCATATATTCCTCGCACTATAAGCTGTGAAAACAATGAGAACCTGAACCAGTACCCTTCACCCTGTTTTCTGCTCTTCTCCACAGGCCTTGGAACAGCAAGAAGCAATTTCATGGTTCACGTAATATATTAGTAATTTCGGCACTTGCACACAATTTGCGGTAAGGTGATAAAAACTCTCTTTACAGAAACAGTATAAACCAACTACTTCGCAGAACGCTCTGCTTAAAATGACACTTGCTCATACTGTGATACAATGATTTAAACACAAGCCCATCATAGACAAAAGGTGTTTTGCTTTCAATAAAGGAAGTTGTGTGGGACTAGAGCAAAGTTTTTCCACACATTCACAACTCCATAGAGCCATACTAATCGTTGACTGCCATGGCTTGTATTGTAGCACCACTCTCTAATTTCTTTATACGTAACTTATTCTGTAGTGGAAGGTCTGACGACAAATCAGCATCAACAATGACAGAATCTTCCTCATTGAACTCTCCCCTCAATAGCCCCATTGCAATTTCATTCTCAACTAACTGTTGTATCACCCTCTTAACCGGCCTAGCTCCAAAATTAGGGTCAAAACCCAAATTTCCCAGAAGTTCAATGGCTTCATTTGTGTAATTAAGATCAATACTCTTCTGTTTGAGTCTCTCTTTCAATCGGTTCATCTGGCAATGGAAAATTTCATATTAAAGCTTCATTTAGTATTCATTGTGGCACGAACGAAAAATATAGTGCAAGCATCTGAAAGAGAATTTTCACACAGATGATGCTTCACCAAGAGAATGGAAGAATTTGGTAAATTCCACAAAAAAAGAAAAACGTTAAAAGAACAGACTATTGAATTTCAAATGCTATAGGAGTTCATCTATAGAGTTAGTTATGGAGAAAATATCATATCATTTATCAAAGCATAAATATTTTCAGGGCGAAGGTTGTTTACCTGAATCATAACGATTTTATTGATTTGTTTGGAGTCCAAAGGCTGGAAAACAATATATTCATCAACTCGATTCATGAATTCTGGACGGAATGTTTGTCTCGCCAACTCAACAACTTGACGTTTCATGATGTCATAAACAACTTCCTTGCTGTCTTGTGTATTACGTAGCGTTTCAAGTATCAGATGGGAGCCAATGTTTGAAGTCATTATTATAACCGTGTTGGTAAAACTAACTGTCCTTCCCTGAGAATCAGTTATCCTTCCATCATCCAGCAACTGTAAGAGGATGTTGAAGACATCATGATGTGCTTTCTCAATTTCATCAAACAGCACCACAGAGTACGGCCTTCGACGAACCACTTCTGTCAGCTGTCCTCCCTCCTCATAACCAACATATCCAGGTGGGGCCCCAACCAAGCGTGATACTGCATGCTTTTCCATGTATTCACTCATATCTATTCTCACAAGAGCATTCTCTGTGTTAAAGAGATAGCCAGCTAAGGCCTTAGCAAGCTCTGTTTTGCCAACCCCAGTAGGACCCATAAACATGAAACTAGCTATAGGTCGATTAGGGTCAGATAATCCGGCCCTTGAGCGTCGGATTGCATCAGCCACTGATTTTACAGCAATATCTTGACCAACTACCCTCTTATGAAGAACCTCTTCTAATAAGACCAACTTCTCTCTTTCTGATTGTTGAAGGTTTGACATAGGTATACCGGTCCATTTGCTCACAATTTCAGCAATATCAAGATCAGTAACCTCTTCTCGTAGCAAAGAATTACCAGATTTTCGGAACTCAGCAAGGTTTTCCTCAGCCTCATCCAACTGCCGTTGGAGGGACATTAGAGTTCCATATCTCAGCTCAGCAGCACGATTCAGGTCATATTCACGTTCAGCAGCTTCCATCTCTAAGTTGACTCTATCAATCTACCAATATGGATACCGCATGCATAAAATCTAAGGAATACTGCAAGGATAACTAGACATTTACATCTCAGTAAAAGAAAAGCATTACCTCTTCTTTGATTGACCGTATCCGATTCATGAGAGACTTCTCCCGATCCCACTGTTCATTCAGTTCTTTCTGGTTCTGTTTAAGTACATTCAAATCATTTTCAATCTTGCTTAACCTCTCTTTAGATGCCTTATCAGTGTCATTTTTCAGGGACAGCTTCTCCATCTCTAATTTCAGAACAGCTCTATCTACCTCATCCAACTCCGTAGGCTTGGAAGTGATTTCCATTTTGAGCTTTGCTGCAGCTTCATCAACGAGATCAATAGCTGCACGGGAAGAGGTTATTAGAAAGCTCAAAGCAGCTGTCAAAACCCCAAATTGACGGCTAATCTAACATGCTGTTGGAACAATATCCAATCAGTCATATAAAAGAACCAAGTTGCCAAACAAAAGACTGAATAGAGAACTTGTAGATACTTCCAAGTGCTTCTGTGTTCTGTTTTATATCAATCAATCCAGTTAGGGGAACCACGAGAAATTGAAAAGATTGTTTCATCCTTTAAGATAACATATCAGCCACTGCAAAGAATATTTAGAAAAGAGAAAACAAAAACAGCTTCAGAATGTTAAGTAAAAGATTTTATATGTTCTTAAATTATTATGGGCACAACGCAAAGCATAAAAAATCCAAGATTTCAAATTGAAGAATCCAAACTTAATTCATTTTATATAGGGAAAGATTAGTAGTAACAGGTGTAGTAAGAACTTGTTATGCTTATGATATTGAATACTGCAGAGTGAAGCTGGGTTTACCTTTGTCAGGTAAAAAGCGTTCAGTGATGTATCTATCTGCTAGAATAGCTGCTGAAACAAGAGCACCGTCTGAAATCTTAACACCATGATGCAACTCATACCGCTCACGCAATCCACGAAGAATGGATATGGTATCCTCAACGGACGGCTGATCACAGAATACTTGTTGAAACCTACGTTCAAGTGCTGGGTCCTTCTCAATATATTTTCGATACTCATTTAATGTTGTTGCTCCTATACATCGCAGCTCACCTCGTCCAAGCATTGGTTTCAACAAATTCCCAGCATCCATCGCTCCACTTGTAGCCCCTATAGAATCACAGTAAGAAAAGGCCCCGCATCAAGTTTTCCACAACATAAGAACATCTCAGAATTTGAATAGGAACTGTATTTTTTGTATATATTCAATGTTTACAAAAGCTTATATACAAAATTCTAATACATATAAATGAAAATTAATGATTTTAATACATCTAATCCCATGATTTACAAGATATTTTAATATAATAAGAAACGTAATCAATCAATCAATATAAATGATTTTGCCATATTCCTGGTGAATAGCTTGGATACAATAGTCTAAAAATTGAGCTGCTCAAACCTTTGGTGAGAATGTCAACCAATTGGCCATGAGTAGATACATAAAGTGTACAAATTAATCCATTCTCTAACTTTTCCTTGATAAAGTGCCTATGAATTTCAATATGCTTCAGTCAATCATGATGCATTAGGTTATACGCTATGTTGATTGCAGATTTGCTGTCGTAATATAGTCTCATAGGGCCATCCCACTAAATCTTCAAATCTTCAAGAATATTCTTCTAGAGTAATTCAAACACACGTTGAACCATCCCCAAAATTTAGTCCCTGCACTTGAGCAAGCCACCACACCTTGATTTTTTGCTTGTCCAAGTCACAAGATTCCTACCAAGAAAAATGCAATATCTTGAAATTGATCTTCTATTGAAAATAGATCTAGCATAATCAGCATGAGTGTATGCCTCAAGAACCAAACCTCCATTTCTTTTGAACAAAATACCCTTCCACGGTGTTCCTTTAAGATGTTACTCTTTGAGTTGCTTGCATATTAACTTCCTTCGGACTATGCATAAACTAACTAATTACATTTATTACGCTATATCCGGTCATGTGTGGGACAGAACAATTATTCTTCCTACTACATGTAGATACATCTCTCTGTCTACTGTAGTGTCCTCTACTTTTCCAAGAGTGCTTGCAGGTTTCAAATCTTGCAATTGGTTGAAGATAGGCTGCAACATAGTTACAACTATTTACACTAGAATCTATCAAAGACACAAAATCCTCATACAAAGTTTGATCTTGTACAAGATTAATCCTAAACATATGTAAAAAGTGAGACAGGCTTAATTGTATAAGGCTCCTTGGAAGTGCATAAAGCCTACAACTAGCAACTGCGCTTCTGGTGTTGGAGAAGAGTGTCTGCACTAGTTTCACCAAAATGATTAGGTGGAAGCACGTTGGACCGGCCCTAACTACAAAGATGAGCTAGAAATGGTACAACTCGTGTTCACCTTATACAAAATAATGTTCATACAATATATCTAGATAACAAAGACAACGAGCATCTCCGGACGAACGAGAATGGAGAGAAAATGTATTTAGGGTTTTTCTTGTTAGGTAAAATAAATTTAGGTGAATTTGGGTAACCAAGTGGGTTATGGGTTATTTGTTTGGTTGGCTAATTTTTCCCATGTGGACAGCTACAATTCATGTATAAATGGGCTTCTGTTAGCTACGTCAATAAATTAGCTACGAAACTAACTTTTTCAACTTAACTGTTAAGGATCTTAAAGGTTGGTCACTCAATTGAAAAAAAAAAGAGTTTAGGCACTGAATTGAAAAAATCTCAAAAGGTTTGGCACTTTATAAATGGTTATCCCATAAAAATTCCAAGGATATTCAACTCCAATTCCAAGGAAATACGTCAACCTTCCCAATGACTTAATCTCAGATTCCTTAACTAATCATTGACTCAATTTCTCTTAATCATCATCTCCCATCATTATATGTCATCAACATAAACTAGAAGAGCTATAACTCCCTTTTAAGAAGAGTGTTTGATAAAAAAATGTATGATCTTCTTGACTTTGTTTGTATCTCATAGACAACATAACTCATGCAAATCTTCCAAGCCATACTCAAGGTGATTGTTTAAAGTCATATATTGCCTTCTTCAACTTGCACACCATATGAGCAACCAAATTCTTCCCATCAGGTATATTACTCATCATCCGTTTAGAAATCTAATTAATAGAAAAAATATCATTTATTATGGGAAAATCGTTCACAAAACACCTATTAGAATAGATCAATGTAGTGGACATATTCGTAAAAGTTTAATAGATCAAGAACAAATTTATAAACAATTACAAAATATACCTTAAGGAAAAAGACATAAAATTGGATATATACATCTTTCTACAATACAAATTTTATTAAAATCTACATTTCAAGAATTTTTTTTATATATTATATAAGTAGTTTGGATCCCCGCCCTTGCCTGGAAAAATTGGAATCTTCAATCAGTTCTCGACACCAAAATGGAAGGATTTTAAGGGTACAACTCTATCTATACCCGGCTATACGCCCAGGGGCTCACCTGCATACCTTTCATTCTCTCTTTCTGTAAAAAAAGTCTAGATCGAATTTCTATCCAGAAGGAGGAAGCTCTCTCTTTCGATCAAAGCTGAAACAGGTGAAATCAAAGGGCATTATTTGAATGCTACTGTTCTTGAAATGTAGATTTTAATAAAATTTGTATTGTAGAAAGATTATATCCAATTTTGTCTTTTTTCTTCAGGTATATTTTGTAATTGTTTATAAATTTGTTCTTGATCTATTAAACTTATACGAATATGTCCACTACATTGATCTATTCTCATAGGTGTTTCGTGAATGATTTTCCCATAATAAATGATATTTTTTCTATTAATTAGATTTCTAAATGGATGATGAGTAATGATGAGTAATATCTTGTCCATCTTTAAGGTTTAATTGTGTTTTTGCTATTTGTTTTTGTTTTTCTTGTGATAAAAGAGTATTAATATGAAAAATACCAGTACATTCTGTTACATCTAAAGTATCTATATCTAAAATATTATTATTATTTGTATTGTTGGTGGATTCAGAGTCTGGAATTAATTCGGCCATGTGAGACTTGTAGGTGTGCTATAAGTTTATTTCGGGTATGAATAGCTTGTTGTTTATATAAGTTATGCTTTTGAGTTGCTAGATCTATTCTTTCTTTGATAGGAGCTAGACCGTTATTAGAAATAGACAATTGAAAATAATTATATCGAGTTTCATAGTACTCTTTTTCAGCCTTATATTGGTTACCCAATATTTCGAGATGAAGAATGTTTTCTAATAGTTGATTACAATATATACAATTAGTTAAGAGAGAAGACATACTTATTATATATAATGGATTTTATAATGTTCTTGAAATTGTTGATACAGTTGTTTTATTTCTAACATTTCTTGATTATATATTTCGGTATGTCTTGCTAAAATATCTTGAAATTTAGATAGACTAGTATCATAAGCATTTATTTGTTCAAATTGAATGTAAGTATCTGTAAATGTTTGAACAAGTTGTCTACTAAGAGATAATTTTTTCTCGGTATGAACTATGAGTAAATGAATATTATGACAGGCAGTGCAAACAAACATAATGAAAGAAAATATGATATGAATTAAAACAAATATAAACATAAATAAGATAGATTAATGCTAAGTAAATGGATGAAAAATTTTGAAACACAATTATTATGCATACCTTTTGTGTTGTTACTCTGCGTTGTTTTTTCTTCAACGTCAATTCTCTGAGGCTATATAGAAAGATTGCAAAAGAGAGAAAAAAAAAAGCAATAAGAGTGTTTTATTTTCTCATACCCCCTAGGGGTTGGTGCATCTTACATTATATAGAACCTGAAATGGTTCAAACCAGATAAAGCAAAAAAGGAAAAGAAAAAGTAAAAGCTAAAAAAGTAGATTCCTTCTGAATAGGAGGTAACTTTAAAAAAGAAAAAGAAAAAGATGTTGGCCATATGGGTGACAACTTTAATGATTACATTGTTAATAATTACAACCGACAACACTTTTCAATCTTCAATAATTACATCGTCTGAAGAGCTATTATCTTTGGCGGTTGATGTGGAAGGACAATGAGGACACTTATGAGCTGGATAGTGTTGTAACTGCTTACAGATGGATTGTTTACAATCGTTGGATAGAACATCGAAGATTCTAGAATTATTTGAAAATTGAGCTTCAACTTGTTTGATTAACTGCGGAGAGTCAACAACTATTGAGGTTTTATAAGCGAATGTCATAAGATTGGGTCCACGATAATTGAGTTTAATTAATGACTCAAAAGTAATTTTCAAACACTGTTGATAAACTCCTTCGATACAGTGAAGATTGAACTGGTTGATTAAATCCCAATTGACTTCATACTTTGGGGGGGTTCGTCTATTAGTGGATACATTCCAATACTTATCCCAATCTGAACATAGGCCAATCTAGATAGTTGTATATTGACTCATTGAAGTTGTCTGCTTTGGTTAAGATAGGATAAGTACTAAAAACTTTGACAAAGATTTCTCTTTCCTTGGCAAATCTGTCTTTATAATTTTTTACTGCAAGAGTAAATCTGGCTTGGAACTCGGCCAAGCTATGTAAATTGGTTTAGATGCGGCTACCTTTTCCCATAAAAAATTTGTCGAATCGTCGACCTGTGCCTATGGCAAGTCCACGGAAACCAAAAATTTGGGGATTTGGATTTGAGGTTGGGCCGGTCGTCTTCTCAGCCATTTGAATTTCTTAGGAATATGCAAGTGGAAGAAGTTTTTATTACTCATTGAAAAATGGAATTCTTTAAGTGCTCCACTCCCCCCAGGAGACTTAGAAAAAAGTAGGAAAGGTGCTTGGTTCTTGACCAAGAAAAGGCATGGGAAAAAGATGGACGAAGAAATGCAGTCACGAGAGCTTCCACAGTAGGCACGTGTCGTAGACCAATCGGCCGCTATATGCTGTCACCGACTAGGACTCTGATTCGGATAGTGGAGGAAGCTAGTAGCATAAAGGGAAGCGCTTATTAGCATCCTCTCACTTTTAGAACACAGAGAGACCAGTAAACAGTCCCATGCTAGCTATCACACCTCAATTTACGTAATTTTTTTGCAAAACCAGCGCGAAGAAAGGCAGATCCATAAACCAATTTACATAGCTTGGCTGAGTTCCCAGCCGGATTTACTCTTGCAGTAAAAAATTATAAAGACAGATTTGCTAAGGAAAGAGAAATCTTTATAAAAGTTTTTAGTACTTATCCTATCTTCACCAAAGCAGACAACTTCAAGGATTCAGATATACAACTATCCAGACTAGCCTATGTTCAGATTGGGATAAGTAATGGAATGTACCTACTAATAGACGAACCACCAAAGTATGAAGTCACTTAGGATTTAATCAACCAATTCAATCTCCACTGCATCGAAGGAGTTTATCAACAGTATTGAAAATTACTTCTGAGTCATTAGTTAAACTTAATTATCGTGGACCCAATCTTCTTATGACATCCACTTATAAAACCCCAATAGTTGCTGACTCTACAGCTAATCAAACAAGTTGAAGCTCAATTTTCAAATAATTCTAGAATCTTCGATGTTTTATCCAACGATTGGAAACAATCCATCTGTAAGCAGTTACAGCACTATCCAGCTCATAAGTGTCCTCATTGTCCTTCCACATCAACCGCCAAAGATGATAGCTCTTCAGACGATGTAATTATTGAAGATTGAAAAATATTGTTGGTTGTGATTATCAACAATGTAATCATTAAAGTTGTGTACCCATTATCGCCTATAAGGCCGACATCTTTTTCTTTTTCTTTTTTAAAGTTACCTCCTTTTCAGAAGGAATCTATTGTTTTAGCCTTTACTTTTTCTTTTCCTTTTTTGCTTTATCTAGTTTGAACCTTTTTAGCTTCTATATAATGTAAGATGCACCAACCCCTAAGGGGTATGAGAAAATAAAACTCTTATTGCTTATCTTTTGTCTCTTCTCTGCAATCTTTCTATATAACCTCAGAGAATTAGCGTTGAAGAAGAAACAACGCAGAGTAACAACACAAAAGATATGAATAATAATTGTGTTTCAAATTTTTTCATCCACTTACTTAGCGTTAATCTATCTTATTTATGTTTATATCTGTTTTAATTCATATCATATTTTCTTTCATTATGTTTGTTTGCACTACCTATCATAATATTCATTTACTCATAAATCGCACCGAGAAAAAATTCTCTCTTAATAGACAACTTGTTCAAACATTTACAGATACTTACATTCAATTCGAACAAATAAATGCTTTCAAGATATTTTAGCAAGACATACCGAAATATATAATCAAGAAAAGTTAGAAATAAAACAATTATATCAACAATTTCAAGAACATTATAAAATCCATTATATATAATAAGTATGTCTTCTCTCTTAACTAATTGTATATATTGTAATCAACTATTAGGAAACATTCTTCATCTCGAAATATTAGTTAAACAATAAAAGGCTGAAAAAGAATACTATGAAACGTCTAAGTATAACCCTTTGCTACCAAACATGCCTTTGCATCTTTCAACTGACTTATCTGCCCTATATTTCACCGTATATATCCTCTTAAGAACCACTGATTTCGTTCCTACAATTAACTTCACTAATTCCCAAGTTTTGTTTTTTTCCAATGCCTCCATCTCCACATTCATAGCTTGTTTCCATTTTTCATTATACAAAGCCTCAGCTAAGGTGGTAGGGATGGTAATGGTATTCAAGCTCACAAGAAAGGCTTTGAGAGAGGATGAAAAATTTTTAAATGACCAAAAATGTAAAAAGAGGGTATATTGGTCGTTTTGTACACTCTCTGGTTCCTTTTCTGATAGTAATAGGAAGGTCCAGATGATCATTATCCAATGAACTTCAATTTCATTTTATAATGCAGGATTAGAAATTGTTACCTCATGTAAAGAATCTGAGTTAGACTCTTGGACTTGCGTGTTCAGGAACAACCGTCTTCTTTCTTGTAAACACCTTGCCTTTGTTAGATCTCTCACCTCCATAGGCAAAATCAGATTTTTCTTGAGGTTCACTTGGTGTTTCAGGAATGGGTTCAAATATGGGTTGTTCAGGCATTGTGTCATATGGTTTAGACAGGATGAATACGTAGGTATGACTAATGTTGTAGAATTGGACACAGGCATTAGATCAAGCAAAAAACTTTCCTTACCTTTCCTAATTGAATTCTCCCCCTAAAGATAAGAATTGTTGAAATAAGAATCTTATTCATTGAATGTGACATCTATTGAGACATAGAATTTCTTTGACAGAGGGTGGTAACACTTATACCCTCTTATAGTCGAAGAATAGCTCACAAAGACACATTTCAGAGCCCTAGGATCTAATTTCCTTCTATTATGAACATGAACAAATGACACATGCCCGAAAATTCTATGAACAAGATTGTTGGTAGTGATTAAATTCTGGTAAAACGCTAAAAGGACATCCATTGGACTTTTGAGACCCAAGACTCTAGAAGGCAATCTGTTTATGAGATGAGTAGCTGTAAGAACTACTTCCCCCCAAAACGCCTTAGACATATTCTTCTGAAATAATAGGGCTCAAGTCTTTTCAAGGAGATGACCATTTTCCTTTCCTATCGTAGTTTGTTGTAGAGTATACACACAAAATGACTCGAACTATTTCTTCTTTCAAAAAGTATAGGGTAAGAACTTGATTGAAATAATCTCTAACATTATCTGTCATAAAACTTTTGATATAGGTCCCAATTGATTTTTGATAATGGAGAAAAAATTTGGGAGTATGGTACTAACATTAGATTTATGTTTTGAGTAGAAAAATCTAGATAACACGAGTACAGTCATCAATGAAAGAAACGAACCATCTTGCCCTAGAAATACTAGAAACAATAGATGGACCCCAAGTATCAATATAAATAAGATAGAAAGGTATAGAGCTCCTAAAGGTACACGATTGTGTTTAGTAAGCTCACATACCTCACAATGAAATTTATTTGCATCAAGATTTGTAACAAAGAGGGAAACATAATCTTAATAATTCAAAATGATGGATGTCCTAACCCATAATGGTCAAACAAAAATTTCCCTTATTAAATGCAACAGAATCTGATATGAAAGAATGGGATAATCTGCCCTTAGTTATGTTTAACTAACTTAATGCTTCAAGATAGCAGAGGCAATCCCATCCTCTAGCAAGTCCAATCATCCTCCGCATGTCCTTATCCTAAAATACACAATGACTACTGTGAAAAATCACATTACAACATAGATCTTGGGTGAGTTTTTGTATGGAAACAAGGTTAATTGATAGTCTAGCATAAAGAACATTTCTTAGAGTTACCAATAGACTTATTTTAACATCCTCTCCACTTGCTATAGTTGTTAAAGATCCATAGGCCATGGCTATTTTTCTACTACTTGGACATGGAGAGTAGGTTGAGAAACATATGGATGAATGGATCATATGGTATGTAGCTCCTCAGTCAATGACCCAAGAGTTTGGTAAAGTTTGTACTTGAGGCATTTAATCTAAAGGAAAATGGAAACTTACCTGAATAAGCCAAAGAACAAGTACCTAAAGGCTTTTCATAGTTGTTTATAAGAGATCTCACCCTCTCAATCTCTTCTTAGTTAAAATTACTCGGCTTTTGTGACATTGATTCCCCTAGTTGATGGAATCGAGTAGTCCCTTCCAATTATGCAGTAGTGATATTGCTTGCTTCTTCAACTTTTGGCATTTTCTTCTCTTTACAAGGATGTTAATCCTTAGACAATTCCAACAATAAAGGATGGAAAATTGCTCTGCTTTAGAGTACAATAATCAGCAATAGCGGCTAATATGAAAGAGGTAAAATAGGGAAGAGAAAGCAATGAAAGCTGAAATGGAAAGAAGGAAATAGGGTGCAGAAATGAAGGCTGAACCAAAAGAGAAAAAACAAAGATATGTTTGCAACAATGAAGGCTGGAAACAACTTGATTCAAGGAGCCTACCTTACCTCTGATACCATCTTAGAATTTGAATAGGAAATGTAAATAGAAACTAATGATTCTAATACAATATCTAATCTAATAATTTAAGGGATACTCTAGTATCATGATTTATGGGATAAAACTTAATCAACTACAATCAATCAATATGCATGATTTTACCACAGAAAACAAAGCACACAAGTCATTTGAGATGTTGAATTGAGATTGCTAGTAGGCATGCAATCAAAGTATCCACATATAATTATTTATCTATGTATTTGTACATTAGCATATTAAGCTTGGAGAAAATCATTCACATTCACAATCACAATCTTACTTAATGAAAATCTCTTTATAAAAAGACAACTGAGAGAAGTAGGACCAAACCTGCACCAACAACAGTATGTATCTCATCAATGAATAATATGATCTGCCCATTTGATGAAGTAACCTCCTTAAGCACAGCTTTTAATCTTTCCTCAAAGTCTCCACGATACTTGGCACCAGCTACTAGTGAACCCATGTCCAGAGCGATCAACTGTACAAGCGAAATACCATTATCAATAGTCAGGACTACACTTTTAAGTGTCAACAAAAACATTGCATGGAACACTAAAAAAGAAAGCTTTGAAATGACGTGACTGGTTAATAAAATATTTTGTCACACATTCTATATAATCGTTAATAAAATATTTTGTCACACATTCTATATAATCCAAATCCAACATTAATACAAATTATAAGATTAGTTCTTTAACAAAAATAATATTCCTTGAATTAAATGCTGAAATTGTTTCTTCTTTCCTCATCATGAGGGAAGAGTTGACCAGAAAAGCTAAATGAAATGCAGAAAAGTTACAGTTCCCAAGCAAAGCAGCACAAGTTTGTTTCAAACCAAATAAAATGCCTACGAATAACATCAGGAAGTTCTACAGAAAAAATCAGAACAAGAATTATAAAACCTTTCGATTCAATAATGGTTCCGGCACATCACCACGCACAATCCTTTGAGCTAGTCTACAAAACAATAGAACAATTTCATCAGAGAGATCAAAAGAATAAATAATAAAGAGATCGACATGTAGAGTACATCAGTTTAAGATATCAACCTAGAAAAGATTCATCTGTACTAGAATGCCAGGCAAAGAAAATTTGAAACACACAACTAGAAGAACTAAAAGAAGTTCATTTTAGCTCTTCCATAAGTAAATACATCAACCTGATCTTAGTTGCAAACAGGATAACTTCAAACTCTCCCTGTGCATAAATAAATTGAATCGAGTAACCACTGACCAAGAGAAGTAAATGAAATGACCAAACTAATTTCTGGCACTTAGTTCAAAATAAGTTTCCAAATAGTAGCAACTACTCTCACTAAATATACTTCTTCTGGAGAAGATACAAGAAACAATATAAAACCATCAATTTACTGAAAATATTTGTACTTAACATTTAAGTCGTCACAATGAACTTCTTAATCAAATATGAACATACCCCTCAGCAATTGCAGTTTTCCCTACACCAGGTTCACCAATAATTACTGGATTATTTTTGGTTCTCCGAGATAATATCTGGATGCACCGTCGAATTTCATCATCTCTTCCTATTACAGGATCAAGTTTGCCACGCCTAGCAAGCTCAGTCAAGTCGTTCCCATATTTTTCCAAAGCCTCATATTTCCCTTCAGGATCTTGGTACATTGACAAAATAAAAATTTACAACAGCCTTAGAATTAAATAGACAAACAAGGAACGTCAATGCAAAATTTTTAACTAAGATTTGATATTCACGTAAAGAATGCAGAATAACCCATCAAAAAGATGTTTAGCATGTCATACAGAAATTAACAAGCCTTGAGCAGGCGCAAAATGCAAAGCTAAGCCCTTTTAAAGTAGAGAGAACTGCTAGCAAGAGTTGTCAACTCTCTATATACAATTTCCTAAATTCATATGAAGATTCATACTTTGATCAGTTACCCTTTGACTTCCACGAACTGCCTGAATGGCTTCCCTCAAGTTCTTCTCACTGAGCTGGAGGCTCCTCAATAATTGTTGCCCAAATCTCTTATCCAAATGAAATGCTAACACAATATGTTCTACGGACACAAAATCATCTCCCATTTCTTTCTTGTGCTTTCGAGCATTGTCCAATAGGGATCCAAGATGTACACCAATTATAGTGCCACTAGTGTCACCCATCACCTACGAAAATAAAGACATATTAGTCTAATCTTAAATAAACAAAGTGTGTGGTCGACCAGCACCACACCAAGTGCATCATTACACTACAACCCAGACCTTTGGTTGTTTCGAAATGAAGTCATTAGTAGCTTGCAGGACTGATGTGTTATCAACCCCAGCCTTTGTGAATATCCTCCTAGCCAATCCATCCTTTTGCTCTAGCAGGGCTTTCATCAAATGCTCAGTTTCCACCACTTGTTGTTTACTAACTCGGGCAGCATCTACAGCACCAATTATGCCCTCCCATGCCATCTCAGTGAACTCTGATTGATTAGCCTAACACAAAAGAAAGGCTAAGAAAAAGGAAAGAGTAAAAGTTGACGAATCCCAACTAGAGGCTAAAATCATCAAAAAGTAAGACCCAAACCATTCTTATCCAATGACAGGTGAAAGTGTTCCTTCCATAAAATCTAACCAGATTTCAAATGGAACTAAAAGACATCCTGGTCCTACTGAACGAATGGTGTACGACTTGGCAAAAAAAGCCCCAATAAGATGACACTACGCATGCTTACTACTCAATGTTTCATGTCGCCTATATGTTGCTCCGCAAATTCTCATGGAAGCCTGTCATTCTCTAAATTCTCAAAAAACTTTGTTCACGTTTAGGAAAGTCTTTTAAAATTACATCTAATAAACGTCAAAGCTGAGCTCAGAAATAATTAAGATTCATCAGATGTACAGTCAACAGAAGTGATTGCAAGTGCTTTTCAGAACAATCCCAATGGCAAAAATCAAACGCTTTGGCAGCCATCGAGTTTAAGCCAAACTCCTACAACCTTAGTCAATATTAGCACATTCCAAAACTTTCACAGAGGAATTCAAGTTCAAGCAGATAAGTACAAGAGGCCTTTAACAGTAACTATCCAACAAGAATTTAGACATAGAATCACAAAAAAAAACATTATTTCTCAACTAATTCAAGTTCATAATCAAAAGGAAAATAAAAGCAAGAATGATGAATAATAAAAGTAATGATGAAGATAGACCTGAGAGGAGTTAGTCGCAGTGGAGTAACACGGGGTAGAAGAGTGGAAGAAGCGAGCAAACTTGAGCGCAGAAAAGTTGGTCAGCATCACATTACCAAGATGAGGTAAGGACAAAGCGTCGGAAGAGTTAACAAGCAGAGAAGAAGCAGTGGAGGTGGAGGCGCGTGCACGTGAGACTGTGAAGGGACATCGGAGGGACAGGTTCGATGCTGGCGAAGATGTTTTAACGGCGGCCATAGCCCACCTTGCGAGCCTCCTTGAGGCCATTTCTTGGGAGGAAGATGAGGAACAGAATCTTTTTGGGATTGTTATGAGAAGTCTGTGTTGGATAGTGTTCGCTCTTTCTGAGAGGAGGAACGCGAGCGAAACGATAGTGTTGACGAAGAACCAAGAAGGCTGTAGAATCACCTGGGTGTTCCAGTTTCTTCAAATTCCAAACTTAAGGCTACATGTTTGCTTTTAAATAAAGTTTTAAATACGATGGAACGACTTATAATAGAATTAAAAATAAGTAAATATAATATTAAAAAATTATTATTTAAGTAGAATAGAAAAGTTTTTAATGTAATACAATTATATATATATATATATATGAATGAAAGGTTTATAATATAATATAATGTAAAATTATTTATTATTTTATATTTTATTTTAAATTCTTTAAATTAAAAATTTTTTTTTTACTTAAAATAAAATAAGTTATAATGAAACTCTTCTCATTTATTTCATTCCATTATAAAACATCCTCTTAAAGTTTTCATTTTATTATAAAACTTTCGTCTAAACATAACTTATCAAGTTTAATTATATAAAAACAGAAAACAAAGTACGTACAGTTGAACTCAAGACCATTCGCTTATTTACGCGGTGCTCTAACCAACTGAACTACGAAAGCCTGAGCATCTTAACCCTAATTATCTTTAAAAAATATCTTTTAGAGTTGCGATTACCAAAATTAGACACCCGCAGTTGCTCGTAATTGCTGGCATTTGTAAAACCAAAAGGAACTCTTATCTTTTGCACGACATTTTAGTTTACAGCGAACGCTAATGTATAATTGCCAACCAAAACGAATCTCAATCCCATTATTTTAATAATTCAATTTGAATTTTCTTTTATAAAATATAAAGAAATAAAAGACAACAAATGCGGATGAAATTATTAAAATGAAAAGATAAGACATTGGTATTTAAACAAGTCCCTTTTAGGTCGATTCCAAGTCATATAGGATGAAGGGAGCTAAATTTGCTTAAAATTGTCACCTTGTGCATACCTATTTTAATGAATTAGTTGTTTTTTAGAAAAAAAAAATAATTGGTCCTTGAACTTTGATATTAGTTGTATATTAGTTCTTAAACTTTTATTTTGTCAAAATAATCTTAAATTTATTTAAAGTTTCTTATTGGACTCAGTCTATTGACACATAAAGTCTATGCTACACGCTCTACTCATACGACCACATGTCAAGTTGCCTTGATTTTGTAATGGATAATTTCCTTTTTTCTCTTAAACCTAAATTGATTTTATGTCATAAATTAGGGCATTTTGGTTTAAAGTTGATTGTTTTGTCGTCAACCAAAATGCAAACATTTTGTAACAAATTAATTGTGTTTTATAAACATAAACGGGAAGAGAAAACAAAATGCACTACGACAAAGGAGAAGAGGTCGCCCACGATAGAAGACGGAGAGGGAGTAGTTTTGCAACAGAGGATGGGAGGGAGAATCTTGTTTGCATGTTGGTTTATGACAAAGGAGTGGAAGGGATGTAAATCCTTTTCCTAGTTCTGCGAAACTCTGAATTATTTATTAATTTGAATTTATGATCTATGAAAATAGGCATGTAATTTGATCTAACCTTTTAGGGATTGATCAATCCAGATTTATGATCTATGAAATTAGTGTAAATTTTGATCTAACCTCTTAAAGGTTAGGCTAAATTAGAACTAATATATTATTTAGTAGTAGAAATTGAACTTGACGTTCTTTGGACAAGGTTATGAACTAGCATATTTTGGGTAATAGAAGTTGAATTTGATGTTCTTTGCGGCAAGTTATGAACCAACATATTATTTGAGGCTTGATAAACTCATTGGATCCTTTATTATATTGTTTAGATGTTGACGTAAGAAATCCAATTTGAGATTGCAACATATATTTAGTAATGACCACTGATTATTAAGAATCAAGATTAAGATTCTATAAACTTAATGCACTTTAAATTCTAATTTTGATTCATGTTCAATATTGGAGTGTATTGAAATGATATTAACTTGTCTTTTTGTTCAAAATTGGAGTCCATTGAAATAATATTGATATTGATATGTTATGTTGTGTGACACGTTGAATATTTTATTGATATTCAACTTTTTTTATTATGACATGGAATCTCATTGAAAAAGGAACTCTTTTTTACTATAAGGGAGAAATTGATATAAAGAACTCATTTGAGTATATTGGTGGTAGCAAAATTTTAGTTGAAGGTATTGACACAGAAAAATTATATTGATTTAGTATTGTGGGGATTGCTAAGCACAATTGGTATGATAGGTTATATAAAGTGTATTATATGCACTCATAAAAATATGAAGGTGAATTGGTTGAGATTGAAGATGATTCAATCTTTATTGTTTTAAAATATAAAGGAGTGAAGATTTATTTTGAGGGTGAGTATAATAAAGAGAAAGTGTCAAAAGTGGATAATATGGATGATATCTAGTTTTCAAAAATAGTAAAGAAAAAGATAATAATTAGACAAAGGATGAATTACTTACTTTAGGAGTGAGTAATATGGATGACAGAGGCTATAATGAAGAAAATATTGTGGTGTTAAATAAGAATGATGATGATAGTGAGCCTACTATTGATGGTTTGCATACTGAAGTTGAGGATGGGCATGTAAAAATAAAAAATATGAGAACTAAAGTTAAAGGTGTGCATATTGTAATTAAAAGTATAAGACTAAGGTTAAGGGAAATTGAAGTTGAGGGTGTGTGTACTGAAGTTGAGGCTATGCAGACTGAGGTTGAGAGTTTGCTTCGTAAAGTTGAAGGTGTGCATAATGAAAAGAAGTTCAATGCTTCTGCCAGAAATAAAGTCAATAATAGTGATCTATTGATTGATCTGGAGTGTGATAGTGGAATAGATGATGATGAGCTTCAAGTTATTACATCAAATACAAAGAAGGAAATCCAAAATAAAAATTAAAGATGAGATCGTGAATGATGATATTGGAAACCATGAAAGTGAAATGGCACATTAGATGACCCATATGATTCTGAATCTAAAAAGATAGTGGGTACAATGAGAGTGATGAGCCAAGTCAATACCACATAAGTTTATATAAGGATGTTTATAATGTAATAAGAGGTAAGTACAAAAAATTTTATTATGATCCATCTAACATTCCAGCTTGGACTATATGTTTAAAGTTCAAAGATGCTAAGGAACTCAAGGAGGTAGTTATTAAATACTCCCTTTCAAAGAGTTTGGGTAATATGAAAAAAATAGAGATCTTAAGTGAAGTAAGATGTGCACCATAGTGTTATTGGTTACTTTTTACAAATATTGAGATAAAAAACAATAATTCGATCGTTAAGATATATGAGCCTAAGAACAATTATACAACCACTAATGTTAATATATTCATCACATCTAAATAAATAACAAACCACTATAAGGACAGGATTAAGTCACAACCAAACATTAAGGTTGCAAACTTAAAGGCCTTATTACTAAAGGAGTTAAGAGTAGATGTGAGGTTCAACACTTGTAAAAGAGCAAAGCTTATTATCATTAAGATGATGCATGGTTCAAATGGAAGAATTTGTAACTATTAGGGTATAATGATGAGGTGAAGAACAAGAACCTAGGTACGATATGTGCAATTAGAACAATAACTAATATTGATGATAAAAGGGTGTTTGAAAGATGTTAGAATTGTTTCAATGCTTGTCAAAGGGGTCAGATTGAAGGTTGTAGACCAATAATGTGACTACATAAATGTTTCTTGAAAGGAATGTATAAAGGACAATTATGGTTGCTGTTAGATGGATGGAAACAATCAAATATTTCGTATTGCTTTAGGTATGATTAATGTTAAATGTACAAAAACATGGAATTGGTTTCTAAAGCTTTCAGTTTCAAATTTACAACTTGGAGATGACAGTAGTTCGGTAGCGCCCCTTTACCGCAGGGTACACACCGGGACGCCCGGAGGTCATTCCGGTACATATCCTACGATAAGGGTGAGCTACATTCGAACACTACACTAACTTCACGTGGCATCATATCGTTATTTATTAGAAAGCATCGTATCGAAAATCACAATATTTAAAACCCAACATTTTCCTCATTTCATTTCACAAACTC
>JANQAP020000253.1:1685646-1698142 GCA_026874005.2 Erythroxylum coriaceum
TCTTAGTGGCTTTTGCTACGCCACCCCCCCCCCCCCCCCACTTTAAAACGTAATCAACTACCAAGAGTATGTAAGAAAAACTACGAGATGTAAGAAAAATGGCCATAAAATCAATTCCCCATGCATCAAATATCTTAACAATAAGAATTGGTGTTTAAAGCATTTCATTTCTATGAGATAAGGTACCTATCTTTTAGCATCTATCATAACTTTTACAAAAACATATAAGCATTCCTAAACAAAGTCTCCCAATGCAAACCATTATCCAAAACTTTTCTAGTAGTTTGTTTGAGACCAAGGAAACCACCACATCCATAATTTTGACAAAAAGTTAAGACAAAATAATGCTTATCATCTAACAAATTACGTCTAATAACTTGATCAAAGCAAAACTCCATATGTATGGTTCGTCCCAAACATAATATTTTGCCTAATTCCTTATCTTTTCCTTCCAAGACATACTAATTTAATTATGTAAAGTTCTAGTAACTAAATAATTAATAAGTTGTATGTACCATTGAACTATATCTTTCATTTGGAGCAATTACTCATAGGAAAATTTTCAAAAATAGGTAAAATATCGTTATTCCTTATCAACTACTCAAATGGTTTGCTATTGCATTTTCTACTCCTTTTTGATCCCTTATTACCAAATGAAAGTCTTGAAGTAGAAAATTCCATTTTATCAACCTCATTTTTTACTCTTTCTTTGCCAAAATGTATTTCAATGCTATATGGTTAGAATACACAATAACTTAAAGGCCAAGCAAATAAAATCTAAATTTATCTTAAGCAAAAATAATTGCCAAAAACTCCTTCTCTATTGTAGAGTAATTACACTGTGGAATATCCAATGTTCTTGAAGCATAACAGATGACGTGACTTTGTTTCCTAATCTTTTGGCCTAAAACAACTCCCACTGCATAGTTGCTAGCATCATACATGATCTTAAATAGAAGGTCTTACTTTGGTGGTTACATAATTGGCATACTTGTCAATAATGCTTTGAGTTTTTCAAAAGCTTCTTAATATTCCTTTTTAAATTCAAATGGAACATCTTTTTGCAGTAACTTTGACAATGGTATAGCAATCTTAGAAAGATATTTAATAAACTTGCAATAAAATCTTGTACGTTCAAGAAGTGATCATAATTCCCTAATGTTAGTAAAGTAAGGTAAGTTCATAATTAGATCCAGTTTTTCTTTATCAACTTTTATGCCCCCAGATAAACGTACATGTCTAGAATGATGCCTTGATTAACTATAAAATGACATTTTTCATAATTCGACACCAAATTTATTTCAATACATATCTTAATAACCTTCGATAAATGATTTAAGCAATCATCAAATGAATCTTCATACATAGTGAAATCATTCATAAATACTTCAATGTAATTCTCAACATACACAGAAAAATACTCATCATGCACCTTTCAATTGTACCTGGAGCATTACAAAGACCAAAAAGCATTCTCTTGAAGGCATACATTGAAAAAGCAAAAGCATGATTTATCAACAAATCTTTCTAATATTTGATTTCCAAAGGGTAACGAGAAATGATCCTTTCTAGTGGCCAAGTTAAGCTTTCTAAAATTATGCACATTCGACACCCATTTTACACCCACATTAGTACCTACTCATCATTTTGATCTTGTGTCATTATCTTCCCAATTTTCTTTAGTAGAGTATGAACTGGGCTCACCCACTCACTATCTAAGACCGGATAGAATATACTTTCACTCAAAAGTTTTAAAATTTCTTTAATTACTATATCTTTCATTGTTAGATTGAGTCTCCTTTGTGGTTCACTTATTGGCTTACCATTTTCTTCTAAAAGAATTTTATTTATGTAAATTGTCATATTTATGCCTTTTATATCAACTAAAGTTTAACCGATTACAGTTATATACTCCTTTAGAAGTGCTACCAGTTTTTCCCCTTACCATGTAGTCAAGTTTTTTTAGATGATCACAGGTAGTGACTCTCTTTCACCCAAATAGATGTAATTCAGATGATTAGGTAGGGTCTTCAATTATATCTTCACAGCCTGCAAAACAGAAGACAATATTTTCTTGTGAGTTATAGTAATTTTAACAATCAAAGTTTTCGAATCTATTATCATTACTGATAATGATTATACAACTTCATAAGTTTCATTAACTTGCTAGTTCACTTTCAATTTATCATTGGACTCCTTCTCATTTCCACCATTTTCTTCTTCAAAAATATCCCACACAATTTAATTCATAATATACATATGGTAAATAGAGTGAAAATTGTTAAGGTAATTTATTGTTTTGAAAAATATTGAATTTCACTATCTCTCAATCAAACTCAACGGAAGGAGTACCCTCATCCACATCAATTTTTGTTTTAGTCGTCTTCATAAATAATGTTCCCAATGAAATTGAAGCTAAATGTTCTACACTATCTCTATCCATTTTTAAGATGTAAAAGCCCATTGGAATTATCAAACTGGTAACCTAAACTAAAACATCATTTATAACACCAATAACACACATAAGAACGATTAGCTATCTGAATAATCACATTAGTTTCTTACAAAGAATTCATATTTAAAGTTTGGTAAATTAAGTACGACATGACATTGACAGATGCACCTAAGTTTACAACAAAACGCTCAATTTTATTATTACCAATGATATAAGGAAGTGTAAACATACCTAGATCTTTGCATTTTTTAGTAATTTTCTATTTATTATAGCTGATACATTTTTACCCAGAGATATTCTCTCCTTATCCTTCATCTTTCTTTTATTGGGCATTAGTTCTTTCAAGAACTTTGCACATTTATAATTTGCGTGATGGCTTTTAGAAGTGATATATTCATTTCCACCTTTTTGAAGGTCTCTAAGATTACTTTCTCATATTCTTCTTCTTTTAATTTAGCCAATCTACAAAGGAAAGGAGGTACATATGCATTAGATGATATACGTAGAGAAAAATTAGATTTTACTTTAGTTGGATCTTAAGCTGGAATTTCATCTTTCTTCTCTCCTTCTTCATGCTTTTCTATCTCCATTGGTAAGGAAGATCTCGATTAAATTTCCTTCCCACTTCTCAATGTTACTAAACTCACATTCTCTTTAGGATTCACTACCATTTGTGAAGATAATTTTCTCGATGCTTATGCTTCCAATTTACTAAAGAAGGTGGCTAATTGAGTGATTTGATTTCCTAAGTTCTGAAGTGTTACTCTTGTTTCATGTTGAAATTGTTAAGTATTAATAACAAGTGTCTTAACAATTTAAACTAAAGACATACCTGAATTTGAAGATTGAGATTGAGCTAGTGTAAGTGCTTGAGGTTGTCTAATGAAATTGTGAGGTTAATATCTTTGTTACTATCATTGATTTCCATAGCTAAAGTTCAGATGTTCCCTTTATCTCGAATTATAATGATTGGAATAAGGGTCATATTTTCGTTAAAGTTGATCAGGAAATCCTCATATTGCATTAACTTCATAAAGGGATTCTTGTTACAGTCTAGGGCGCATATCTGTAAGATACTAGTGGAATGAGCATATTATGTACACTCGTTCCAATTGCAATTAACCTACATCCATTTGACGAACTAGAGCAAATAAATCCAAAATTTGATCCTCAAGGTTGGTATTACTTACCTTATTCATACACTTAGCAACTTCATCCACCCTTGTCCCGAATTGTTAAATTTTAGCCCATATTTGAAATTAATTGCCTAGTTGCTTCCAGTGTTTTATTTACCAAAGCTCCTCTACTAGTTACGTCTACCATAATCCTATATATTGGTAGTATCCCTTCATAAAAACAACTGAATCAAAAGTTGCTCAGGAATCTGATGGTGTATAGGCATTTAGCATATAATTCCTTAGAACTCTCCCAATATTTGTACAATTCTCCGATGAATTCTTTTAGTCCACATATTTCCTTTATGATATTGGCTACTTGTGATGCAAGAAAGAAGTTCTCCTAGAACAATATTTTAATTTCATTCCGTATTATCACTGAGCTAGAAGGAAGATAATAAAGCCAATCATTCACTTTATCTTTCAATGAGAACAAAAAAGCTATGAGATTAATTTGTTCTTTCATCATCCTTATGGCTTCATACTAGAACAAACAACATGGAATTCTTTCAAGTGTTTATATGGATTTTCACCTGCAAGATCATAAAAAGATAGGAAGTAAGTGAATCAAACTAGATCTCAATTTGAAATCCACCTTAATATCTAGATATGTTATGCATAAGAGATTTATTGAAATTTGGTGCATGCTAACTCTCTTAACATTCTAATTTTATGATTTGACATATTTTTTTCAAATTCTTGAGAATTAGAATCCCCACCAATCGTTAAGTTTGTCTCAACTTTCATTTATAGAGGTGGATGACTTTTTCCTTGCTTGGTTTCTTTCCTTAAACAACGCACTATTTTTTTAATTCCTAGATTATATTGCAATTCACCTGTAAGAAAGAGTGATACAAGACAAGAGATTAATAGTAAATTGTAAAATAATTCAAATAAACTAAAAAACCTAAAATAATTTCCAAACAACATTGCCAAAATTTTGAATGAGTTATTGAAGCCCTCAAAACTAACTATGATTCACTAAACTCTTATAGTAGTAACCAGATCGAATTCTAAAAGAACTAAAAACTAATTTCTTAATTTTAATTTTAACAAAACAAAATATGGGTTTATGATTAATTAACTGATAAACTAAATTTAATAAGATATCAAAATAATCAACTAAGTATTAGAGTAAGAAATTCAATGGTACTTAACTCTAATTCAAGAGAAATATCTCATCTAATTATAATTTTGATCATTAGTATAAAAAGAATATTTTCATAATTTAAGCAATTAATCTGAAAACTATTAGGATAACCGTAATGAGTCTTAATATTTTTTAAATTAATTAGTTCAACCCAACATTCAGACCAAAACTTACCATAAATTGATTAGGTATGATAATATTCTATATCAATTAAATGATAGTAATAAGATTAATGAAAAAGACTAAACCATAAATTAAATAATTGAGATAACTACAACTATTCAATTTAGTTTTTTTGTTTCTCATAAGTTAAATATGCAAATTCATAAATAACCTATTTGTTACTTATACCATTCATTCATGATAATTACGGATCACAAAATTTATAGATAGCTATAGAATAATCAACATCAAATTTTTTTGTTAAATTAATCAATATTAATTATTCATGGACTATAAGAATACAAAATAAGAAATACTTGAATTAAGATAAAAATTTAGGTTTAGAACAAAACCTCATAAGGTTACAACTAAAGTTTTAAATTCCCTTGAATAAAAAAAATAGATTTAGCCACACATTGTTGTTGCTTCAACACCAAAAAAATAGATGAATAGACAAAAGATGGCGAGAAAACATTAAAAAAAAGAAAAGAAAGAGAATTACGGAGGTATGTAACAATTTTTTTTCCTTCTTTCCTACCCAAACTTCTTTCAATATTTGTGAATTTGGTTTTAAACATGATCTCACCTTATCGACTGTCTATTATCTTTTTTTTGCCAAAATTGATGAATTTGACAAAAAAGTGTTTTACATGATTAAATCATATCTTATTACATTGAATAAACTAAAACTTAATCTCGTTTAATTTACTATCTATTTGGAATCTATTTTGAACGTTTTGAAAATATTCTAATTAAAAACGAACACTCTAAAACATCAAAATTAAAAAATATATTATGATGAAAATGATGACATTCAAAATATATAGTTTGCCTTTTGTTTTATCAAACACTATATTAAAATAAAAAAGAAATTATTTTTATACGATACTTTGCTTAATTTTAAAGAATTGCATCTTAGGATTTGAACCGAATCGATCGAAGGGTTTTAATTTTCTTTATTTAAGTAAAAGAGACTTCTCTTCACTTTGTAATGGAAAAAAAAAAGAGAGAGAGAGAAGATAACGAAAACTACAGCCTGATCAGCAAAAACTACAGCCTGATCAGCATGGCTAACGAACCGTGTGCCTGGCTTGCTCTTACTTCGAATTGGTAAATACGTTTAATTGAAGCTTGTAGCTGGCTTGGCCTGGGTTTTACTTAAATGTTGGATGGATGTAACCTAAATGGGATTTGATAAAAAAGAAAGGAGTGATTAGATAGAAAGAGTAAACTAATGTCACCATCAGTTGGCAGTTGCTACTTAAAATGTAGAATTATTTACTTTTCTTAAAATTAAAAGGGAGTCCAAAACAGTAAACGCCGTCGTAATGGAGCACGGTGTGTTATGTTAACGCCCTCGTTTTTGACTCGTTCGTCTCCTTTTGATCGCAACGCAACCTCACATTCCCCTTTGATTGCATTGCACTGGTCATTTCAGTTGTTTGAAGACCACAATCATAGTAAGCCCGTCGATCAGACCTTCTCCCGTGATCCTTCGTTGACCTACCAAAAAACAATTTCGCGCTTCACCTGTTCTAGATCTATCCTCTTCAAACCCTTATTTCTCGATTCCCAGGTTAGATCTCATTCGTCTTCTCACTAGTTTTTCTTTTGCATCTTCCTTCTTTTCTAAAACAAATAACTTTTGGGTTTTTCTTTTCTTAGGGTTTAGATGTTCATATTTGTTACCTTCTAAATTCTGTTACTGCTGTCCCTTTGGCTCGTGCCGTTTGCAGATCCGTCTATTGAACCAAACGACGACGCTCGGCGGCTTCAGGTTTTAGGGTGTTGGGGTTTAACATTTATGCTTCTCCGGACTTTGTGCTCTTGATTAGCTTTCGAACTGGTGGATTGGAAATGTCAATTATACCCAAAGGCGATTCCGTACTTATTCGGGAGGTGTGGAATGAGAATTTGGAGGAGGAATTCTTGTTGATTCGGGAAATAGTTGATCAGTACAATTATGTTGCTATGGATACGGAGTTCCCAGGCGTTGTCTCTCGTCCCGTGGGAACTTTCAAGAACATCAATGATTATAACTACCAAACTTTGAAGGATAACGTTGATATGTTGAAATTGATCCAGTTGGGTCTTACGTTCTCTGATGAGAACGGGAATTTACCCACTTGTGGATCTGATAAGTTCTGCATTTGGCAATTCAATTTCCGTGAGTTCAACATTAGCGAGGACATCTTTGCTAGTGATTCTATTGAGTTGTTGCGCCAGTGTGGGATTGACTTTAAGAAGAATAATGAAAAGGGTATTGATGTTAACCGGTTTGGCGAACTCTTAATGTCGTCTGGAATTGTTTTGAATGATGGCGTTCATTGGGTTACTTTTCATAGTGGTTATGATTTCGGGTACTTGCTTAAGCTTTTGACTTGCAGAAGCTTGCCCGATACACAAGCTGGATTCTTTGAATTGATCAATATGTATTTCCCAATGGTATATGATATTAAGCACTTGATGAAATTCTGTAATAGTCTTCATGGTGGGTTGAACAAACTTGCAGAATTGTTGGATGTGGAGAGAGTTGGTGTGTGCCATCAAGCTGGCTCTGATAGTTTGCTCACATCTTGCACGTTTAGGAAGTTGAGGGATAACTTCTTCAATGGCTCCACGGAGAAGTATGCTGGTGTCTTGTACGGTCTTGGTGTCGAGAGTGGACAGAACACTAATTGAAAGGAAATAATTCGACAAAGATTGCTGAACATTTGTAGACTACTTCAGTGTGTGACATGCATTTCTCTTTGTATACTTTGGCAGAAGATTGTTGTTTTAGTGTTGACTTACCTTGTTTGTTATTTTGTAACCGGAACTTTTGACTGGTTTTGTAGCTTGAGTTCCATGTAAATTAATGCAGCTAGTGTTTCAATAATAATCTAGTACTTCATTGCCTAGTCTCATGTTGTTTACTTTGATATCTTTTGTTTATTTGTCTCTTCACTTTGCTCGCATTGTACTTGGTTGTTTTGATGGATGCAGGATTGCTTCTTGAGCAAAAGGTTCTTGTATCTTTTCTTTTTCTTTATTTTCTTTCAATTCTGATTTTCTTTTTCCTCCTTGTAAATGAAATATGAAGCCATCAATTTTGGGTCATGCTTTATGCTCTGAAGCATACGTTCGTTGTAGATTACGCCTATTAGAGCTTCAATGTGTCCTTTTTAAGTTCAATTATTTATGTTGGTTTCACTCCCAGTATCTCCATTAGGACAGGATGCCAGGCTCGTGCTCTTCACTTGACTGGATTCCAGGCTCCTTGTGTTTTAACTCTCCTCTTATATTGCTTGAAACCTACTTTCCTTCATTCTAAAAGAATTGTGTTTGATATTGAGGGAAAACGTTGATAATATCTTCCATCAAGCTATTGAGTTTTCTAATGGAGTTTGGCTTACAGAACTTATACAGATGGATGAGGTAAGGTGGAATAAACTATTCCTTGACATCCAAGTTCACAAGAGCTCTATATCGATTTTGTCTTACAACTAATCATTAGATTGTAGATTTAGCGATATGAGTCTTTTTGGGCATTTATATCTTATACATATTCAGATATATATAATAAAAGTTTATAGAATAAATATACATTGTAAATGAAATTGTAATGGAATCATAATTATGAGATTTATATTTTATTTATGTATGATTCTTAAATTGTTTAAAATTATTATTCTATTTATATTGACACATCAATATAGTATAAAAAGTAACTAAAAATGTATTTTGAATCACAGTGTTTACAATAAAATATAGAACACTTTACCATTTCAAAGTATTCAAATTAAACTTCAAGGTTTTTGAAATATTCAAAATAGATCCTAAGTGAATAAAAAATTGAATAGGGTTAACTCTCCATTAGTTAAATATTATGTTAATGTGGACATGACATTATTATTATTTTTTAACAAAAATTGGGCCTCATTGTTATGTGGTAAGTAGGATTCACTGTCTGAAATATATAAAAGTGAGCCCTTCTGTCACGTGACGATAAGATCAACTTTTTATTTAATTTAAGAAAAGCTAATTCGGTGATAGTATGACAATGTGTCTATTTTTTGGTTAATTTAAAAAAGTTAATTTTGTGATAGTAAGGTTCACTCATAATTTAAAAATAAAAATGATGTGTTAATATAATTATGTAATAGTGAGGTCCACTTTTTATTTAAAAATAAAAAATAATGTCATGTTAATAATGATGTGACATTTAATTGATAGAGAGTTGACGCTGTCAAATTTTTTGCCTATTTAGGGTCTGTTGTGAACGTTTTAAAAACTTTATGGTTTAATTTGAACTCTTCAAAACATTAGGATTCAAGATGTATTTTGTTGTAAACAATGAGGCTCAAAATGCACTTTTGGCCATAAAAAAATTAACAGATGTTATGTTTCTTCTTTATAAAGTCATCGATTTCATAAAGTATAAAGATATTTAAACAAACATGTAGGTGTTTATTAGATTATTGAATTGACTTGATATGAGAATTATATTTGGAACATTATTTATATGTTTATAGAAATTCTCATTATAATTATTATATAAGTGATTTTTTCACTAGAAATCTTTATCATATATAGAGATTGTAATGTTTTGATGCCACTTATAATATATTCTAGTCAAGTGTATTTTAATTGGTAATTCGATATAATACGAATTATATGAAGGTAATTGAATGATAAATATATGATTCATCATTTTAAAATGATTAGGGAGAAAATTCCATTATTCTCTATTAATATTAATTCCAGAAATTTTTGGCCAAGATGGAATGATACTTTGAAAAAAGTTTTAAATATTATTAATAAAATTGATTATTAATGGCGAAGAAGTAATAAAGATTGGATTCAATTATAATAGACATTAATTCTACATTTTATGTTTAATGGGCACATTGTATGACCCTCTCTACATCTTTTGTAGAGTTTTATCAACATGTTTGTGTAGATAATGTTAGAGGTCAAGCACCCACACAACTATGTTGGTTGTAATGAGCTAATTTAAAAAATAGTTTAAGAAAAAAACAAGAAAATGATCATGTTTTATAATAAGGTACAAATTATGATTTGTGTTTTTTTTATGTTTTATCTGTTAATCATGTTATAGAATTTTAAAGCAAGCATGACTTTTGAGAAATTAAAAAAAAGTTTCATATTTATTCTACTATGTGTGGGATTGGATCCCACTTCAAATTTTTTATAGTGATATCAAAGTCATCTTTTAATTTTATGATTTGATTAAGAATGTTTGATTGTTATTGATCAACATTTTGGAATTAAAATTACAAACCCTATAAATTCTAAAATCAAATTAGATTTAATTATTTTTAAAAGGTTTATATTAAAAGGTTACAAAATCCTCAAAGGCTGAAAAGTAATGTTATGAATATCATACTAAGTATCAGATTTGGTTTTAGTATGATATGGTACATGTATCGGTCAATACCTCAATATGTTATATTATATAATTTTTTTACTTTACTTCAATCCTATCTCAAGAAATCTAGTATGATACGATATGGGTATCAGTCAATACCTTAATATATTATATTACATATTTTTTATTTTACTACAATCCTATCTCAAGAAATTATAATAATATAAATTTAATATAAAAATATTTTTATTTCTCATAAATTAAGATGAGAAAAAGAACATTTAACTTTGATATAGATATAAAATTAAGAGAAATATAAAGTAAAAATACACATTTATAATAAATAAAATTTTGTTTCAAATATTATCTTTACATATTTCAAAAGTTATTATAATAATTTTGTCACATGTATACCCTAACAAGTACATGTAGTTAATATGAAATATATAAATTTAAAAAATATTAAAATTATGTTAAACTAATATATTTAGTTATTTATTAAATAAATTGTAAATAGTTTTACCATATTCCTTTTTACGTATAGGTAATTATTATTTTATATAAAAATTTAGGTTTTTTCAATTTAGTCTTAAAATTTTTTAAAATTATAATCCTAACTAGTATCTTGGTTACTAGTTGGTATGATTGGTACCAACTGAAAGAGTTGTTATCAAGTGATACCAAAGTTGGAATCGACCAGTACCAACCGGTATGGTATGGTATTTATAATAATGTAAAAAAGAAATATTTATGAGTTATGAGTTTACATAATAACACATCTATAAAATCAACATGCCTTCCTTTTATCTTTCATAAACAAGTCAAATTACAAGCCATGATAGGACACTAATAAGATAACCCCAATTGTCATAATAAGTGATACTATTTAATGGATTTGAAGATAATGAATTTGATAAATTCAATCCTGACCAAAGAGAATTTTCATAAACAATAATGAGGGGCGATTATATCTGAAAGCTAGAAACATAATTTTTAATTGACTATCTTTATACTCTTATATTTAGTACATTTTACTTGTTTATCTGAAGGTTTTTTATTATTCTTGGTACTCAATTTGTTATTGTCTTTTTAGGTCTTAATTCCCTTAATGGGTTAAAAGGAACAACAATTAGGTTAGGGATGTCAAAAAGGGCCTAGCTCAGCCCGATTTTAGCCCCGGTTGATCGACCCACGGATGGGCCACAAACTGACCATGATCAGCCTGACTGGGCCACGGGCCAAGGTTAGACGAGTCTGCCTGTTACTTCCAAAATGACGTCATTTTTTATATTTTTTTAAAAAAGTATATATGGTGGGCTGGGTTGGCCCAGTTAGCCCGTGGTCAGGTTGGCCCACAGGCCACTTTAGTCTGGCCCGGCCCGACCCATTGACATATCTAAATTAGGTAGAATTGAGGTAAAAATTTGAAGAATTGAAGCTATTTAAAAAGGACATGACTATATTGGTATGGAACATACGCATCATTAAACCCGTACACAATTATAAGGACTTACATGATCACCCACATGTTGGTGTCAAACACATCTGTGTTAGTATTAGATATGATCATGTCCATAGACCATGTCAGTTGCTAGAATCGTGTTCTTGCATGTCTGTTGAGTATTAAAGTGAGATTGAGGGACAAAATCACTAGACATGCCTGTGTTTGTGACCATATCTACTGCAAAACCTTAATTTTTAAAGAATAAAGGGCAAATAAGAAGGGAAATTAAAGGAGTTCGAGTTTTTAACACAATTTTAAACCTTAGAGCGATAGAGAAGCAAATTTTGATTCAAAGATCCAAATAGAGAGCGTATTTTCATTAAAGTAATAAGAATGGCAATTAAAGGAGTTTGATTTTTAACACAATTTTAAACCTCAAAGCAGCAAAGAACGAAAATTGGCTTAGAGATTCGAATGAAAAGCATATTTTCATCAAAGTTTTAGTGGATTTTATGAGAGAAAAGGCGATATATAATGGATTTTCTTATTTTCAGTTCTTCTTCTTAATCTTTGGTTATGTTATCTTTTTTATGAACTAATTAATTTTAGTACTAAAGTTGTAGCACCCCCTGACCGTTGGGTACGCACCGGGACGCCCACAAGTCATTCCGGTACATATCCTATGATCAGGGTGAGCTACGTGCGATCACTACATTCATTCCACATGGCATCATATCAA
>JANQAP020000253.1:1698242-1746419 GCA_026874005.2 Erythroxylum coriaceum
CACTTGTATGTGTATGCATGAACATGTCAAGACAATTCTAAGCACTCATAAACTATTCCAAATTACTATTTACCCTTACCATCGGTGATGGGATGTTACAAAAGTGGGATGAGCCTTGGGATGGATTTTGTGATTTGACTTTATGTTTAATTTAATTTGATTTTTAATTTACAGATTCATGTATGATTTCATGTAATTGTGATTGAGAAATCTTTTGTATAAATATATCAGATATAATTGAATAAAGTTACATGTAATCCTAGAAATAAGATATCATAAATCTTCTAGATTATTGTCAATTCTAATAGTGAAATTCACAAATCGATTAAAGTAATCTGAGGGGTTTTAACTATAAAAAGATTTCAGTTAATCAACCTAGAATTAGGTGTTGATAATCTTGAGAAACTTATTAACATAAAGCAGGAATTTTCACAGAGTTGATGATATTTAATTAAATTGCATGATAAAGAGTTAATAACTTAAGATATCTTAAAGGAATTCATTACCTAAGTACTGCTTATTTGATTTGGTCAATATATGATTTGCATTTTTAGTTATTAGTTGTATTGAATTTTATTTTAGTTTTAACGCTTTAATTAAACTATCACCTTATTTTATCGGTTAGATAATAGAAAAGAAGTAATTACTAGTAATTTGTAGTCCCTGTGAGATTAACATTCAATGTCATATACTATAGTTTGATAAGTACACTTGCCTTTATGGATCTATAGGGAATGATTCTATATATCAAGTTTTCGGCTCCATTATCGAGGACTATAATATTAGAAAAACCCAAATTTTATTAATATGACCATTATTTCTCTTTTTAGTTCTTTTCATTTATTATCTATAATTTGTTGAGTTATTTTGTTGACTCTTGTGTTTTGTTGCTCCTGTAGGCTTTAAGGATAGTTTATGACCTGAGGAAATCCATCTAATTTGATTAAAGAAGATCAAAATATAGAGAGGATGACTCTTAGAAATCTTTGAGTGACCCAACTTAAAGAGGTAAAGCTAGATCAACAGATAGAGGAATCGAAACACCAAATTGAAACTGAAGAATTCGAAATTATAATAGACTAACCAAAGACAATGTTTGATTATGCTAAGCTGGACTTGAACAAGATAGAGTCCAATATCATGAGGCCAATTATTACTGCCAATAATTTTAAAATTAAACCAAACATTATTTATATAATGCATCAGTTTATCTAGTTTGATGGGTTACAGGATGAGAATCCCAATGCACATATAATTGTGACATCTTTAAGATTAATAATGCCACTGATGATGCAATTAAAATGAGATTGCTTCCATTCTCCTTGAGGAACCAGGCCAAGAAATAGTTGAATTCTCTACTTAAGGAATCTATCATCACCACATGGAACCAGATGATAGAGAAATTGCTTCTGAATTATTTTCTACTAGCCAAGATTGTCAAACTAAGAATGATATCTCTTCCTATGATCATATTGATCCAAAGACCCTATATGATACATGGAGAGATTCAAGGAGATGCTAAAGAAGTGCCCGCATCATATTTTACCACTATGGTTACAAATTCACACTTTCTATAATAAGTTTAATCAAATAACTTGGCAGATGATTGATGTAATAATTAGGGGGTACATTGAATAATAAAACATAAAAAGCAGCTCAGGATCTCATTGAGGACATAGAAATGAACAAATATTAGTGGTGCTCTTCTCGAGGAACAATTGGTAAGTCAGTCGAAGTTTGTGATGTAGATGTAATTACAACTTTGGCAGGCCAGGTTGAAGCTTTGAGTAAAAATATTGATGGTCGATAATGAACTCCCAACTATTTTGACTAAAGCAATGTAAAGTGTGTAAGATAGGGCATTTAAGTCAAGAATGTCAAGCATCAAACACTTTAACAAAGCTCGAGCATGTGGACTATATGGGGAATGTTGCTATACCCATAATACTCCTAAAGTAACACGTATAATCCATGATGGAGGAATCATATGAATATCTCTTGGGGGAATAAAGAATCCAAAGGAATAGTCCTCCTTCAAGATTTCAACAACACCCAGCTCAAAAAAATAAGCCAATAAATTTATCCAAAATTTAGAGGTGAGAATTCAAGCTATTAAAACTTTATTAAAGAACCAAAAGGCTTTTATATATAAGTTGGAGAACCAGATTGACCAGTATGTAACACTAGTTTTCGAAATACAACAAAGGAGTTTAGCTAATTGTATTTAAAAAATCTTAAAGAACATGTGAAGGTAGTCACCTTTAGGAGCATAAAGGAATTACAAGTTGAAAAAAAAAACCTAAAATGAGGAGGAGAGTGACAAAAGGAGTCAAGAGAATTTTAAAGAAGAAGAGCATCCTCTAAAAGTTAAACAATTCCAGCCCACCATCCCCTATCCTACTAAGTTGAAGAAAGACACTATGGATGAGATGTTTGGTAAATTTCTTAAACTTTTTAATTAAGTTCATATTAACTTTCCTTTTGTTGAGGCCCTCTAACAAATGCTAAAGTATGTAATTTTCTTAAAGGAATTGTTATCTAACAAGAGGAAATTTAAGGAGTTAGCTATGGAGACAATGAGTAAGGCGTGCTCGACTCTATTACAAAACTAATGCTCAAGAAGCTTATAGATCCAGAGAGTTTTACTATCCCTTGCTTAATCGATATTTTGTTAGTAGAAAAAGTTTTAGCTAATTTAGGTCCTGGTATTAACATGATGTCCTATAAATTATTTTAGAAACTAGGATTAAGGGAACCAAAACCTATTAAGATGAGTATGTAATTAGCATATAGATTAGTTAAGTATCCTAGGGATATTATTGAGGATGTGTTAATTAAAGTTAATAATTTTATTTTTCCAGTTGATTTTGTGATCTTAGATATGGATAAGGATATAGAGGTACCCTTAATTCTAAGTCAACCTTTCCTAGCCACTGCTAGAGCTACTAGTGATGTTAGTGATGACAAACTAGTTCTTATGGTTGGTAAAGAAGAGGTTACTTTTAAAATATCTAATTCCACGAGACATTTCCTTGAACATGATGATACTTTCTATTTTATCAACATCATTGATGTTGTAGTTTTAGATGTTATGTAGAATTTTGTTTCTAAAGACCCGTTGGAGTTGTGCCTTGTTCAAGGTGAGAAGGAAAATGGGGATAACCCCATAAAGGAAGAGTAAGTAACCTACTTAGAGGCTAATGAATCCATAGTGAGGAAAAAAAGATTCTGAAGAGATTGACAGAAGCAAAGAGAAGAGGCTAAAATCCTCTATTGAAGAACTGCCAGAGTTGGAGTTGAAGAAGTTGTATAATCACTTGGAATATGCATTTTTAGAGAAGAATTTAAGCTTCTTGTGATTTTTCTTCAACTTTAAAGGCGGATCAAAAAGAGAAATTGTTAAATATGCTTAAGGAGCATAAAAAGGCCATTGCTCGAAAGATTTATAACATTATAGCAATTAACCCCTCTTGTACTTATAAGATTCTTAAAGAGGATGATTGCAATCCAAATGTGCAGCCTCAAACGAGGGTGAATCCCAATATGAAGGAAGTGGTAAAGTTATAGGTATTTAAACTCTAATATACTGGTTTGATTTGCCATATTTATGATGGTTCTTGAGTGAGTCATGTGCAAGTTGTACCAAAGAAGGGAGGAATGATGGTAGTACCTAATGAAAATAATGAATTGATTCCTATGAGAACCATCACTGGATAGAGAGTATGCATGGATTATAGGAATTTGGATGATGTTGTCTAAAAAGACTACTTTCCTTTACATTTTGTGGACTAAATGTTAGAGTAGTTAGTCAGACACATGTACTACTACTTTTTGGTTGGATTTTCAGGCCACTTTCATAATCCCATTGCTCTGAAAGATTAGGAGAAAACAACATTTACATATCCCTACGATATGTTTGCTTATAGGAGGATGCCTTTTGAGTTATGTGATGTGCTTACTACATTTCAAATTGACATTATGGTTATATTTATTGATCCAACTGAAGACATCATGAAGATATCTATAGATGATTTTTCTTTTTTTTTATTCTTTTAATTCATGCCTCTATAATTTAGAAAGAGTTCTTGAGAGACGTGAGGAAACTAATATGGTGTTGAATTGGGAGAAATGTCATTTTATGGTATAAGAGAGTACATTTTAGGGCCATAAAATTTCATATAATGGTATTGAGGTAGATAAAGCCAAAATAGAAACTATTATGAAACTATCATCCCCTAATTTGGCTAAGGCTATTAGAAGCTTTTTAGGGTATGTGAGCCTTTATAGAAGATTTATTAAAGAATTATCTAACATTACTAGGCCTTTAACTAAATTGTTGGAAAAAGATGTGTCATTTAACTTTACTCAAGATTGTTTATATGCTTTAACATTCTTAAGTGACTTTATAATAGGTAAAGTACTTGGACAAAGGAAGTACAAGCATTTTCAACCAATTTACTATGCTAGCAAGACTTTGACGGATGCTCAAGAGAAGTATACTACCACAGAGAAAAATTGCTAACAAAGGTTTTTGATTTTTGATAAATATATACATTACCTAATCTTATCAACAGTTATTGTTTATAGTAACCATTATGTATTAAGATACTTGCTATAATCCAAATACTAAACCTATCCTAATTAGATGGATTTTGATGTTCCAAGATTTGATCTGGAGATTAAGGAAAAGAAGGGAGCTAAAAACTTGACATCAAACCATCTATCTCACCTAGAAAACCCAAATTTAGAGGAACTAAATGAAGAAGACATAGATTATTCATTTCTATAAGAGTGCCTATACAATTTGGAGGAGATGGGTGATTTTAAAATCCTTTGGTTTGCAGATTTTTCAAATTATTCAGCAGCTAATATCTTACTAAAAGGTCTTTCTCATTAGAAAAAGAAGAAATTCTTTATAGATTTTAAAGACTATTTTTAGGTAGATCCATATTTGCTTCATATTTATATAGATCAAATTGTGAGAAGATATGTATCCCACTCTGGGGGGTGGAAGATTCTAGGACATTGTCATACTGAACTAATTATAGGGCACTATAGTGCAAATAAGACGGCTCAGAAAGTTCTTGAGTTAGGTTTTTATTGGCCCTTAATTTTTCAGGATGCCCAAAGGTATGTATCTTTGTAATTGCCAACGATCAAGTAATATCTCTCACTGTGATAAGATACCTCAAAATTTTTTTCTTGTGGCTAAAGTATTTGATATTATTGGTTCTTTTCCAGTTTTGTTTGGTAATAGATACATTATAGTTGTTATAATAGGTTGAAGATCAAGCTTTACCTACAAATAATGCTAGGGTTGTAGTAAAATTCCTGAAAATATGTTTTCACACTTTGACAAAACTAAGCAATTATTAGTCATAAAGGCACAAAATTTTGCAATATGCAATTTGAAAAGGTACTTAAAAATTATGGAATCACATACAAAATTGGAAAACCATACCACCCTTAAACTATTGGTCAAGTAGAAGTAGCTAATAGGCATTTAAAACATATTATGTAAAAAATTTAGAGCACTATAAAAAAGATTAGTCAATTAAGTTAGATGACGCTCTATGGGCCTATAAAATAGTGTATAAAACACCAATTGGCACTGTACCATATAGTCTTGTCTATGGAAAAGCATATCACACACCTGTGTAGTTAAAACATAAGGCATATTGCACCATTAAACTCGTGAATTTTGACCTTTAACTTGCAGGTGAGAAGAGGAAGTTACAAGTCAATGAGTTAGAAGACTGACAGTTGATGGCATATGAGAACTCCAAGTTATACAAGGAACATACCAAAAGATAACATGACTAGATGGATCAAGCAATTTAAGGCGGGAGATTTAATGCCTATAATTTTTGCTTAAGCTTGTTCCTGGGTAAACTAAAATTAAGATGGTTTAGTTCCTTTACTATCAAAAAGGTATTTCCATACGACATAGTCAATGTAAATCATCCATAAAAAGATAATTTTAAAGTGAATGACCATCACTTGAAATTATATCTTAGAGGTGCACTTGACATTATTAGGGAGGAGCTTAATCTTCATAAGCCACCTTAATTATGCATGGACACATCTAGTTAAGGACATTAAATAAATGTTGCTTAGGACGTAGCCTAAGAATTAGGATAATTGTTGGTTAGATTGGTTTTTTGTTTTTTAAAATTAAATTAGAGTTTAGTTCTAGGATTTTATTATTTATGGCTTATTTTATGTTAAATAGACATTTAGATTAGGGTTTTATTTTAGGTTTATAAGCATCTTCAATGATCTTGTCCTACTTTATATATTGTTGGTGTTTCTGAAATGATTAGCTTGAGGTTAACAGGAAAATTCTAAGTTTCTAAGAATTCAAAAGCATACAGGGGTGTGTCCCCATATATGTTGCTTTAGGTTTGACATGGGTCCAGTGACTTGTACGGTCACTGGATACGTTGGTGTTTGTTTATGTGAAATCTCAAATTTTCTTATATGAGTCAGTAACTTACATGATCATTAGATATGATCATGTCTTCTACCTATTTTGAATGTGTCACATTAATAAACCCTTGTCCATCCTAACACATGCCTAGTGACTTATACAGTCTTGGATACGACCATGTCTATAGACTGTGTCTGACTCCTCTTTCTTTTTCTCAACCCACTTCACTTCTTCTTTTTTCTTTCTATTGTGTGACCCTGCGAGTCAGCCTAGAGTGTCCCACGTCACTTGTGACCTTATTTTTTATTTTTAGACATTTTTATTTTATACTCTTCAATTTTGGGGGGACTTTCACGTCTAGGGTTTGGAACTCTCCATCATCATTGTGCTTATGAGTTTATAGCTAGATTATATCATTTTTTGCAATCCTAGGTATACCTAATCTTATTTTCCTCTTTTTTGCGATTTTAAGTTGAATCTAATGGTTGTATTTACAGATTATTGGATTTATTTTCATATTGCACTGGGATTTTGAAATTTTTAATTTGGGTTTTTGTTTGTGCTTACTGTTATATGTGAATTGCTTCGTGCATCATTTATTTTATACACAAATTATTGTTTTCTTTCATTTTGTTAGTTTTTATTCACTTAAATTTATCTCCCTTTCATGTTACACATATTTTAGTTTTTAATAATTAATTTAGTATTCATATAGTTTCATTTTATTTCTAAATTTCAGTAATTGTAATTAGTAATTATACATTTAAATTCATTTTGGTTTATTATTCCAAGTTTCAATGTTTTCCCAATTTTTCCATTAGGTTAATCGTTTTAAGTTTTTTATGAATTAAATTAACATTTATAGCTTAGTTTAATTCATAATTATGTCCATCATCACTTATGTTTTATTTTCATATTGAAATCATGTAATTAATAGTGATCGAACAAATCAAGTGTGGAGAAGATTATTGTTTAGTATTTATATTCTTTACTTTCTCACACTTTGTTTCTTTTAGGTATGGTGACACGAAGAATAGAAGCGATGCAATAGAAAAGAGACAAAGAGAAACCACAAAAGCAACAAAGAGGTAAAGGCTCTTCCAGAGACCAAGTTAGAGTTCGATCACCTTCAGCTTAAAAGGTAGCTCCACCTCCACTTACACATCATGAGATGCTTAAATTCAATGCTGGAGCTTATGAAAACCAATTTCAAATATTAAAGGACATGAAATTTAGTGCAAATAAGTTTATAAATTGGGAAGCATTGAAGCAAGTGGGTTTGACGCAATAAGTTTGAGATTTTATAAGTATGGGAGCATGGTCTATGTTTTTTGAGAAAACAGAGCCCACTTCTAGGGAGCTTACGCTAGAGTTTTGCTCCAATTTATTTCTAAAAAAAGGGGCACTTTAGTTGGAATTAGCCAAACACCATTTAGTTTAGGTTACTGCTAGATAAGATAAGGATAAGCTACTATGATGATGGGCTTATATGATCATGATTTTATAGAACCTCATTTTATTTAGATCTGAGAGTAGATTTTCCAAATGATATGGAGACTACAAATCATTTGAGTAGTATAAGTAGTGAAAAGGATTATGATCCTAGCTACTCTAAGGCGTCTACATTAAGATACCTGCTCTCAAGTATATTCACACAAAACTTAGTCATAAATAAAGTGGATGAGGCGATAGAATTGGAGTTATGGGGACTATATATGTTTTCTATTTGTAGAGTATGAGAGAGCTGGTGCTTATTCATTTAGGGCATGCGTTAGTTAATATTTAGGCATTAGTCTAAGGATAAGAAGGTGGAATTGATTTGTATTGGGCCTTATGTGACTCGTTTGGCTAGGAGGATGGGAGTCTTTGAAATATTACCACATATAAGAGTACAACATACATACAATAACTCAAAGATAGGGGCCAATAATATAATGAATAACATGCAATAACTCAAAGATAGGGGCCAATAAGTGATATTTATAAACTAGTTAGAGCTCAGGCGAGCTAATAACTATTGGAGCAGTTAGGGACACTATAATATATAAGAGTAACAGTCCATATCAGACTCCTTGCAGTAGTCAACAAGAGAGGCCAAACATTAATATGACTCCTTGAAGAGTATGAGCAAGCTTAGGAGATCACCAACACCTTGATTTTAGGAGTAGTTAAAGATTGCCTAGTTGGAAAAATACATAGGAAAGATCTTAAGAGTACAACATATTATTTAAGATGAACAATGGGAGTTGATGGAGCATGTGATGTGGTTGGAGGCAAAAGATAGACTGATGGAGGAGCTATTGCTCAGGATCACATAACACTTTAGAGTTTAGGTACCACCTTCACCTACTAAAGTTGCGATATCATCATCTACTCTGTAGCAACTAGACGCTCGAGCTATTATAAAGGTAGCGCCCGAGGATACTCAATCTATAGACACTCCCCATACATTAATAGACTGATAAATACAGAGACAAACTAGGACATTTAATAGTTTTTTATTTTTTTATTTCTTGTGTATTTTTATTTTTATTTTGTTTTCTCTATTATTTTGCATCAATATTTATTTTCTTTTCTTTTTCAGTTTGATTTTTTGTCCTCTTTTTATTTTTTTCTTTTGTGAGGATTGTTGTACTTATTTTGAGATGGAAATTGTAACAACTTCAGAATTGCATATGCTACTGTTCAAGGAAGTACCAATTGCCCTAAGTTTCTTCATTTTGTTTTCCTTTGATAATTTATTTTTCTGTGCTTTTATTGCATAAATTAGGGACAATGTACATTTTTAAGTATGAAGAAGGGGTGTAATGAATTTTAAATATTATTATTCTAATGATAATGAAAAATTTAAAGAAAACTTTGAATTTTGGGTTAGTTATCAAGCTTATTGTTGTCCTTATTATGCATTCTTATTAACCAAAATCCTCATTTTGTTGAAATATGTCTAAAACACTTTAGATTATTATGGATTACTAAGTTGAGTTAGTTTGCGAAAGGATGAAGATTGGTATAAACTTACTTTTATGAACTGTATTATTACTAGTTGTTGAGATAGTTAATCTGAATGAAAATTACATATTATTTACGCATTAAGCTTAAATGTGATCTTTTGAGCCTAAAAGTAATATATCATTATATTATGCTCTATTATAATTTTTTGTGTGTTTAATCATGCATAGTTTGATCATTCTAGAACTTACTTTAATTATTCATGTTGAAACCATATTGTCATACTAGAGGCATTAAAACGATAAAAGCATTTAGATCTAATCAATTGTTTTAGCCTATTTTTCTTTTATTATTATCTACGTTACTTTATCCCTTATAAGTTACTAATTTTAAGATTTATCTTTTTCTTTGACTGATAATAGCCCCATTGCAAGTAAATTACCCTAATTTTCTTAGAATTTTCATCTTTTTTATATCCTTGAAGGATTTACATTTATTTGATTAAATAAAACTTGGATTATATTGAAGAATTTTAAAAAGAAGGTCCATTGTACTTATGAATGTTAGTGCATTCTAATCGTTGAAATTTGTTTCTTCTCAAATGCATTGTTATTACAATTTTATAGTCTCTACAAAGTTGCTTGAAGTTCAATCATGAAATTTTTTTGGGAGCATATCAATAAAAAAAAGAAAAGAAGGAAAGTTATGATTTTTGTTAGTGCCATTTAAAAGTGTTGCTTCAAAGACCTATGTTGACTAAGTCTTATATAGTCTTGATTATGTAAATTTCCTTTACCTTGTTACCATTTTAATTATCCTTTCCATACCAGAGTCTCATTACACCTATCTTAAATACCTTTTTATTTTTGTTTCTAATTTACTTATTAGTGGTGGAGTTGTGATTTTATTGCAAGCTTATGGTTAAGACTCCTTTTATGTATTGATTTAAGAGTTTTTATTATATTTTCCACCCTAAACACTTTGAACGAATTAAATGATTCCTTTATAAGGGCGTGGAATTTTATGGTTTTTATTTCAAAAAGTTGTCAATTTAATTGCTATTAATATTGGTTTGTGGAAGTTTGTTTTAGAATTTCTAGAGTCTAATTGTATACTAATTTGATTCATAAGATATGATAGTTTAAGGTGAGGATGGATAAGTTGAGATTGAATAGGGATGGAAATTTTTAAGTTTTATGGTTTGAATTATAATTTGCTTGAGGACGAGCAATGTTTAAATGTGGGGAAGTTTGATAATGCTTAATATACTAAAATTTTCTTCATATGTTTAGTGCATTTTTTATTGATGCATATTTGACCTTATTTATACACCCATATTTGATGTATTTTGCTTGATATTTTAGACTTTTATTGTATATTTAGTATTTAATTCACTCTAAGTGCATTTATAGGTTATAATTGCCTTTATGGACTAAAAAGAGAAGAATTCAGATGAAAACGTGACATAAAATGAATATTTGAAGCAAATAAAGGATTCTTATCGCCCATGTCTATAGCTGTGTATGTCTCTCAACCTATGCGAAATCACGAATTCTGGAGATTTTAGGATATACATGGTCCAATACATGCTTGTAGATTAGACCGTGTATCTCCTAAAATCCTTAAAATTTACTATAAAAAGATGTGAGCAGAGGCAAAATAGGAGAGCAGACTTACGAGGATTATTAGTTAGCTACCCGCTATCCACAAACTTAACAAGCTAAATCAACCATTATAGATGAATGAATAAAGAAAATAAAATAAATAACAAATCTAAATACTAATGCAAAACAATGATCATGATTATATCAATCAATGAATTAACTATATTTAGGTTAGGTTTCTCTAAGAGTTTACTATATTTGATTTCATCTTTAATTAATCAATTAATTCTATTTTTAGGACTAGTAAGAGTTTCTAACTTATACCATATTCTCTCTTGAGACTTACAACCCTTATTCAAAGGTTAATGAACTAAAATCCCTTTCGAATTTAAGCAACCAAAGAATGCTTTAATTTACTATATGAACTCTCTTAATAGGTTTTACCTTAATCTTGGAAGATCTTGTGACTTTCTCTCAATGGCTCATGCTCAACCCTTTTTGTCTATGCTGCGACCTAAACATACATCTCATCTCTTAAATCTTGATACATGAATCAAATAATGGATCTTTCACTTTTTCTCCTACGATTCAATTAGTATAAAAACATAAATAATTATTAATAAAACTATAATTTCATTAAACCAAAGAATGAATCAAACAATATAAAATTCTAGGTTCCTTCAACCTAAACCTATACCCTTATTAGTTTATAATCACACAAAGAATATCAACATAAAAATAATAAAGAAAAAAAGATTAAAAAGTCCTTGAGAACACTTCCATGGAGATTGCAAATAGGTAGGTGACAAAGGGTCACCCTGTTTGATTCCTTGTGCAACTTGGAAGTTTTTAATAGTTCTCCATTCACTATAATAACATAAGACACTAAGGTTACACAAGTTATATTCCAATTTACAAACTTACTTGGATATCCTAGAGAAGTTAGTGCAGATTTTATAAAGTCTTTGGTCACATAATCAAATGCCTTAGTGAAATTAACTTATAAGGCATAAATTTTATGGGACTTGTTGGAGTTGTATGCTCTAAAAATATCTTGAGCTATAAAGACGTCCCCTCTAATGAATATGTCCTCTATGTAAGCTCCATGTCTTACGTTAATAATTTGTCTAAGGGTTATCTTTGACGTTACAACATGCTATTGGCCTATATTAATTCAAGGATCAAGGATTATGAAGCTTTGGAATCAGGCAAAGGTAAGTGATATTCAATTTAGTTCGCATATTCCCTGTGTGAAAAAATCCAACATTACATTAATGATCTTTGGTTCAATGGTATTCCTTGAGGCTTGGGAGAATCTAGTATTAAAGCCATCAGGACTAGGTGATTTGTTAAGGTGGAATGAGAATATAGTGGCTTTGATTTCTTCTATTGTTGCCTCTTTAATAAGATCATTGTGGAGATGTGATTGCGCTTAATTTTCCAAGGCACTGAGAATATCATAAGAGAGGCCTTTTACTCTTCTACTGTTCCGTACAGTTTCTTGAAATAATTATGAGTTAATCCCTTAAGAAGATGTTGGTCATTCACTTCATTCCCCTTTGAGTCTTTAAGTGAGATCATTTTATTTGGGTTTCTTCTGTACTAGACGCTATAAAAGAAGAATTTTAAGTTTCTATCACCCTTTGTAAGCCTTTGTATTTTAGATTTTTGCTTAATTTGAGAGTTGTATTTGTCAGCTATAATCAAATATCTCTCCAGCTCAATTTTCTCCACTGCCTTAAGGGAGTTGTTTAAGGGATCATTGGCCAGATACTTTTGAAATTGATTAAGCATTTTAAAGGAATTCCTTAAAACCATCTTTATTGGATCAACTTCATTCTTTTGCATATTAACAAGTTCCTTCTTGACAACCTTTAGTTTTTGCACTAATTGATAAGCACATAAGCCTGAGACACTTGTGCTTATTCCTTTCATAACTAGTAAGCTAAATTTTATTAGATTACTAATGAATTTATGTGATATAGTCATATGAATTAAATAAACTATTGATTTTAAATTTGAAAAGTTCAAATTATTTAAATCAATTTAAATTTAGCATTGAGAATGCTGAAACATTTTAATGTGATCAATATGATGAGATATCAATTTTTTGTTATCTATAAAGAATGAGATTCTCTAACGAATGCCTCATTAAATGAATTTCATAATAGTATGGGATTATATAAAAAATATAATATAGGATATTATATGATGCAATATTTATTTCATTTATAGATATGCCTATTACAACAACTTACCTTATAGTTCGTATAGAATCAACCAGTAAGATTTCATATTAGTTATAAAGTGGTAAGACTTTGAAAGAGTCAAAGTTAATGAATTTCGGAATGTGATGGTTAACTGAAGCATATACTATTTAATAAGTTTAGAACTAAATAGGTTAATAGAAGGTTATGAATATCCAAACGGTTGGATATAATCTTACAAGCTCATTGAACAAAATGTTTATTTTAACACTTATAGGAGAATGGTTCTTAAGAGCAGTAGTGGGAGTAAGATGAAATTTGAAACGTTCAAATCTCTTAACAGTACATCAAATTAGAACTAGTGCCTTTGTTCATGCATTTGATGTATAGTTGAAAGGTTATGAGACGTAGAGATTCACTTTTATAATGAATTTAAAGAGTTTTCTTTGGAGATGACTATGAATTTTTCATGTCTATAAGAAGGTTAGTGGGAGTATAGTCCTTTCAATAGGAGTAAGTAGAGACACACTGTTTATAAAGAACAAAATTGCATATTTTCAAATGTTAAATATATGATAGTCCAAGAACAACTCTTATTAGATATGAAAAAGGTATTAATTCAATTATGGGAATTTGATCTATAGAGATAGATACGAAAGTTTTTTTTACCTACTCTAGTCTAAATACATAGATAATGTACTAAAGGTGTTTAATATTTGATACATCAGATCATTATGAAGTATTGAAGATATCCATGATTCTATATATAAGTTAATATTTGAGATCAAGATTGCAAAGATGTTAACTTTAAAAGTAAGTTCTTTTTAAGTTATATTTTACTTAGAACAATATTATTTAAGAAATGTAACATTGATTGCTAATTAAACCATAATACATTCTTCATTTAGTAGAAATGAGTATTTGGATCAAGGAGTTCTGTAACGAAATTAGTATAGTTCCTTGCATTGTAAAATAATAACATACTGTAGAACATTAGAGCCATTAAGTATACAAAAGGAGCTAAGGTCTTATCAAAGATCTAAGTATGTATAGGCAGTTTCTCTTAATTATCGTCATAATTAAAATGAAAATTGTAATATTTATATGGTGCTCACTATAGAGAATCTTGTGGAATTCTCTCACTAAACCATTATTCTAATGATAACATGATCGTCATATAGATATATGGTATGAGACAAATGATTGGCTTAGTGTAAGAGGAGATTTGCTAGTTTATACCCTATAACTAATCGATTGGTTGTAGTTTAGTTACATAATTATTTAAAAGTATTCTTTATCTTATATATATCCAAATGTACATGATAAAATCCATATGATAAATATACATTGCAATTAAAATTATAATAAGATCATAATTATAGGATTCATATTACAATTAGTTACTATCCCTAAATTACTCCTAGTCATTTTTCTATTGAAAATGGTCATTAATAGAACATAAACAGACTAGCACATGTTGTATTTCTTCCTTATAAAGGAAGTAGTCAATCTCATATACTAAAGTATGGAGATACTTAAAGAAATATTATAAGTGCTTGTTAGAATATAAGTTCACTAAACTAACCCCATATAAGAATTCTATTTGGAAATTTTCTTCTATGTTAATGGAAAATCTCATTGTGATGACTGTATAAGTTATCCTTTGAATAGAGATCACCGACATATCTCGTATAGGGATTGTTATATTTTGATATTACTTATGACCTATTCTATTCAAAGGTAGTTCAATCGTTAGTCATTGTCTATAGTATTAACTATATGGAGGTAATTGAGTAGTCAATATATGATTTATCACCCTAAAGTGATTAGTAAGAATGTTCCAGTGCTCTCGATTAGTATTGATTTGAAATATCCTTGGTCAAGGTAGAATGACATTTTGTAAAATATAGAATCAGTCACTAATAGTGGGAAACTAAAATGACTAAATGCAAATAAATTAGACATTAATTTCGTGCTCTATGTCTAATTAGAATATTATATAATGAAAAGATTGAATTATAAGAAAAATTAGGCATAAAAAGGTAAGTCAAAACAAAGTGTGGCGTCGATTTTAGTAGAAGTTAATTCTGACATAGCATAATTATTGACATGCCTTTTTTTAGTACAATGCTTTAGGTAAAGTTGAAAATGAGAATATGAATTAATATGAATGATGAGTAAATATCACAAACTTAAACAAAAATCATTTACTGTGAAAGTAAGGATATATCAAATCGGAATTACTAAAGGAAAAGTATTTGATTTAGTATGGATGAATTATAAGTTTTATTAGATAGTTATTATGATTTTGACCTATAAAAATAATAGTTTTATATGCTTGTCCATAAAAATTAATAACCTCTTTCAAGCATTTATTTTCATGATATTCCTGAACAAGTAATGAAATAGACAAGTAAAAAAGAACATAATTTTTTAAAATATATATGTGTTAACACATTAAATATATGAACCTATAGTGTCATCCTTTTCTTTTAATTTAGAAAATTCTTTGACTAATCTAAAACATAAATATAAAATGTAAATTGTTTTGATAATTTATAATATAAACAACTAAATGTAAATTACTTCAACTACTGTGTAGCATAAATGTTGAAAGTTAAATTCTAAATTATTTTATGTTATTTCATATCATTTTTTGTAAAGCTTACATTAACATAACAATTTCATTAAACCATTTATTTCTAACGTCAGTATATGCTACAATAGCTAAGAAGTTGGAGGTGTTAGGAAACTAACTATGATCTAATCACAGGTAAATAAAAAAATAATATAATGATTCCCATTTAGATCTTAATAATTGAATAATTTGAAAAATATGAATCATAATAAGTAATTGAATTGTACATTATTTGAATTCCTGTAAAAACCTTTTCAAAAGGTGTCAATCATGAGCTATCTAAGTTTTCAGCCTCTAACGGTATCCACAGAGTAAAGAGAAAAACTCAACTAGACATGACAATTCAGCCCAAGATAGAACCAGGCCAAGTTTGGGTTTTTTAAAAAAATTTGGGCTTTGAGTCAAACTCAGGCATAAACTTAAAGCTTAAAAATGATATTATTTTGAGTAAAGTGACATCATTTTCATTTTTAATTAAAAATTTTTAAGCTTGGGCCGAGCAAAAAATGTTGTGTTAACTTGGTCTTAGGCAGGCCGGGCCAACCATAAACACAATACTTGAGAGGAATAGGTAGGAGTGTTAATTCCTTTATGCCTTTTTCCTATTTATAGAAAAAGAAACTCAAGTTTCTTTCTTATTAAAATTGAATTTCTTAATTATAATTAAAGTCTAACTTAAATTATAATTACAATTTAAATCAAATATCTCACATTTGATTCTTAAATTTTCTCAAACTTTACAATTGAGCTAACCTAATTTAAATTAATTTCTTAGTTTCTCTATTATGTATGAACATTTAGGTTCCTAATATGTTGGAATGATTATAAATTATAATTATAATTCATAATTAGAATTATATAAATTAAAACTTCTTTTAATTTATCTTTAATTATTCAATTAAATAATTTACAATCATAGATCAATGTCGACGTTTAGCAATATATCATGACCACCCAAATGTTAATAATGCCAAGGTGGTTTAACTCAACCTATTCCAAGCATGGTTATAATTTATAATTTAATCATTTCGTCATCATATGTTCTAATTAGATATAGAGTATGGATATAGTATTTACTCTTTTAAATCCAACCATGTTCATTCTTACTAAATAGTAATTAGTTTATAATTGATATTTGGAAATACATTTTCAAATCTCAATTCACTCTAGCTAGAGAATTCCTTAAATCACTACTAATTAAGATTAGTGAAACATTCTCTCTAATTACTTAAAGTGATTAATCCTTTATTTACTTACTCAACTATCTCTATATGGTTTATACTATATCCAAGTACTATTGACTGGGCTACCTTAAATGGAATAGGTTATAAGTAGCTTCAAAGCATAGTAATTCCCATATAAGATACTTTTGTAATCTCAAGTATAAGGATTAATTATATAACCATCATAATGAGGAAATTCACAGAAACATAAGTAATATTCCATTTCAGATCCTTGTAATCAGGTCATTTCTATGAACTTATTATCTAATAAGAACCTATACATTTGTTTAAATATCTCCATACTTTAATTTTTGAGAATAATTACTTTCTTTATAAGAAAGAAACATAACATGTGGTAGTTTTACCATTACATCAATATCTCATCTTAATGAATCTATAACTAGGAATAATACAGAAATGCAATTTGAATCTCATAATTATGATCACATTGATATTTCAATTGCATAGTAATTATTCCAGGGGTTTTACCTTTAGTATTAAAACTTCAAATGTAATTAACAAAAAATATAAAGATAACGAATGCCTTCATTAATTAAAATAATAATGTCATATATAAATCTGAAATCAACTAATTGGCTGCAAGGGCATAAACTAACAATCTCCAACATAAACCTAATACCATATTCATCCATACATCGATCATGTCTTTTTTGAGATAATGACTTAGTAAAAGGATCTGTAAGATTCTTTTCAGCGAGAACTTGCTCTAATGTCATGTCTTTCTACTTCATTATCTCCTTATTCAAGTGAAACTTCCTTAGTACATGTTTAGACTATTGATGAGATCTTGGTCATTTGACTATAAATGGAGCCATTATTGTCATAGTACAATATTATTGGCTCAACAATATTAGTAACCATCCAAGTTTAGTGATGAACTTCTTTATTCAAACTACTTCCTTTATCGCCTCTAACACTAAAATATACTTTGCCTTGAACTTAGAATCCGTAGTGGTTGGTTGTTTGGAAAATTTTCAACTTGCTGCACCACTATTATAGTGAAGATTTACCTTGACTATAATTTGTTATCATCTAGTTCAAACTAAAAACTAGCATTTAAATACCCCTGAACTCTCAGTTCAGCTCCTTTATAGACTAAGAAAAACATTTTTAGTCCTTCTCAAGTACTTTAAGATGTTTTTATAGCCATCCAGTGACCATTATAAGGATTGGATTGAAACCTACTCGTTTTATTTAAAGCATAAGAGACGTCTGGTGTAGTATGTAGCACTGTATACACAATTAAACAAAATTTTGAAGCATATGGAACATAATCCATATTTTATCTCCCTTTTTGTTTCTATAACACATACTTATAAGAGATAAATTGCATACAAAATATATAAAAATCCCCTCTTAGAATTCTCTATACTAAACCTCTTTAACATTTTGTCTATATATGTGGATTGGGATAAGTTATGCGACCTATTTGATCTTTCTCTATAGATCTTTATTCTTAGAATATAGGTTACTTCTTCCATATCATTCAAGTAGAAATTCTTGGTTTTCTATTTCCATTCTATAATACGTCATCCATATATTGCAATAGGAAGATAATTGCATTCCTACTAACCTTCTTATAGACATATGATTCGTTCATATTTTTTAATAAAATCAAACTCTTTAATTGTCCATCAAAATGGATTTCTAACTTAATGACACTTACTTAAGTCCATAGATAAACTATTGTAACTTACATACTTGATTAGGAAATCTTATAGATTTAGAACCTTCAGGTTGTGTCATATACACATCCTCAAGTACATTCTTATTGAGAAATGTTATTTTAACATCCATCTGCTAGATTTCATAATCATGATATGTGGCTACAGCTAATAAGATTCTTATGGATTTGAGCATAACTATTAGAGAAAAGGTTTCATCAAAATTAACTCCTTGCTTTTGTTTGGTACCTTTAGTCACTAACCTTGCTTTGTACGTATTTACATTATCATCCATGACAATTTTTCTTTTAAAAACCCCACTTGTATCATATAGGTATAATACAATTAGAAGCATCAACCAAAGTCCATATTTGATTAGTGTACATAAATTCCATTTTAGATCTTACGGCTTCATACTATTTTAAAAAATCAATTTCAGACATTGCTTCTTTAAAATTAGTAGGCTCATCATTTATGATACATATACAATATATGTATATATATATATATACATGTATATATATATAATACATATACAGTTATTATATTATATAATATATCATATATATTTTTTGCTAACAATAGGATGCTCTGGGGGTTGACTTTGGCCCTTGGATTTGCTGTGAGGGCGCTCTTCTCGGGTGTTACGGAGGTAAGATGTTGGATGGATAACTTTACTCTTTACGTCGGAGGCGGGGGAAGCTCTTTTAAAGAACCAAGTCTTCTCGATCTCAACCTCCCCTAGCTCCTGAGCCTGAGTCAGATCCTGTCGAAACCTCGGAGTTGTCGAAGGAAGACGTGGCCCTATGGCGTTAGATGGAGGAACATCTTTTTCGATGTTTAATAATAAATCCCCTTTAGGTTCGTATCCAAACCAACTTTTAAAGCAGGCATGGGAGACCATTTAATTAAAAAGGAAGATAGTGGACCATATGCCGGAATTAGATCTGGACTCGCTAAGCTATACTGACAATTAAGGTGCTTCTATAGCCTTTCTTTGTAAAAGGAGCTAGATTAGTTGTAGTTTTCCTTCTTGGGTGAATGGGTTGGGTGCCCAGTACTGATGCTGCGTTGACTTGGAAACCATGTCGAAGTTCCCAATCTATATCTTCTTGAGGGTTTCCTTCATCCTATAGCAAAGTCTGACTCTTGGGTCGGATCAACGGTTGAGATCCTTTTCGTCAAAGGGTCTTGAAGATTACATATATTCACAATTCTATCCAATTCCAAGTTTTGTACCAAGCTTGCCTTCTTAATAAGTAAGAAAGAACTTAACTTGTTCAAGTCAGTCTAATCAACTCTCCTCACTCTATCGAGTCAGTAATCCATTCCCTTCGAATCTAAGGCTTAATGATGGATCTAGGCGCTTTTTAGAGGCGAAGACTGATATCACTTGGCCTCGGGCAGACCATACTCAACCTTTCGTCCAGTGGTTAGCTTCTGTCCATAGCTCAGACTGATACTGAAAAGGTGGTTGGACCTATGCCTACTATGTTTGTGAGGAAGTTGGGCTTCTACATTTTGATTCATCGGGTGACTCTTGGGGCTTTGATTCTAGTGCGAAAATAGAAAGATTGAAGGCAAGTTTGAAAAGTCTCCTCTTTATATTATAGTCCTTCTTTCAGCTAAGTCTTAAGCCCTGTTCGCCCCAATCCCTTGTATCAGTCTTCATGCCAGCCTTCGCGCTTCATTCTCGTGATTTCATTCCTCTCCAAGTAAGCCTTTCAAGCTGTCTCCATCTGCCAAGAGAAAGAGGGCATCTAGGAATGTAGCTAGGGGTAGAGTGAGTAATAGGGCTAGCGCCAAAGTTGGGGATAGGTTATTAAAGGGCGGCAGGCAAGTAAGGTTCTAAGTCAAAAGCAGATTCTTAGGCAAGGATCAACTAAAGGCATCTAGTTCTAGACCGGAGCGAATATCATAGAATATCATACCTTCGCCCTCGGCCTCTAGTCGCTAATAGATATGATATGGTCTATAGTAAGGTTACATAGGAGCCTTCCACTTATATATATTATATATTGTATAATATAATATATTTATATGTATTATAATATATATATATATATATATTATAAAATATTATGTATATATTATAATATATATATTGAAATTCTCTAAGTTCTACCTCACACCCATTACTTGAGAATAAATTCTCTTTCTAGGAATGTAGCATATCTCGAGATGAAATCTTTTATTTAAGAAGAAAGTAAAATTGATATTTGATACTCTCTGTCAAACACCCCATAAAGTTACATTTATTTGACTTAGCTTGAAGCTTACCAGATGTTACACAGTTCACATAAGCATCACACCCTCATATCATTAGATTTGATAACTTTGGTCCATTACTAGTTCATATCTCATATGTTGTCTTATCAATCAATCTTGATAGAAATCTATTTAGAAGGTAAACAACAAATTTAAATGCATGTCTTTAAAACGAGACAGGAAGAATTGCATGATTCATCATGGAATGTACCATAACTAATAGAGTATAGTTTCTCCTCTTGGCCACTCCATTATATTATGGAGTTCCAAGAGGAGCCTATTGTGAGAGAATCTCATTCTCTTTTAAATATCCAAGAAACTCATGGTTTAAGTACTTACCACTTCAATTAGATCTAAGTGTCTTAATACTCTTACTAGTTTGTTTCTCAACTTCAAGTTTAAATTCTTTGAACTTTTCAAATGATTTAGATTTTTTATTAAGTACACATAATCATATTTGGAGTGATCACCTGTGAACATAATAAATATAAGTATCTACTTTTAATGCGAGTAGAAATGGGAACACATATATCCAAATGTATATGCTCTAGTAACTCATTGGTATACTCTCCATCTCCAATAAAGGGTAGTTTGGTCATCTTTTGCAATAAACAAGATTCATAAGTTTCATATGATTTATAATCTAAAGGATCCAAATATCCTTCTTTATATAACTTTATGATTATAGTTTTGTTGATATGACCCAACCTATAATACTATAAATAAAATGAATTTTGGTTACTTCACTTTCTTTTCTTGCTATTTATGTTAAGGATTGAGCTTTTAAGATCTAATTCATATAAATCATTTGTAAGTAATCTAGATCTATAACAGACATAATCTTTATAAAAAGAAAAACTTTTAATCTTAATAATACATATAAATCCATTTAAATCTAAATAATAAATCGAAATAATGTTTATAGTAATAACTGGAACATAATAACAATTATCTAATTCTAGTGATGATCCTATGCTATTAGAAAGGGAAATTAGTCCTTGCATTTTCTCCCCTAAGATGTCTCCTTCAACATAAAGCTCTCCTTAGTTCCCCGTTTACCTTACTATATACTACCTCACTCTAAGTTATTCCTCCCTGGATAGAGCTTTCTGTTGCTTTAACACCTCAAAGTTGTTCCTCTTCTCTTTATCTCCCCACTCTTTAGATCTCAAATTCTCTTTTGTCATCCTACTACTATTATCTGCTCTCATCTTTCTCGCTAGCTTCTCCTTAAGGTTACAAGGCATTTTAGTCTCTTCCCTACTTAGTTCCTGCCAAAGATATTCTTTATAGTTTTAAGCAATTGTACTTTAAAAAAATTTATGTTAAAAGTTGTTTCTTTCCTTTATGAGTATGTCAACCTACAACAATAGGTTGGATTCACTGTCTAATGCTAGGGAATTCCCCCTATCCTCGTCCATCTCTGCCTTAACTAAGCTATAAAGAGAACTCCGTGACCAAATTTGGTAGAGTTCTATCCTCTTCGCACCTTACTTTAAGGAGAAGTTAGAAACAAGTCTTAAGAGACTCTAGGGACCTCTCCTTGCACTACTGCCGCTAAAAATTAAAGATAGGTGAGCTATAGTTGCATTAGGTATTGAAGTACTCAAAGTTGGAGCATCTACCTGGGAATCTTCATTGGTAGGGGATGGTGAATCACTCCTTATCTCAAACTGGGTAAAAAAATTATGGAAGAACAGGGGTCTTGTAGAGGTGCTTCTGTTTAAGGTAAACTTGGTATTATTCTTATTTATCTTTTGTGTTGAAGCTTGGAAAGTTGTTGAAGAAGGCCATGGAATCCTAGACAGCATCCCATTTTCCTATAAACATAGCAATTAGGAATAAGATTAGAAAAGATTAAACATGAAAACATTCCTCTTTGGGTTAACACGCACAATGTTCCGCTGGAATATTGGATGACAAAAGGGCTTATCATGCTTTCTAGCCTCATTTGGAAGCCTTTGTGAATGGATGAGAACATGAAAAGGAGAAGAAAAATATACTTTACGAGGATGTGCATTACTGTGGACATAGCAAAGGAGCAACCAAACTATATTCCCATTATGAGGATGGGTGAGAACAACACATTATATGAAGATTCAATTATGGTTACATACCAATAGAAACCCTCCCTAAAATTCTAAGGGAAATAATGGATACCTACAAGAAAAATTTTGAAGTAAAGGGATTACAATAAACTAATGGGGCTGAAGGAAATAGATGAGGCTTTAGAACAAGTTGAATAGTAAGAGAAACATAATGGAGGAGTCATATTAGTCTTCTACATCAAGTCACTTATATACACTATAATGCAAAGAGTTACGTTCTATTTATACATGAAGGTTTAAATTTAAAACATCAACTAAGAAAGATTAGATTTTTGGAACTAGTTGTCATGTTTTTTACATTATATCAACTTCTACCAATTTTATATGTACAAAATTAGTCATTTTCTTTAATATGCTAATTTTTTTATAGAGAATTTATCAAAGCTTGGTTTAACTCAAACTCTCACAATAATTAGCATTAATATACTAATTTGTTTATCTTCTACATTTCATTATTACATTTTGTTTATGATATATTAGGCTTCTTATATAGTAGTGATTCTTTTCCATTTTGCCAATTATTATTTTATTCCCAAGTTTTTGGTGCTTTATGATAAAAAAGTTTTAGTCTTATCTAGTGCAAGTAGTTGAATTGTAGCTTATAAGAGTAGAACTGAAAGATGACCTCATGTTTCCCCTTCTTTCATATTTCTTATTGTAGTTTTTAAAAAGAACAAATGAAGAACTGAATTTGTACACAACTTTGGATATTGTTGCTTGTTATTAAGCCTTTTTATGTTGGTACTGCATCCTAGTTATAAAATAAGTTATGGTTATATGATAAATCCTATTCACGTTTGCATTGATCAATCATCTAATATGAATTCTCTTTGCAATTTGTTTATAGATAATGGATTATTTTTATTCCCCGAAAATGAGTGTAAACTTTGAATTAGTCTTAAAAGAGAGAATTACATACTTCTCTTAAGAATTAAGCACTTATCTCAAAAATACATACTTCAAGTCAATACATGAGACATTTTTCTCTATTATCATTCATATGTGATTACTTTTAGCAATGGAAGCTTTAAATAATATGAATCATTGTGGGAAATAAATGAAAGGACGAGTGTGGAATTATGTATTTGAGATGCATTTAATCTCATTAATGATTGAATAAGTGAGAAGAAATCAAGTAATTACCACCTTTTCCAAATTAAGTTGGAAGAATATTAACACATGTCTTCAAGCAACATTCAATAAATAGTATTTTGATGATAATTAAAGAACAAGTGTAATGCATTGAGGAGTAAAGTGAAGAAATTTTCGGAATTTACTCAAAGAAGCAACAATCAACTACTACTCCTTAATGAGTGAAGTTAATGGTATAGATGAATGTTAGGAAATTTTTTTTAAAGTAAAATATTTCTTTGCTTATTGATATATCCTATTATAATATTTTCTCAAGTATACTTTTGATTATTGTCAATATATCAAATAGTTCATAGATTCAAGAAAAAAAAGAAAAAAGGAATTTTCGTCCTTTTTTTTAAGATACTACCACTACTAATTTACATGCACAACCATTAACTAAATACCTATCAGACAGTGAATAATAGGAACATAGAATTGATGTTGATGAATTTTGTTCATTCAATGAAAATGAAGATCAAATTGCAAGTTTTTTCCAAGAAAAAGAAATCTCTTAAGTTGAAAAAGGAAAAAAGGATATACTTTAGCATTCTAGAAAGTGTCTTGCTTAAAATTGGTGAATAGTCGAAAAGAAAAAATGATATACCTGAAACAAAAATAGAGACAACATTACCAACCATAGAAAATGGATATAAAGATTTATCAATTAATCAAAAGATTAATAAAATAATGGAATGTTTGAATTCTTTATATGATTTGGGAGTCAAAGGTGTACAATATGAAAAAGTAGTGAAGGCTTTACATGATTCTCTACTTGATATGGAGATTTTATGAAGATGTATATGTAAGGAAGATGGATTGTATTATGGATCTTTATTTATATTTTCAAATTATTATGTACTGAAATCTTATTAGTTTAGACATTTTTATATTAAGAACTATTCTATGGTTTGAATATTTTAAGTGTATGTATTTGATTGGATGTTTGATATGATATAAACTTCTCAAATTTTTTATTTTTTGGTGTTTCATAATTGTTTTAGCATTTTTATTTTAACGTCTTTGTTAATTATTTAATGATAGTATTATAGATACTGTGCCTCCATATCAAATTTCAAATAATGAATTAAAGAAGGCAATTATTATTTCTTTAATAAGGTAAAAGAACGAATGTTTTTATTTACAGAAAAAACCATGTAGAACTTCTTTTATATCAGGTCATAATTGAATATTAGAACTTTTAAATAGAAATCTTACAAGGATTTATAAGAACTTAAGTATGAGCAAGACAATTCTTGAGCTTATATGATAAAGAGTTTAGCAGGCTTAAAACTAACTGACATTTGATTGTTAGGAAATAAGTTGCAATTTTCTTAATGATGATATGGCATATTAAGACAATTAGAGTCAATGTAGAGCACTTTCAATATTCGACTTAGACAATTTGGAAGTTTTTTCATAAAGTCTTATATGCATTTAATTGTCTTATGAAAAGAGTCATTATTCTACCATCTCTTTACTAGTACACCTCCTAAGATTCTTTATAATTCGAAATACTTTCCATATTTTTAGGTATTTTCATCTATTATATTACTATTTTCACAATATAATTAATTAATTAATTAGTTTAATATGTCAATTTCTTTTTCTAGGATTGCAATGAGTAATAGATGGTACACATGTTAATGCATATATTCCTACCAATAACCAAATATCATATTTAGTACAATAATTAATCCAACTTAAAATATTATGTATTCTTGCTCATTTGACATATGTTTTATATATGTAATAACTAGATGGAAAAGTATTGTAAATAATTCTCGAATTCTTTTAGGAATAGTAATGAATCTACCAAACCAATTTCTTATGCCTCCATATGGTATTACATTATTTAAAATAAATATAATAATTATGATTAATTTTGTTAGCTTTTGTTAATATTATGTTCTTTATATTTTTAGGTAAGTTCTATTTATTTAAGTCATGCTACAATAATATATTTGAATTATTAAAAAATAATATCATAGTGACAAGTATCATTTGCAAGATTATAAAGAAGAGAAAAACCTTAAGATTCACATGAATTGTTTAATTACATGCATTCTTTATTGAGAAGTGTTGATATTTTGGTATTCTAAAAGCATGATTTCTATACTTTTAAACATGCCTAATTATTATACGAAGAAATAAAACTACATTATTATTACTTGTTATGTTATATATAACTTTATTTAAATGCATAGGAGAACACGTTGAATTTAACGATGTTGCTAAAAATGAAGAGAAAATTATAAAAGGTATAAATAAAGATACAAGTTATTAAGTACAGTATAATATCACTCCAACATAACTTCAGAATATATCTCAAAAGCATAATGAAGTTGCTAGACAAATGTGAAATAATTATATTAATAGAAGTTCTAATTGATTTATGTTTCATTTTGTAAGTGACATTATTATTATGCTTAAAAATATTGTAATATGATGAACATCTTTAATCATTTAATTAGAATGAGTTAACGTAACCTTTGTATTTTATATTAGACTTTTATGATATAAAATTCATGTTCAAAGTTGTTTAATTATATTAAATATTTATACATTTTATTTCTAATAATAATGGAAACTAATTGATTTTAGAATACAATTTGATATATAAACTAAATTAAAATTTAATATTAACGTCGAATAGTATAAAAAAATAAAATAAAAATAAGATAGTGAAATCAAATAGTTACAAATATCAACCAAACAAAATTTTGTTTTCACCTTCTTATTACAAATCTTGACTAAACATAATTTTGATTTGTTAAAAAAACAGAAAGCAAAAAGAAAAATTAAAATAAAAAATCACAATAAAAAATTAAATAGAACAAAATGGCCTTTTTATATATTTTACACTTGAATATATTTTTATATTAAATTGACCCTTATAAGAACCATGTTTGAAAATGAATACAATTTTACCCTAAATAACTATGATTATTTAGGAAAACCTATGGTAAGTGGTTTTTGTAACTATGATTATCCATGCTAAAACATACTGCACAGTTCATACTGTTTGACCGTTTTAAAAATTAAGCTCAAAAAATATTATTATGCACATAAAAAAATTAAAAATACTTACTAATTTAATCTATCAATTATCTAGGAATTAAGGTAATGTATCTACATTTCTTATTATTTGGTAAATGATAGATGTTTATACAAACAATAATAACAATAACACCCACTAAAAGTCTCCCAGCCTTATCCGTGTTAAATAAAGTGGCTATTTATTTTTTTGGTTTTAACCACGAGATGTTTTATGAGAGTCCCAACTATAAGAAGGTATCTTTAAGCCATCCATATTTAAACTAATTTTCGCTCACACCGGGTCAACCCGTAAAAGGTAAAGTTCTAGTCAAATAGGTTTTTCCATTCTCACGATTTAAACTTGAGACCTCTAATTAAGGGATGAGAGTGCTAAACCACTTACACCACCCATGTTTAGTTATAAAGTGACTATTTATGATAAATGTATATCTTGACATTAATTATGTCAGACTAATCATAGCTGATGTGAGTGGTTCAACACTCTCATCCCTTAATTAGAGGTCTCGAGTTCGAGTCCTGAGAATGGAGAAATCTGTTTGACCAGTACTTTACTCCTTACGGACTGACCCGATATGAGCAAAGATTAGTCTAGATATAGATGACTTAACTGTGCCTTTTTATAATTGGAACTCTCCTAGAACACCTCGTGGCTAAAACCAATTACGTCAGACTAATTATAAAAGGGAAAATAGGAAATTCAAGAAAATGTTTGACAAATTTGAGAAAAAGACCAAGTTACCCATCCACATTGTCCTTATCCGCACACAGATGGAGGGTAATAGTTTAATTTCGGTGAGTCCTCTCAGAGGGAAAAAAGCGCAACAGAGTAAAATGTCAAAAAGAGAAGTGGGTTGTGCCGAAGTGTCTGATATAGGTACAGACGTCTTGAAAGACTGAAACAGCCTTCGTTTCACCTATCTCTCTTAGGCCCACCACTGAAGCCTCCGACCTCGGATTTGGGGACCAGCCTAATATTCAACCGTAATCTGTGTCTAGATCGGACTGTCTCCGGTAAATTCTCTTTTTGTCTAACTCTTTCGAAATCCGCTAACCGTTACTGATATCAGAAAGCTCACTTACCTAGAAAGACGCTCACGCCAACTCCATCTCTACACTTAAGTGAAGTGGAGACCGGCGTTTGGGAATTGATTCTTTGTGTCGTTGATTGTCTCTGTTTTCTTTAACTTTCAAAAGCATCTCTACAAATGGTGTCCTTTGTCTTCTTTTCAGTTCATTCCTTTACGCAAGGCTTAATGGGGCATGCTTCTTTTGCGCTGAAACTGACGGTTTTGGGGCTTTTTTGTGCGACCCTTCACGCTACTTTCGTTTTTGTTGATCCGCGTTGTAATTGACTCAAAGATTGTTCCTTTCCTGTCAAATTATGTTTTTGTTGTAATCTTATGGTTGTTTACATATGTCCACGAACAAGGTCTCTCTATCTTCTTCTTCTAAATACGATGCCTGCAGTAAATCATAGACGAAATTTTGGTTCTTCTGGTTATGTCATGCTTCTTGTTTAAGCCCCTGCTGTGAAATTCCAATGTTGTTCATATGTATAATGGTGGTATGGATACGTCCTTTTTTTTGTTGGTTTTCTAGAAGAGATGGTTTCCCATCTCATACTGTGCCGGGGTCAATTGACCATCAACTCCTAGATTAATTTCAGTTACTCAAAACAGGTAACAGGGGGACTTCCTAGCATAGTAGATAGCTCGTTTGCAATAATGTTGATTGTACATTTTTCCATTTAGTTCAAAACTTTCGGATCTTTCTGCTTTTCATTGTGTGCTTATAGCTTGATGCTGGTTCAGGTGCTTAAACTGAGGTTTGTTTTCTTTCTTTCAGAACATGAGTAGCTTAGTTGAGAGGCTTCGTGTCAGGTCAGAACACAGGCCAGTTTATAACTTAGATGAATCAGACGATGAAGCAGATTTTATATCTGGAAAACCTGGACGTACTCAGCAAAAAGTTGAGAAGATAGTCAGGAATGATGCGGTTGTTTCTTCTCTTCCTTCTTTATGTGCATTCTTATAGTCAGGAATGATGCGGTTGTTTCTTTTCTTTCTTCTTTATGTGCATTCTTATCTTTATTTGCCTATTTTACTTTCCCTTATTTCCTTAGTCCTATTCGTCTAGTTCTTGATTTTTAAATTCCTTTTATGGTCTCGATCACCTTGGATGCTTGAAAGCTAATAGATGATGTCATTGAGCATTTGCTATGGTTTGATTTCTTATATTTTGTTGTTTGGTTGAGGCTTTGTGCATTGTTCAGTAATTATACTTTGCATATATTGCATTTCATTTGTTGTTTGAAATATTCTTACCTCCTTTTGCTTCTTTTCTTCCCTTCAATGCGGTTATTACAGTATCTTGTATTTACACAAATTTTCTCTGTAGTAGTTCAACTTGTGGATATTGTTATTCTTACTTTGGTCACTTTGTTTTCTTCTTTGTTTGCATCTTCAAGAAAGAAAGTTCCTGCCAATCATGCGGAGAAGATGGAAATCTCCTTAGCTGTGAAACATGTACCTATTCATACCATCCCAAGTGTCTACTTCCGCCATTGAAAGCTCCATTTCCTGTAAACTGGAGGTGCCCTGAATGTGTATGATTCTGTGAAACCTTTAAGAACTATGGTCTTATTGCTCAGTCCAATAAGTTCTTTCTAGTGCTTGACAAGTGATGTTTCGGTCTGCAGGTTAGTCCATTGAGTGACATTGAAAAGATATTAGACTGTGAAATGCGCCCCACGGTAGCTAATGATGGAGATGCGTCTAAGCTTGGTTCAAAACAAATATTTGTAAAACAGTATCTTGTGAAGTGGAAGGGATTGTCTTATCTACATTGCACTTGGTAATTTCGTGAAGCTTGTTTATCCTTGTGCTATTCTCTAGTGAAGTCCTTGTTTCTATGTTTAATGACCTGTTGCCTGGCTTCTTGAACACCTTTTGCTCCCCTTTTACAGGGTACCGGAGAAGGAATTCCTAAAGGCATTCAAGTCACATCCTCGTCTTAGGACTAAAGTAAACAACTTCCATCGCCAAATGGAATCAAATAATAATTCTGAGGATGAATTTGTGGCAATCAGACCTGAATGGACAACTGTAGATCGAATTCTTGCTTGCAGGTCTAGCAATCTGGATCCTATTTCATGCCTATTCTCATACAGATAAATGGTTATGTTTTATGTATTTTATCTGCAAAATGAGTTTCTAACTTCTGGTTGATATAGAAGTGTTATTATCTTGTGAGGGTTGTAAAGCAATTCTCGTGACGAATACAACCTGTTTTACATCTACAGGAAATTTAAAGGCAATATGCAGTGTGATTTTATGATTATACTTTAGGTTGTTATATGATCATATTTTGCAAATATAATGATAACACGGTATTGGATTATTGCAAAAGCATGGGTTACTTATAGTTTTAACCATTGACATTTCTGTATTGTGGACTGGTTAGTTGGCCTTATCTACTGCTTAGTGTCTACTATTCAAGAAGTATATGGACTCTGTAGGGTTGATCAACTTCATCTTGCTGTCTGCTTCTGCAAATGTATGCTCATTCTGTCTGGCAGGATTTTGTACCCTGGCAAAACATTTTTAGGAGGGAGCTTTAGGTTGATAAGTTTTATTTCATTTATTTTATTCTATGCATGGAAGAAAACAAAAATCTTCCTTATTCATAATATCAGTTATGAGAGAGACTAGGCTGAACTTAGTTGACTGGGTCACTATGAGTTACTTGGTCTGCTGATGTGCCATCATTTACTTTGCTTCCCTATTCTTGCACTATTATATTACTGTTACGACGACGCTGAGTTCAAGATTCGTTCTGAATCTGCAGGGGAGATGGTGAGGAGAGGGAATATCTTGTGAAGTATAAGGAGCTTCCTTACGATGAATGCTATTGGGAGTTTGAATCGGACATATCCGCATTTAAGCCTGAAATAGAAAGGTTTAATAAAATCCAGTTCAGGTCTCGCAAACTAAATAAACAGAAGAGCAGTGTTCGAGATGCCTTTGATTCCAAGAAAAGACAGAAAGAATTTCAGCATTTTGAACATAGTCCCGACTTTCTTTCAGGAGGTGCTATTGTTTTTTTCATGCAACCTAGTAAAACTGGTGCATGTGCACATTCTATTTAGTTTCTTGGTGAAATCCTGACTTCTGTTGTTATTAATATTGAAGGCTCACTGCACCCCTATCAGCTGGAAGGGTTAAACTTCCTACGCTTCTCATGGTCCAAGCAAACTCATGTAATACTTGCCGATGAAATGGGTCTTGGTGAGTCTCCCCCTATCTAATCCAGTCTGCAATCTTTCACAGGTTTCTTGTGCATTTGCATTATTTCTTCTTTCGGATTTCAGGGAAAACAATACAAAGTATTGCATTTTTAGCCTCTCTCTTTGAGGAGAAAATTTCCCCACATTTGGTAGTGGCTCCACTTTCAACGCTGCGCAATTGGGAACGCGAATTTTCTACATGGGCTCCACAAATGAATGTTGTATGTAAATTGGGGGTTGCTGTTTATTTCATTTATTAGCTGGAACACAAAACATACTGTATTTAAGTGTTTCCATTTTTCAGGTTATGTACTTTGGCTCAGCACAGGCTCGTTCTGTCATAAGAGAATATGAGTTCTACCATCCGAAAAATCACAAAAAGATTAAGAAAAAGAAATCTGGTCAAGTTGTTGGTGAAAGCAAACAGGACAGAATAAAATTTGATGTGCTCCTAACTTCTTATGAGATGATTAATTTGGATTCAGGAGTCCTGAAACCAATAAAATGGGAAAGCATGGTAATACTTTTCAGGGGTATGATCGGTTTTCTAGTTTGTAGAATGCTCGTCCTCCTTGACGCTGAACTTTATATGTAGATTGTTGATGAAGGTCATCGTCTAAAAAACAAAGATTCAAAATTGTTTCTCTCATTGAAGCAGTATTCTAGCAATCATCGTGTTCTTTTGACTGGAACTCCTCTTCAGGTTTGTCTCCAAATTATTGCTATGGTGTTGTCTATTACATATTTACTGGAAAACAGTATTTACAGGTTGTAAGTACTAATTGTTTGGTAAAGTTTTAATTGTCAAAGAATTATTTACTTAGAAATGCTGTGTGTTTAAAATGTTTCTGGGCTATAGGCTGTGCTAGTAGTTTTGACTACTTAATTTGTTATAATTTTCTTTTTCTTTAGTATCATGGATAGTCCCTTCGGGCATTTTGCTGATAAGGAAGGCTGTTGTGCAAATATTCTATTTTGAGGGCATTAAATGTGTGTATCATGCAACATAGTCCTTGATGATCTCCTTGATTGTAGCTAGAATTATTTCAAGTGCCAACTTTATTGACTTGTTTAAACACTCTTGTTACGGTCATCTGATCCTCGTATCTAGTTATTGTTTGATGAATGCCTACGCAAACCATGCAAAGCAGGTCCCTGATATCTTGAAATATGAATTACTTCTCATTCATGATTAAAAGAAAAAGTTCGCAGAAAACAAAAATATGTATCAGATACATGTTATATAGATAGAGAGTATTGGCATGATATGAAATTAGCTCATCAAATTGACAATATACTTTTGTCTGAGCCTGGGGACATAGGTTAAACATGAAGAGGTAGGGTATTTCTATTCATCAACAAATTTTAGCTCCTTTCAAGAACAATACTGGCAGTATTTATTCCATTTATGCTTTAAAATTGTTGTACTAATGCATTTGGTTACATCTAGGATTATTTACATGTTATATCATTGATATGAATCTTTCTGCAATTAAAGTTTTCCAAGGGAGTGTGTATTTTGTGTGTTTCTCTGGGATCTGCAATTAAAGTTTTCCAAGGGAGTATGTATTCTGTGTGTTTGTCTGGGAGTGAGGGTTAGCATGCTTGACCATACATCCAATATAAATAGGAACTTTGTGTAACCTAGGTGTTTTGTTTTATCATCAAAATAAATATTCACTTAATTTGTAAGAATACAGCTTTCTTTGTTTGTTTAAAGTAAATGTTTTCTCAAATATGCTAGTTGCACTCTGGTAATCATTTTGGTACTTTCTCAGAACAATCTCGATGAACTTTTCATGCTCATGCACTTCCTGGATGCTGGAAAGGTTAGTATCATGGAGACTTTTGGGTAAGAATTTAATTGGAGCAGGAATATGGGTATTGAGGGGTTACCTCAACGGCCTGTTTGTGTATAATGCTGTTTCATACATGCAGTTTGCAAGTCTTGAGGAGTTTCAGGAAGAGTTCAAGGATATAAATCAGGAGGAACAAATTTCAAGACTTCATAAGATGCTGGCTCCTCATCTTCTTAGGAGTATAATCTCAAACTGTTCTCATTTGATTGCTTAGATCATCAAACACTTGTATTACAGCATTTCTTGCTTGAAGCTTAAGGCGCTGCTACATTTGTTCTTTATTACCTGATGCCAAAATTGACTTCACTACATTTTGTGGCAATAGTTTGATAATTTAATACTTTGATTGAATAGAAATTTAACTGAGTTGAATATTGTGGTCATTTCTAGGAAATGATTAGTTATTGTTTAGTTATCACTTCCTGAACTTTTCATGGTGTCCTAGTTTTCGTTAAATTGTAATTCTGGCTTTTATTTACGTAGTTTGTTACTGATGATATACTATGCATCTTGCAGAAATCCTTTGTGATTTTTTTTCTCTGACACTTTAACGATTTACTTAACCTTTTTAACTTTTCAAATGTGGTAATCTATAGAGATGAAATGAACTTTTTCTTCTTTTGAGTGGCTGAAGTTTTTATAGATGTTTTATCTTTGCAGATAATTACCAAATGCATGTTGGTTAGCTTACTCCTTAGTCAAATGGAGATACGTGAATGCTAAATGATTGGAAGATAAAGTTTAGTTTGTTCTTTTCTTGGATGTAGACAGAAATATTTGGACTTCCCTTGGGGAAAAAATTTAAAATCAACTGGATATATTAAATGGACTTAAATTGTTCAGTTATTTGTTTCTGTTGATAATTTTAAGGATTTGTCGATACTGAAAGTTTTGCTAACTTTATTTTCCTTCCCTAGATAAGTCTATATTGCCAGTGTGGTTATTAGTCGTACTTATTTAGTTCATGTATCTTCACATATTGATTAATTATAATGTTTAGCGGAGCATTAAGTCAAAATTCCTGATGCTTCTGTAGGAGTAAAGAAGGATGTCATGAAAGAACTTCCACCTAAGAAGGAACTCATTCTACGTGTTGAACTAAGTAGCAAGCAGAAAGATTATTACAAGGCCATTTTAACTCGTAACTATCAGATACTAACTCGACGTGGTGGTCCACAGGTATGATTTCCATTGTCTGTTGGATGCAGCTTATTTACCATTCCCTGACCTGACATATGTTTGCATTTGATTTGCCAGATTTCTCTTATCAATGTTGTTATGGAATTGCGCAAGCTCTGTTGCCATCCATACATGCTAGATGGTGTTGAACCTGATATAGAAGATCCTAGTGAATCTTTCAAGTACCAAGTTTATTCTATTTGCAGTTTTCAAATTTGTGATATTTTTTGGGGTGGGGTTTGATTTGGGTTGTTTGCATCTTCTTTTTCGGGTCAATAGCTGGAAATACATGTGCTTGGCCTTATGCATGTGTGCAAATTTAATTATTAGTATGTATAATCAGTTACTGAACTGTGTTTTTGACACAAGAACATTAATATAATTTGATGAACTTTATGTAGCTAATGTGGGCCAAATGATTTTGTGGCTATTATTATTGAAACCACTACAAAAGATTGTTTATAAGGCTACTTGTCCTTATGAGATTGACAAGATTTTCCTCTTATATTGATAAAATTGTATTATTTATGTGCGGATACTTTTCTGCTTGTTGATATTAAAAGACTTCTAACATTTTAATTGTTTTGATTAATGCTACTTTTAGTATTTCACTTTTTTAATATAAGAAATTCAAATGCACTCAGGTTGATTCTTAACGTATTATGTTAACTTAATTAGCCTTTTCTGTTGGGTAAAGTTACTTAGTGGTTCTCATAAATCTTCTTCATTTCACTATTACATTTCCATTATATGTTTGAACTATTTTTGATTGGTAACTGTTTAGTACCACCTGTTCAACAGACAACTGCTTGAATCTTCTGGGAAATTGCAACTGTTGGACAAAATGATGGTGAAACTTAAAGAGCAAGGTCATAGAGTTCTGATTTATTCACAATTTCAGCATATGCTGGACTTGCTGGAAGATTACTGCACTTATAAGGTGGAATTCTAACATTTTTATCTTTAGATTATTCCTTTTCTTTACTCATCTTAGACAGTGGCATTGTTGACATATCAAACCATTGATTCTTAATAGAATATTTTTTTAACAGAAATGGCAGTATGAGAGGATTGATGGGAAGGTTGGTGGAGCAGAGAGACAAGTGCGTATTGATCGATTCAACTCCAAAAATTCCTCAAGATTTTGTTTTCTGCTCTCCACTAGAGCTGGTGGATTAGGAATAAACCTTGCAACTGCTGATACTGTTATTATATATGATAGGTGAAGACCTTAGCTTCTATTTTTTCTTCCAGCTCTTTTCATTCTTTCCTGAGTTGACTATGAAATGGAAGGATTTATGTGGTGAAGAAGTATTAGTAGGTTTAATAATAATCCAGTTCATAACAAATTCAAAATTTGAAGGACAATTTTTTTATTAAGCCATGCTGATAAATGCTGAATCAAGGAGATATGGTATCAGAAGGTTGTGAATAGAGAATAGATAGAAGTTGTGGATGCTGTATTTGCTAGATGGTGATGATTCTAATAGGGTAGATATTTTTTCGTTTTGTTGTTGTGCAAGAATAGTAGATTCTGATGGACCTGAACTCAATGATAGATTCTGATGGAACTGAACTCTTGAATTTCTGATTGTGCAATGAAGAGAAGAGGTTGATTAGAATTAGGAGCTTGCCATTTTCTTTGTTTGCTGAGAATAAATGATGATGCTAAACTTTCTCATGGAATCCTAACAATATAAACTGTTTTGCTTTGACTAGTCGTGATTTTGACAACACTTTTGGTTTTAGAAGTTTGTGATGGGATGTTACACAAAATTAGGATACCCTGCATGTGAAACATATTTTGTTATTACCATATTTGTTTAATTTGATTTTGAAGTGAATGACTTTTAGAGTTAACTTAATTCAATGCTGATTTGAAATGTGATGATAGATATTTTATGTCCTTCATGTTTTTGATAATTGTTGTTTTCTTTGTCACTAAATGACTATTTTTCGCTTGCTTAGTGACTGGAATCCCCATGCTGATCTTCAAGCAATGGCTAGAGCGCATAGACTTGGGCAAACCAACAAGGTTAACATGTGCAACCTGAATTAACATTATTTTGTTCAGCTTACTATGTTTTTTTTTTCGTTTTAATAGCACAAGGGCTGGTTTTATGTTTTGTTGCAGGTAATGATTTATAGACTCATAACACGTGGAACTATTGAGGAACGAATGATGCAGATGACGAAGAAAAAAATGGTTTTAGAGCATCTTGTTGTTGGAAGGCTGAAGACTCAAACTATTAACCAGGTAATGGTGTTCCCTAATATAAGGCTTACTTATGACAGCAAAATGTGTTATACTTTTGCTTACATTTGTGCAGTATTCTTTACAATAAGATGATATTGAGACAGCAGATAGTTGCTTATGCTAGAGATTAGCCAACTTTTAGAAGAATATAGTGACTTTCTAGGATATATTTGGTTATTTCTTTTATGTTGCACTATGCATCCTTCATTCCTATTGCGTTGTTGTTGCTATTGTTGTTGGTTGGTTGGTTGGATGAATGTGTGCCTTAAAGGAAAGGCTCGTTGATGTCAGCAGGTCTTGCTGGAAACTGTTAACAATTAACTGAACTGCTTTGTGTTTTATTCCAGGAGGAGTTAGATGACATTATCAGGTATGGTTCAAAGGAGTTATTTGCTGATGAGAATGATGAAGCTAGGAAATCACGTCAAATTCATTATGATGATACCGCTATAGACAGGTAGACACTTTTGGTGATCATGTTTAGTAGTTTACTTTCAACCATTTACACATTGACTCCAGAATTTGATATGCATAGACTACTTGACCGTGAACAAGTTGGGGATGAAGAGACTTTGTTGGACGATGAAGAAGAAGATGGATTTTTGAAGGCTTTCAAGGTTTTTATTTTTTACTACAATGTATATGTGTGTATACGACTTTGGTTACTTGATCTCATTTCTCTGGTGCCCTCTCCCGAAACAAGGGAACAATCCTCTTATTCTATGGATTATGATTGTGAGGATTTCTTTTGGTAAATGCTCAATTGAGCAATGTGCTTGATTGTTTTGCTTGTAATTCCCAACAATCTCTATTAATAATGTCTGATATGGGACTCATGGTCCAATAACGTGTACCAGCCTATCCATATCTAGAGGCTCATTCAGAGTGAGCCTCACAGAATTAAACTTGTCTATCCAAGTTCCATGATTGTTTCCTATTTAGTTTTGTTATACTTTTCTGGATTAGCTTTAACTACTAGATCTTATTTTTCCTATTTAATCTTGTCAAACTCTTGGTTATGGTTATATCTTAATTGTCTTTTATTAACATAACATTATAATTTCCTCAGTGGCTGAATCTTTCTGTTATCTTATTTTTGCTGCATTCTCTCAGAGCCATTGACATCTGCAGTCTTGTTCTTGAAAGTCTCTCCAACATTGTTATTAAAATTTTGTGTAGCTGCCTTACATTTATTTTTCTGGATGCTATTAGATTATCTTTTAATGGTTGTTTACTTTAGAAGATTTTAAGTTATGTCATACTCGCTATTCATTTTCCCTTACTTGAAATTCAATTGAAAAAAGAAGATTATGAATTGCAAACATTCTATCACTGATCAAGAAAGTAGTGTTGTCGAAGTAAGGAAAGGAGAGTAAAGGAAGTTTCTTTTCAAAGGGAGAAAGTGAAGGACTACGGAAAGCTTATACTATCTGATCTTTTCTCTTTTCATCTGTCATATTTATTGAAAGTTATGCATGATAAATGTGCTAAATTGCTCCTCAATAACTATATGTTTTATTAGAGTTGGAACTTTTCTGCAATGTTATGGTGGTCCACTCTAATGATTTATAATAGCCGCTATCAATGGAGCCCAGACAACATTGAAGCATAGGTGGTTTTTATTTTGCACGTGATTTGACCATACAAGAATTAAGGCCAAAATGTGATTCGGTAGATCTATTCTCAACGTGGTTATTTTGTTCTGATTTGCCAAATGAGGTATTGCACAAAAAATAATGTTAGATATCTAGGCCCAAGTTTACCAAACTTGTATCCTGGTAGATTTAACGCTTACCAAACCATATTTCACTGAATTCCAATTTCTATATCTTAATTATAATGCTTAATGTGGCATTAGTGGCTCATTGTTTCCTTATATATGTGTTGAAAAGTACATAAATAAAACCTTCGAAATGGCACCTTCCACTAAAAATATCCCCACTCTCCGGTGTGCTATCTCTTGGGCTTTGGTAGGTGCGGAACTGGTGCATTTATGTTTTACATTTGCATTAAGTGTCGCATTGAACCAAATCTGAACTGTATCCAGGCTCATTGATTGTGAAATTATGCAATAGGGTGTTCAGTGCTTGATTTGGTGGCCCCTTTTATGAACTTGGTAGCTTACGTGGACCTATTGTGGCAGCAGGGTCAAGGGTTGGATTCTTTTGGTAGCTTTGTTCTCTTTTTTTTTTTGTTCTCAGATTTGATTTTAAATTGTGTACATGATTTTCTCGTGCCGTTGTCTATACAGTCATTACTTTAAAAGAGTGAGTCAGAACAGAAAAGAATGTTTCAGAAACAGTATTTTGATAAATTTTCCATGAGGAGTTATGGTGAATCTTCCAGATTTGAACCTACCTTGGTGTGAGAGTGATGTGGTGGATGCAGAAGTGAGTGGGGCCTGATGTTGTTTACCGGTTTAGTTTCATTTGGGGCCATCTCTGAATGCTTATTAGTGTTTACTGTTGAATCGATGCTATGAAATCTTTCAGATTCTGTGATCTGCACGTTTTTTCTTTCTGATTTATAGTTTTTATTTTTGGGATGAAGCAGAGCATTCCTCTTTGTTTCAGGTTGCAAATTTTGAGTATATTGATGAGGCAGAGGCTGCAGCAGAAGCGGAAGCTCAAAAGGCAGCCATGGAAGCCAAGTCTGCCATGAACAATTCAGAAAGAACAAATTACTGGGAGGAATTGTTGAAGGACAGGTATGAAGTGCACAAAGTTGAGGAATCAAATTCGCTGGGAAAGGGAAAGAGAAGCCGTAAGCAGGTATTTTATTTTCTTTTGTTTTTTCTGTAACTTTTAAATTGAATTTTGCTAGTGGTTTCCCAGATCTAAAGTTTTTCTGATATAGAGCACTTACAGTGCTTCACTGAAGAAGTTATAGTGCACTAGGTTGTGATCCATAGCTTCGTTGTTCAGTTAGGCATTAAACTCTAAATCATGCATTTTTAAGTACATTATTGTGATATCTAGAAAGGATAGAGAAATCCTAATCCCATATGCTTTCTGAATTGTTCAGATGGTCTCTGTTGAAGAAGATGACCTTGCTGGTCTGGAAGATGTAAGCTCTGATGGCGAGGATGATAATTATGAAGCTGACTTGACTGATGGTGAAACAGCTTCAACTGGAACTCTGTCTGGGAAAAGGACTTACAAAAAGAGATCTCGAAGTAACTTCTACTGTCCTGTCTTTTGTCACCTGAATTTTGGTGACATGATTTTGGTTAACAATTGAAATATGAGGAAATTTTTTGCAGTGGATAGTACGGAGCCAATTCCTTTGATGGAAGGTGAGGGCAGATCATTTAAAGTCTTGGGTTTCAATCAAAATCAAAGGGCCGCTTTCGTGCAAATTTTGATGAGGTTAGACTTACTTTTCCTTTTTTGGATGTTCAGAAAGAGTTCTCGATATTGTGAATTTAAGATCTTCACGTTCATAGATCTGTTGTTGCATATGTGTCGAGTTCATTTAAGGTTGTAGGACTTTACATTTAGTTTTGATGTTTTGTTTTCTTTGTGTTTTATCTTTACCAAAACAACCTATTGTTACAGATTTGGGGTTGGGGAATATGATTGGAAGGAGTTCGTACCCCGCCTGAAACAGAAGACATATAAAGAAATTGAAAGGTATTGATCTAATTCTGTGGGAGACAGTACAACTAATTAAACACTTAAGAATTGGCAACTGTGTCACGATCTTTGTGAAATATTATTCAGATGATTGCACTTTATTTACTTTTAAGAAAGGTGTGAGTCTGCTTTTTAAGAAAGGTGTGAGTCTGCTTGTACACTTTTGTATTTTCACTGACAAGGCTGCATTGCTGTTTTTGTTGTCTGTATACTGAATTGTAAAGATGACCTTTAATGCACACAAACCATGAAATATCTCTGTACTAAGAAGGTTTTTCAGTATTTACTGCCAGTATAGTAGCATTATCTTTTCTGGGCTAAATGTTAAATTCTATAAGCTTGTTTATTGTTTGTTTTTGTATTGGTTGTTGTGCCTATCTGATTCACCTGATTATGGTATTCCCCTGGAGTTCAGTTACGGGAAATTATTCTTGACTCACATTGTGGAAGAAAATAACGAGACAGATACTTTTACAGGTACTCAATGCTTGGCACTTTTTTCACTTTTGGCTTATGAACTTGATGTTTTACATCCTTATCAAATATATGTTGCTCCTGTCATTGATCTTTGTTTTAGATGGTGTTCCAAAAGAAGGTCTTAGGGTCCAAGATGTCCTTGTTAGGATAGCAACTCTGAGTTTGGTTGATGAAAAGGTAAGTTAATGGAATGATGAAACCTTGATTAAGATGCTTGAGTCTCATAAGTAGTAGTTAATTTTAAACTAAGCATTGTTTGAAGGTAAGTGGATGGTTGATTGTTTTGATCTTGGAAATGATAGGTAAAGTTTGCACAAGAGAACCAAGGAGCTCCCATGTTTACAGAGGACATTTTTCTACGCTACCCGGGACTTAAAGGGGGGAAATTTTGGAAAGCAGAACATGATTTGTTGCTACTTCGTGCAGTTCTAAAGTAAGCTTTTGTAATATTTTAAATATGTATATAGCAGTTTTAAAATTTGTTATGCAATTTCCTTGTATCTGTGTTTGCAGAAACATCTTCTCTCTGAGATTTGAGCATATGTCATTTGACTTGGTTTAAGGACTAATAATGAAGGCTTTCAAAGATCATTTCCATGATTACCTTCTGTGATTTAGATTCCTTTGCAGTCTTTTGTGTTTCTTAAACTCTTCATTAGACATTCTTAACTGATAGGCATTGAGTAGTGTTATGTTGGACATAATGATTGATGTTTTTGCCATTTTTATTTGGACCTGCTGGAAAGCACCATTTTCAGTTTTGGTATGCCTTTTTTGAAGTATTGTGCATGTGCATAGCGTTGGATGAACTGTAGGCATGTTGTAGTCAGGAAGAGATTGCATCTAGACCAGGATCCTCTCTGAGATGTTTCCTGGAAGTATGAGGATTCAAATTCAAAATTAACAACTCAAATAAACATTATTCAAGTTGATTCGAGTTTAGCTGCTGGCAACTGTGACCTTTTCTTGGAAAATGTTGTGGAGTGATGCTATTTATTTACAATACAGTTTTATTGATTGAATGAGCTAATAAAGGCTAAAGCTGTCTTCAGTGTTTATGAAAAATGAGCTCTGTGGGAAGCTGCTGATGGTGATGGCTGAAAAAGCAATCTTTCTTTTGTTATTGATTTACCTCACTTTAAACTTTTAGGCATGGATATGGAAGATGGCAAGCGATTGTTGATGACAAGGACTTGAGGATTCAGGAAGTGATTTGCAAGGAGTTGAATCTTCCCTTTATTTCTCTTCCTATGCAAGGACAAGGTGCTTTCCAAGTGCCAGGTGGTCCTAGTGTGCCTAATGCAGAATCTTCTACCACCATGGCCCAAGGAAACAGTACTGGGAATGATTCAGCAACTGATGCAACCCAGGTCGCTGGTGGTACTAACCAATCACAGTTGTTTCAAGATTCTTCTATACTTTATCATTTCAGGGATATGCAGAGAAGGCAGGTTGAGTTCATTAAGAAAAGAGTTCTCCTTTTGGAAAAAGGTCTGAATGCAGAGTATCAGAAAATTTTCTATGTAAGTTGGATTATTTTGGACTTGAATCTTATATATATTCTGTTTGAATGGAAATTGGAATGTTATTATGGATACTGTTCTGATGAGCAATTTTAGTGACATTACCAACCCAGCGTATCTATGCATTCAACCAATCATATATAGGGGTCCTTCCTAAGATGACCGTGCAACGAATAGCAACAAATTTGTATTTGTTAGGTTTTTGTTTCTTTGTCAGCTTTATTTCTTTCTTTTCTTCATTTATTTTGGGTTTCTCAAGTATGTATGCTTATTTTATGCAATTTTACTCTGCATGACCTATGATAAATTCCCTGCTTCATTTATAGTCTTTTAAGTTCATTATTATAGGGAATTTCCAATTTTTATAGAAACTTCTGTACCACAAATGAAAATTGCCCTATTTGTTTTTATAAACTTTGATGAGAAATGAAAAACAAAAATAGATATAAAGATCTTCTTACCTGAGGAATAAATCCGTTTACGGATAGTTTAACATGACAAGAAAATTAAGGATCCCCTATTATCACCTTAATATTTGTTTCATGATGCAAAATTATCTACAATAGTCCGATACTTACATGTACAGAAGAGAATAGTCTACAGGAGAAATTGGATGTACTATAATTGTGAATTATATGATACTTGACTTGCTTTTGGATCCTGCCTCTTTCTTCATGCTTTCAGGCTGAAAGAAAAACTGATCCAGAAGAAGTTGAAGGTGAAGGTAAAGAAGCAGAGACGTCAAATTTGGGGTCTGTGGAAACTGAAATTGACTCTCACGTCATTGATCAGTTGCCTCAACTAGAACCAATAAGTAAGTTATTGTTACATGTGATTTCACGAGGACTAAGATATGATCAAGAAAAAGGTTTTCTTTTTCTGTCACGAGGAAGGATCATCAAAATAGGACCTTGTTATTGTTTGTTTTATTTGCTTATGGATATAACATTTCGTGGGTTTTACTTGTATGTCCTATATGTAGCCCCCGAAGAAATTCAAGCAGCTGCGTATGACGGTGATCCAGATAGACTCCAACTGGCTGTTCTTTATAACAAGGTACATACATATAGAAATTGACTGACTGATACGCAGTGAATATCATGCTGTAAACTAACGTATGTTCCTTTCCTGTTTTTGGACAGATGTGCAAAATAGTTGAGCAAGATGTTAATGAATCAATTCAGACATCCTTGTCCAGCCAGCCGGCAAGTGCCCAGCTGAAGCAGAATCTTCAAGCATTGGAGACCGTCAGTGAGCAGATGAATCAAATTCTTGCTCCGCAACTGAAAAATCCAAGTCATTCAGAAGATACTGAGATGGAGGATATAACGAAAGAATCATATTCTGATGCTCCAGCCTCTGCGGACCCGTCATCTGCTAAGAAATCTGCTTCAGGGGTCATTGTCTTAGATGATTGAAACATGCAAGTGACATTTTACCGACCCTTTTGATGTTTAACTAGTTCAGGAACTCTTAAGGGTAAGCGACTCTAAGATGGTTCGACTTTGGCCGCCATCAACTCTTTATAAACGACTCTTAAGATGGTTCGACTTTTGGCAGCCATCAACCATCGACTCTTTGTAAGTTAACATTTGGACCGTTTATAGATCTTCTTTTCTATAGACTTTCCTTTCGTGAGCATCTTTCTGCATTTTAGTCCAGCGATGGCGCACGGGCCAGTTTCCACTGATCCTCTAACCACCCACTCATATCTGACGTTTAAAAATTTTAATTTTTCATTGAAATTTTTATATCACATAATTATCAATATTTTGTGTTTAGCATTAAAAGGTAAAACAAACTTTGAATTGCATCATTGAAGGTATGCTATTGCTTTTACAAAGATTTTTAAAAGATTAAATTTGTTCACTTCAAAATCAAATAAGATCAATTTTAAGTTGGTTTATTATTAATGATGTTATATATTATATTAGCACAGGAGTTAAAAATTCATCTTGGAGAATGATAAGAGCAAATATTCATCATTAATCTACTTCAATTATATTATAAAAACTCTTTAAGTTCATTTTGCTTGTGATTGTGGTTTGATAGAATTGGGAGCATAATCGGTGCAATCAGATGCTAGACTTTGTATTGGGTGGGAGAAACAAGGAACCAAAAACTAGAAATAAGAGCTAAACTCGTAAGAAAAAGAGACCTTGATTTCTTAATCCTGAAATTTATGTATAGTTAGCGCTTTGCTTATGCCTTTTGATCTGTAAATCTTTCTTTCTTGAATTTCCTGGATTTAGCCAAGCATGTAGAATGCAAGCAGAAATTGTTATTGCCTTGTTAGAAGAAGACAATAGATGACAAGCAAAAAGAGTGAACTATGCTGTATTAAATGTAACCCACCTGTCATTTCTTCAATGCTTGAGCATTCCTTGAAAGTTCTGCGTCTTCAGCTCAAGCGTTGGCTAGAAATTCTTAGATTAGATCTCATAGAGAGGGCTTAAATACTAATAAACCTCGCTACCTGGTACCCTGCCAAATGGGCGCAACAACAAAGGTGCAGTTATGGTAGAGGCAGAGACACAAGTTAAGATCGACCTCTTTCAGTATAAAGAATTACTAATAAACCTCGTCTACCTGGTACCCTGCCAAATGGGTGCAACAACAAAGCTGCAGTTACGGTAGCGACAGCGACAGAAGTTAAGATCGACCTCTTTCAGTATAAAGAATTCTTCGAGACTCTTAGGCAAAGATTTCTCTCTCGAACTTTTGATGCTATTGTACTTGATATGATAAGGGCTTGAATTATCAGAAACTTCTTTAATCACATGTGACGATCGTTCATTTACACATGTCGCTAAGTTCCAAGACAGAAAATGATCTTTGTGTGCGTTAGAAGGTTCAGTTCTGTGCGGAGATCATTTCCTGTGCCTTGACGGTATCTTCCGAGGTTCATACGCTTGTGATTGCTACTCGGTAGATAAAGACTTTCACAACCAGAACATCTTTTTCTTATTTCTCAAAAGGCTTTATCTAACAAAATTGACAGCCAAAACAATAGAGCAACTTTTGTAAGATTCTTTGTTGGAATACTCTTGGGTATATATGGTCCATATGATTCACAATCATCACAATATTTTCAACACGTTGTGATAGTCTGTTGCTGCCTGTTGTCTCTGTAATGGGTAGAGCAATGTATGGATAGTTATAGGTTGTTTTTGAGTTCCTATCTTTTTAAGAAAAGTTTACACCATTAACCTGAGAGTTTAGAAGATTTAGAAACACTTCATTCGACAGTGAGATTTAGTCAGTGGATAGAGTTTTTTCGGGATGTAATGGTTAGAGGTATGGTTTGTTTCAGTTATGCTTCTGCCTATATATATATATATATACATACATATATGTTGTTGATATATACGTGAGGAATTATAAGTGATACGTGAAATGCATATAAATGAATTAATCTCACATTTCACGGGTGACACAATTTGGACGGCATAGGCGCAGCAACAACAGAGATATTCCAAGACCAAAGTCAGACCAAGTTTAGATTATTTTCCTTAATTCAAACGTGAAATTGAACTCCTATCATCAATATGAATTCTCTGAATTTATTTTTTTGACAAGGCTTTTGTGAAAATATCTGGTTGCACGTTATTGTTACAGTTTTGAATAAGTTTTTTTATGAAGTGGTGATTTTTTAGTTATATTTTTGGACATTGCAATGGTTGGCTTGTTAATTACAAAAGATCACAAACTCCGCTAATTTGTCTTTAAGATCTTTCAAGATTTTTAGCAATTAAATGGCGTTATAGGCTGTTGTTGAGGTAGCTATATACTGTACTTCAGTACTTGACAAAATAATAAATTCTTGGTTTTTTGATGTTTAGCAAATTAATCGTGAAGTAAGACTAAAAATGTAATTAGCTGTGCTTCTTTTTGTCATTAGGTTGCATTGTCGGTAAAACTAATAAGATTATAGGAGTTTTCTTTGTACCAACTTACATGTCCAATGCTATTGTGCCATGGCTGTATCTCATAATTCCGAAACGATGCTTGATAAGATTGTGCATGAACCTGAAAGTAAGACTGCCTGCAAACATAATATTTGGTCTTGTGTTGGTGCTACACATAAGCCCTTCAACTAGACTCCTAAAATGTCTCTTATTTATCTTTTTAATCCCATTATTCAACAAAAGCTTCTCATGAGTATTTAATAGTATCTTAGTAGGTTTGCAATATAGTATACCAAATTTCTTCAATAACTTCTCATTAGTGTTTTATGATGAATCACAAATTTATTTGAACCTTGCAAAAATTTTAATCATAAGAAATAATGTAAAATACCCAAGAACAAACATCTCAAATATTAGCATCATTGATTTTTTTAATTCATCCATTGACTAAAAGGGATTTCAAATATAAATGATATCATTAATGTACAAACTTACAACTAAAAAGTCATTGTCAATACTTTTGATGTATAAGGTTGGTTTAACAAGACTCCTATAAAATTCATTATTAGTAAAGTAAGTATCAATCTTATCAAACTATGCTCCTAGGTATTTGCCAAGCCTATATAGTGCCTTATGTAACTTGTAAACTTTATACATGTCCCCTTTCTCCTCAAAGTCTTGTGTTTGTTCAACATACACATCTTTAACAAGGTCAACATTAAGAAATGTAGGCTTCATATTTAATTGACAGATTACCCAACTATTTTGCACAACTACGGTTGAAAAGGTACTCACAATATTAAAACAAAAAATAGGACTAATAGATTTTTGTGTAGTCAGTACTTAGGATTTGTGAATATCCCTTTACAAGTCTAGCTTGGTGTTTTTGCAATGATTCATTAGCATTGTACTTTAATTTAAAGATCCATTAAAAACCGACAGCTTCTTTTCCTTTGGATAAATCCACCAATGACTACGCATGTTCTTCTCAATGGTTGCAATTTCTCCTTTTTTGACCTCACACCATTCCTTTTCTCCAACTACTTTAAAATAAGATGGTTCCAAGTCAAAGCAACCATGTCCACAAGAAGCATAAATTTCATCAAGGCTTAGTGAAGAATTTGGAGAGGATGAAGGAGTCTTATTTGGATTCTTAAGTCTGAATGGCTCAAGAGTTGTTCTGCTTTTATTATTTGTATTAGCAATTCATCCCAATTCTAGGCTTCATTTTCATTAATACAATATCATGACTAATATATAACTTGTTACTGTTTGGATTATATAGCCTATAACATTTAGTTTCTCCACTATAGCCAACAAAAACACATGTTATGCTTTTATCCAATTTACTTCTTAACTTAGAAATTATGAAAACATAAGCTATATAATAAAATGTTCTTAAATGGCTTACGGTAGGTCTCCTACCATGCCAAGCTTCGTAAGGTGGCATTTGTTGGACAAGTTAAGTTAGAAATCTGTTCAATAAGTAAATTGCAACAACTATAACTTCAACCCAAAACTTATTCTAAAGCCTTTTCTCCTTTAACATGCTTCTTGCAACTTTTACAACTATTATATTCTTATGCTTCATTACCTTATTCTGCTAAGGCGTATAGCTGGTAGTGAGTTGCCTTTGGATCCCATGGTTATTATAGAAAGTAAAATTTGTGGATATAACATCCCATTACTAATGGGAAGGGTAGAATAGTAATTTGGAATGGTTTATGAGTGCTTAGAATCGCCTTGATATG
>JANQAP020000253.1:1934115-1973952 GCA_026874005.2 Erythroxylum coriaceum
GAGGATAGATTATGGGTCAAGGATTATAAGAAGGAGTTAAGAAGTAATATGAGTTGAAGCGTATCGTCTGTGTTACTATTCACAGACTATCGTCTGTGTTACTGTTCACAGACTATCGTCTGTGTTACAGTTCGCAGACTATCGTCTGTATTATTACGCTATCGTCTGGGTTACTATTCATATTTATCTTCTACCTTATTTTCGACCCTTCAGAAGATAAATTTGGCCTTCAAGGTCTTCATGAAAATGGTAGCTTTTGAGGCCCTTTTTCAATCTATCCAAAGAAACCCTAGTTTGGATGCCTATAGGACAAGTTATACTAATAGACCCGAAGTAGGTATATGTGTAAAGTGTCGAGAAGATAACCCAATAATGATAATTCTGATGATTTTTCTAAATATTAGGCTCTGGAATCGGGGCCTGACAAAATCTATGCTTTTAAACATATGGAATCAATGAATAAAGCTAGAAAGGCTAAAAATAAAACTTTTGCCCATTTAGGTTGACTATCATAACATTCCACTTAAATTTTGATTTACAACAAGTCTGAGATATTTAACTAGCTTATTAATTACACCAATTTATCTATGGTAAAAAATAATAGCCATAAGGAGAATATGATATGTTAGAATATGCATTGATATTTAAATCGAGGAGTTTCTAGAAATAAAGAAAATAATGAAGTTAGATGAAGAAAAAAAATGTAAAAAAAGCATATGTTCTTTTAAGCTATTAATAAAAGCTACCATACATTAGAAATCAAAAGAATGAAGACTTACATATAAGCTTTTCAAATGTGCGAGTATAATTAGATTATGAGTTGTAAATGTTTTAAGTCATAATAGGAGCATATAAGAAAAACTTATATAATAATGATGATATTAAGAATCTAACTATGGTGATTGATACCTTTTACAGTTCAATTATGCTTGCTCTAGCAATAGACAAGGAAATCCCAATACAAATAACAATGATGATGGTTTTGTAACGACCATCATAAAGAAGCCTAGAAAGAAAACTAAGAAGAAGGTTTTATAGGCTCCTCTGCTTCTACTTAGATTTAGTTAAGTCAAAAAGTTACAAAGAGTTACAAAACATATTGATAGGTCGTGGTCATCTACAAACCCATGTAAAGAAGAAACATTACCATGTTCCACTTAGAGAAAAAGTCTCAAAATGTCACAAAAAGATACATAAGCACTAACATACCCATTTCTATGGCCGTGTAGCTAAAACATCACTGCAAGTGACCTACATGCCTTTCGGTACACCCATATCATTAAACTAGGTAAGTTATTTAAAACTTAAAATGATACATAGGCGTCAACACGCCTGTATTGGTGACCATGTCAATTATTGACTTCTTTTCCCTTGTTCACAAAAGAAAGGAACATGCAAACTAACACAGGTTAGATTTAAACGTACTTTAGTGTCAACACGACTCCATTAAGTCTTAACACGTCCATATAATATGTCATCTTAATTTTGTTTTAACATTGGCCAGATACATGCTTATGTTCTAGCATATACTAAACCTATCATAACATGTTATATTCATCAAACTTATATTTAACCCGTCATACCCATGTTAAATCCTAAAAAATTTTTGTTATATAAAATTAAACCTAAATTATGCTTAATCAAATCTTCTTAAAAACACATGTAGCTTCCTAGATATTTTCTTCACTTTCCCTTCTATTCCTTCCCCCTTGGTGATGATCACCTACTCTTCTCCTATAAGAAACTCAATCTTTAACCTATTTTTCTTAAGGTTTCAATTAATTCAGGTATGTTTTATGCATTGATTATTTTTTTAGTTGTGCAACATTATTAGGGAAAATAGGAGTGATAATCACTATTATGAGATTTATGCGGTTTTTTCAGGAATACTCATATGAATGAAAGAGTTTTGAGCAGTTAATCAAATTTCTTTAGGCAATTTTACAAGTTGAATTCAAATGTTCAAAGGATTTTTGAAGTATTTTAGCTAAATTCTTGTGAAATTGAATCCCCGTGGGGTTGTTGAATGTTTCAATTTGAATTCAACGTTGTAATTGTTTATTTATTACATTAATTGAACTTTATGATCTTCTATACTATTTTAATAAGTTTATTTAGGGCAGTTTTATTTATTTGGGTTTTGTTTGATTTAATTATGGTGTTTAGATAAATTATTTTCAATTTATGTAATTAATTAATATTAAGGGAGTTTTGTGTGATTAATTTGGATATTTTGGTTATAAATGACACTACATCCCATTATTATGGATCAATTTAGGGTCTACTTAATTTATTTATGTTTATGTTATTAATACATAATTAATTATTCTTGAGATTATATTATAGTGTTTTGTTTTAATGGTTTGATTAATATAAATTATTCTTTTTTGTTTTGGCATCTTTTGTTTATTTTCATATTTTAGGGAATAGCAGATACACTGCACTAATGTTAGGAAAAAAAAAGGTGCTTAGGAAGAGACAAAGGGAGACGGTGTATCCCAACAACTATCTAGAAAATCAGAGACAACACAACATACACTAACAATACATCCCATACCAAATTTTACAACACCAATCCATATTGCTTGATACAAAAGAATGAGGTCTAAGCCATATATTGAGAGAAGATGCATTGATGAGTGCTACTTAATCAAATCAGGCGTACTCAGGAAGTCTAAGATTTGCTCAGTACTACTAGCTAGGATTGCTTCTTGATGATCGAGGAACCATTTCACAGAGAGTTGACGCTTGATTTCTTCACCATATCTATATAGGAAAAGTGACATTACATTTGGGATGTCAATAATACCATCCAATTTTAAGTGTTTGGAAAAATATATTGATAAGTGTAAATTGCTTCGTGCTTTAGGGCATAGTTTGCTATGTGTTTAGCTGTTAATTCGATCATTTAGTATGTGTTTAGGTCAGAATTATCTTAGTTTGTTAATTATTTGTGTTTTAAGGGTTAGTAAAAGCTTTTGAGCTTAAATATAATATTTTTGAGGTACCTTGATGTGTTTGCTAATGTTTTAGGGTCAATATCGAATAACGGAGGAGTTTTTATGACACTTGGGCCGAAACAACAGCCAAGCCATGATCGTGACAAAAGCTTCAGGGATGGGGCCTGACCATGAAATAAGGCTCAGATGTGAGCCACGATTGTGGCTTATAGGGCCACGGTTATGGCCTGCATTGGGCAGACATGCAGACACTTATGAACTTCACATTTTGAGGGATTTTTTGGACTATTCAAACCCTAGAATAGCCCTAGGGTTACCTAAAACATAAGAGATTATTTAATGAACAATAAGAGAGGAAAGAAAGGAGCTTTTTATGCAGCCACTTTTGGAAACCCTAAGGGAGAAAGAGGGAAAGAAATAGAGTAGGAAGAGGAAGAAGAAGCGGTCTAGATGTGCTTCCCAGATCAGGACGTTCCTGACGCTGCTGCCTTCCCCGATTGTCCATTCTAAGTTTCTATTTTTGTTTCGTTTCAATTTTATTCATGTATAAAGTTGGGATGGATCATATGATGATGGATGGTAGAATGTTAATGATGTTCCAACTCTTCTTTGGGATTTTATTTGATTTAATTCTAATTTAGTTTATTGTGTTTATTGGATGAATGTCGTTATTTGATTACGTTCCTGTATAGTTCGGTAATAAACTGAGAGGTTGAATTAAATGAAAAATAATTAAATTGGATTAATGAGAGTTAAGTGATTTAATAGAAACTGTGACAAATCATATTGGTAATTATGCAGAGAGAAGTCCTATGTGATGCATCGATAGTTTATTAGAGTGCTTCAGATCTAATTAGGGTTTTAAATAATTTGTGAATTGAGGGATTACAAATTTCATAATCTAATTAAAATTAGGGTTTAATGGTTATAACTTGAGAGAGAGTAATTAACCCTAGGATTGTCTAGAACTGACACCCATTAGCATATAATCAGCTAGGTTAGCATTAATGATAGGTAAAATCCCCTTTCTATTAACTTGGTAAATTCTTTGGTTAATTTCCATAATGCATGCTTGTTGCTCAATTGTTAATTCCTTCGTGTTTAACTTCTGGTTTAATTGGTTGAATTTAATTATCTTCTTTACTTCCCATTGCATTACCTATTTTTAGTTTCATATCTTTTTAGCTTTATATTTTTAGGATTAGATTAGTACCCCTCCTCGTGGGGTTGACATCTCTTATAATACAATTGTGACCCATGTGTTTGTGGTATTTGATGGCTATAAATTTTAAAGCACGAACGACGACATCAAGTTTTTGGCACCATTTTTGGGAAGGGTGAAGAATAGTTTAGTTCTTAGTCTAAGGAATTTTAGTTAATTTTAAGTTTCTATTCTTCCCATTCTTTCTATGTGAATGAAGACCCGAACGCACATATTGTCAATTTCCTTAAAATCTGCAATACCTTCCATTATATTAAGTGTCAAAGGATGCTGTAAGAATAAGAATCTTTCCTTTTACCTTAAGGGATAGAGCAAAAGCTTGGTACCATTCCTTTAACTCGATTAATGTCACCATTTGGAACTAATTAATTCGTGCCTTCTTAGAAAAGTACTTTCTCCTTACCAAAACTAAAAAGACTATCAAGGAGATCACAAACTTTCAGCAAGTGATTTATAAAGCTTGGGAATGATAGAAAGATTTGCAAAGAAAAGTCCACACCATAACCTACCTAAAGAATTTCTTGCAAACATTCTATAATGGAGTAACCCCATATATAAGAGGCACAATTAATGCGGCTTTAGGAGGATCACTTATGAGGAAGACAGTAGATAAAATAGAAGACTGTTAGAAGAAATGGCAAGTAATAGTTGTTTATGGATAAACGAGCAGAGTAGACAACCCGTAACTCTCAGTGAGGGAAAAGCCGTTATAGTTGACAATCAAATGGTAGAAATGTAGGTTAAAATTGATAATTTAACTTGGCAGCTAATCAATATAAAGGCTCCATCCTAAAATATAATAAATGTTGTTCAGCTGAAGTGTGAGCTCTATGGGCTGATGGATCATGATACAGTCAATTTCTTCTTGATGAAGAATAATGGATTAGAGCAAGTAAATTTTATAGGAGCCCAATGCAGTCGAGGAGGGGGAAACAATCCCTACTCTAACACATACAACCCTGGGTGGAAAAATCACCTAAACTTCTCTTAATCAAACAACACTAGAGGATAGTTCAGATCTCAAAGACCACCAGGTCTCCAGAAAGACAAATCAACTTCGATGGAATCCAAATTTGACAAAATTTTGGATAAAATTGGAGGAATAGAAGATGCACATAAGAGGCTTGAAGAAGTTCGAGTAAGTTACAAAGAATGATACCTACTTGATACATAACCTAGAGGTCTAAGTAGGTCAATTGGCAAAAGTAATAGCGACCTGAAATGTAAGAACCCTTCCAAGTAATAATGAGTCCAATATGAAAGAACGAATCATAGCTGTTGTAAAAGCACCAAAGGAGGAATCACACCAAGCTAAGGATAATAAAGGGAAGGACAAGAATAAGGTTGATAAGAATATCCTTTGAAGTGAACCATAATTACAAACGACCCAGAAGCATCAACATAAAAATCCCTACCTTATTTTAAAACAGTGAAAGCCAAATCCATTCAAAAACAAGGAAAGGGCAGAGGTGCAAGAGAATAAAGAAGGATCTTTGTTGGCAAGGTATAATTTTGCTAAGATAAAAAAGTACCAACCCTCAATTCCATTCCTGATCAAATCCATGAGGAAATTTAAGGAAGCTGAACTGAGTGAAGCTATAGACAGGACTGAGCAACTAGAAGCATGACTTACATTGATGGAATCGATAAAGGGCAAGGTGGAAAAGGAATTAGAGGAAGAAAAGAAATTGACAACACCACCAAAGGAGGATCTAGGGGATTTTTATATGTCATGCATTATTAATGATATCAAAATAAAGAGAGCCTTCGCTGAGTTTAGTGAGATAGTCTCCACTAAGAGACTAGTAAAAACAGTAGAGAAATTAGTTCATCATCCGAAAGGTATCATACGTGATGTACATGTCCAAGTGGAAAAGTTTACTTTTCCCACAAACTTTTGCATACTGGATATAGAAGAAGACTCGAAAATCCAATTATCCTCGGGAGATCATTTTTGGCCACTGCCTGATCAATTATTGATGTAGATAGGGTTGACCTAATTCTAAGGGTAGGAGAGGAACATGTGTCTTTCATCATAACCAAGAATGACAAAATCCTCTCCAGCCCATGACCATCATGAAGGGAACAAAATTTGGTGGAGAAAAAGAGAAGAATGATGATCAAAAGTGTTCCCTGAAAAAGAATAAATCTCACAAAAGAAGGAGAAGGAAGAACTGAGAAAAGGAGGGAGGCGGTATAAGTAACTAGTTAACACACGTACATTTTATGAGATTGACAACTGAGTCACCACTGAGGAATTTTTTTAAACCACCTTCAGCAAAAAGAACATCAAGCTAACGACGTTAAAAGAAGCATTGCATGGGAGGCAACTTATGGTTTTTAAATTTCTAGTTATTTTTTTGATTTTAGATACTTGAATTTTGTAATTATGTTATTCCGTTTCCAAATAAATATCGTGGAAGAGTAGGGCATTAATTTTCATAAAGATGATCATAAGGGAAAGTATAATGAGGTGATAGTGCTAAAAAGAAGTTAGGAAAGGATCTCAGGGGGTGTGTATAAGGATCAAAAAATAAAAAAATAAGAAATGATGAAATTACAGGCACCTATTTTTCAATTTTTTCTTACAAAATTACCCTCCTTTTGCGAACATATTCAAGTCTAACCTTATTTCATCCATTACCTTCATTTAGACACTCGTTCTCTATACATAAGAAATTCAAAGAATCACTTCCCTCTATCTACACTTAACTCCCCTACTCTTGTAACTTTTGCACACTTTCATTCTTAATGGGGTAACAAATCAAGCAGATTGTTAAGAGCACCGAATCCAAGGGGAAAGCCTAAGTATAGAGCTATGGAAAAATGGGTAGGGCAGTAGATTATAGAGCTCCATTCCTGATCTTATCAGATGAGGAAGGTAACCACTTCCACTCCCTTCGCAATAAGAAAATTATGGTTCCCAACTACTTTCATTTTGAGACTTTAGATAGATTAGAACTCAGAGAAAGGATCAAAAATTTAGCAAGGAGGATTCAATGGAGACAATTTATTTGTTTTCAATATCTAGTTTACGAAGAACTAACCCTAGAATTCTTTATGTCCATTCAGTTTGAATCCAATAAACCTAAGGAATTGTGGTTTAGGTTGCACGGATAACCTTATGAGCTTAATTATGATTCTTTGTATGAAATTTATGGTTTCCCTGAATCATTGATTGTGAATCAGCATGATGATTTCTGTGTTGCCCCCTACTGGACTGAACTAACTAGGTTAGAGCACCTTAATGCTAAGAATGCACATCACAACATCATCAAGAGCCATGAGCACTTATTGTTGCACAAATTCATATGTCAAACTTATTTTGACAAAACAGAAATTAATAAGTGTTTGATGAAGGAACTTTTACTGTTGTGGTGTATGGACCACAATGTCCCAGTTTGCACAACCACCCACATCTTTAATGTAATTATGATACTTAACATAAAAGGAGTAAAACTTAGGAATGGGTTACTTGCCTTTGGCCATAGCTAATTATTATAGAGTTGAGTGCATTGGATTCACGATCTACCGTCATGAATTCATGAACCATCATCATTTGTGGCGAGTTGAAATCTTGAAGTCTCATAATATGGAACTTTAGGATAGCAGTGCCAAAACATACATCAAGATTAGGACCAATCAAGTGATTTTGAGCGCTCAAAAACAACAAGAAGAGGATTTTACTAGCTAGGAGTCTGAGAAGGAGGAAGAAGAAGAAGAATCAGGATGCAAGAAAGTACTGACAACAATATATGCTCAAACTAAAATGCTGATAAATACTTTGGTTGAAAACTCCAAGGTGATGAGGAATATGGAGAAGGAACAAAGACGCCAAATTTTGGACATCAAATGTACTCAAAGGTATTTTGACGCTCAAAGTGTGTAACTACCTCCCTCACCATCATCACCTCCATCACCGTAAGGTTTTGTTTCTAACACTTTTGTTTTAACTTTAGTTTTTGTTTTATTTTATTTTACGTTACTTCCTTCCATTTGTGTTTGTTTGTCTCCTTCACACATTGAGGACAATTTGTTGTTCAAGTATAGGGAGGGTTGTGTGTTTTGCTTTGAATGTGAATTTTGTATATCGTTATGTTAGTGTGTTTAGGTTACATATTGTCAATTTTGTGAATTTATTGATGACTTAGATGAAATTAAATTGATTTAATTTTGAACATAATATATTAGGTTATGAAGAGTTATTAGCTAGCAAAATTAGTGATCTGAGTTCTTTGGCTAAAATATTCAAGTTAATTAGGATTCAGCATTAGTTTGTCACTCTATAAGTTATCACATTCATTCATAATTTTAGGTCTTTCGAGTAAGTTGGTTGACTAGTAATTTTTCATGAAAATGAGTAGCTGAAGCAACAAGGTAGGCATTAATTGAAAAAGTTATTGTAAATTTTAAATAAATAACTATTCCACTAGCCTTCGGGTTATAAATAGAGCTAGTAGCTAATTGAGAACATAATGTTACCGAGTAACCATATCGACACGTATCACAAATGTCTGCCTTTGCATCAAAAGGCTATAATGACGTTCCAACTAAGCAACTTAATAAAAACATGACTTAGTCGAGTAACCGGATTGACATTCATCACCAATGTTTGCCTCCGTGTAAAAAGACTAGGTCTATGTTCATAAAAGTAACAAAAAAGATGTTTTTAATAAAAACCTACTAAACTTGTGAGTAGCTTAACTTTTCTTGAAAACGTAGTTAGCAATAGTTACAATGTTTGAATGACCAAATAATTATTATGTGTGTGTACAATTGAAAGGGATTAATAAACTTGATATTTAGGCCTTGATTAATATGTTTGTTTAGTCCAGAGCTCCTAAACATGGATTTTCCATCATTAATGATGTGGAACAACTTGAATGATTATGTTTAGAGTTAAATTTGTTTCATAAAGTTGAAGCCATTGTCTCATTGTTGCAATGTGTGCTTTGTGATTTTGTGTTGTTTGTTGTTTTGTTTGCTTGAGGACAAGCAAATGTTTAAGTGTGGGGATGTGATAAGCGTAAATTGCATCATGCTTTAGGGCATTGTTTGATATATGTTTAACCGTTAATTAGACCATTTAGTATATGTTTAGGTCAGAATTGTGTTAGTTTGTTAATTATTTGTGTTTTAAGTGTTTTAAAGGCTAATACAAACTTTTGAGCTTAAATATTTTGTTTTTGAGGTACCCTGATGTGTTAGTTCATGTTCCAAGGTCAATATCGAAGAATGGAGGAATTTTAAAGACATTCAGGCTGAAAAAATAGCCCATCAGGCCACAATCGCGATAGAAGCTCCAAGAATGGCCCACGATTATAGCCTGTATGCCATGATCAAGACAGAAGGCTCAGATATAAGCCACGATCGTGGCCTACTTTGGGTAGATGAGGAGACACTTATAAACTTCATGTTTTGAGGGACTTTTTGGACCTTTCGAGCCTCGAAAAATCCCTAGGGTTACGCAAAACATAAGAGATTGTTAAAAGAAAAAAAAGAGAGGAAAGAAAGGAGCATTTTATACAGCCACTTTTGGTAACCCTAAGAGAGAAAAAGGGAGAGAAAAAGAGGAGGGGGAGGAATAAGAAGCGATCTTGACGTGCTTCCCAGATCAAGAGGTTTCTGACACTATTGCCTTCCCAGATCGTCCATTCTACGTTTCTATTTCCTTTTCGTTTCAATTTTATTCATGTATAAAGTTGGGATGGATTGTATGATGATAGATGCTAGAATATTGATGATGTTCTAACACTTCTTCAAGATTTTATTTGATTTAATGATAATTTAGTTTATTGTGTTTATTGGATGAATGTCGTTATTTGATTACGTTCTTATATAGTTTGGTGACAAACTGAGAGGGTGAACTGAATGAAAAATGATTAAATCGGATTAATGAGAGTTAGGCGATTTAATAGAAATCGTGGCAAATCATATTAGTAATTATGTAGAGAAAGGTCCCGTGTGATGCTTCGATAGTTTATTAGAGTGCTTTAGGTCTAATTAGGGTTTTGGATAATTTGTGAATTGAGAGATTATAAATTTCACAATCCAATTACGGTAATTAGGGTTTAAAGGTTATAATTTGAGAGAGAGTAATCAGTCTTAGGATCGTCTAGAACCAACACCTATTAACACATAATCAGCTATGTTAGCATTAATGATAGGTAAAATCCCCTTTCTCATAACTCGGTAAATTCTTTGGTTGATTTCCATTGTGCGTGCTTGTTGCTCAACTGTGAATTCCATTGTGTTTAACTTCTGTTTTAATTGGTTGAATTCAACTCTCGTATTTACTTCTCGTTGTATTGTTTAATTTTAGTTTCATATCTTTTTAGCCTTAGATTTTTAGGATTATATTAGTCCCCCTCCTCGTGAGATCGACACCTCTTATATTACAATCGCGACCCGTGCATTTGTAGTATTTAAGGGCTTATAAATTTTAAAGCTCGAGCAACACGATCATGTATAGTATGAGCTACATGAGATTTTCTCTTTGTATAAGCCTGTACTAAAAGGAGTATATTACTATTGAGGAGTATATAACATTGCCAATACATTTCCCTATTGCGATTAATAAGAATTAATTTTAGCAAACCATTAATAAAGAGTGCTACTATAAGCCTATAAGAACGAAGACACCATAATTAAGATCCACTATAGTGAGATACATATATTCACTATTGAATCATATAATAAGTAGAAAAGGTGATAATACACGTATGGTAGGGATGAAAAATATGTTCTACCTCTATAGTATAATCGAAAGAGTCCCTATACATATAGGATAGATCTTATCTTTGTTCTTCAAACATTAGGAATACGATGCTAGGTTTTGAACCATCTATATGGGTCTTTATATCATTATACTAATTAGAGGTATGGGACTATTAGTATTGTTTCTCGACAAATGGTACCTGTTAGCTTCAACATTATAAGATTGATAGCGTTGATCTAGAGGATGCCAGGTCAATAAGAATCCAATTACATTCGAATGGGAGCTTAGAGCTTGTGGTTGAATTTAATGCAAAAAGGGATCTCTTAAATATATGAGAGTAGTATCTTAGATAAAATGATCCACCATCAAAACTTATAGTGGCATGTGATTGATGGATGATTCCTCAATAGGCATAGATACACCTATCCAACCTTCCACACCTCCATGTTATGACCAACTTAAGAACACTTTGCTCTATATGTGGATTAAGTTATGGGAGTGCAACAGATCATTTAAGAGGGATAACAATATCTCATATACTGGGTAACATGACTAAGAGGAACACAATTGATGAATGTAAAAAGTCCTTCTACATATCACTGAACATTTGGGAGTTACGGTTCTACCTCTACTGATAAGAACTAGTATATTATTACCATCTGCTCAGTAGCTAGATAAACTAATTCTAGTATAAGTAGTGCCTAATGACACTCAAGAGCCTAATATTCCCTTTGGATAGATGGATCCTCAGTAAAACACAGAGTAAGAGTAGATAAATGACTTGATAGTAAAATATTTTTCTAATATGGTTATTAAGATCATCTAGGATTCTAAAGACAGTTTACAGGACTTGTTTTTGTGTATTTTTATTTTGTTTTGTTTTCATAGTTAGCAAGTTGTTAATATATTAAACCACTTATTTTCATATATAAAGTTACTTTGTGTTTCTTTTATTTTCTTACTATGGTTTGATTTTTATTTCTTTTTATTTTTATAAGGTTGAATGATAATGGATGGAATTCAGCCATGAATATAAACATCTTAATTGTAAGCCAGGAAACTATCATTTCACTTTATCTTTTCTTTATGATTATTGATTTTCTATTATTTTTTAAGCTTTATTTGGTACATTAGGGACATAGTACTTCTTTAAGTGTGGGCAAGGGGTATTGTGATTTTGATATGTATTTAATTTAGATTTAAGAATATCTTACTATTTATTTATTTACTCTTCTTTATAAAGATCTCTATTTTATCGATTCTTATCCTAAAGCATTTTAAGTTGTTTTTAATCATTGAACTAAACTATAATATGAAAGGAAGAAGGCATAGTCAGATGGACTTTTACTTACTATATTTCGAAAAAGTTTTTAGATTTTCTATTTGGATGAAAGTTCATATATTTTTCACATATGAGCCTAAATTGTGAGTTTTTGAGCTTAGGAGGAATTATTATCATTATATTATTCCTAATTTTCCCTTCTTGTGTAAATATCATACATAGTTGGATGATTCCAGAACTTGCATTTATTATAGATGTCGAGAACACATCTTCAGATTATAGGTATTAAGATGAAAAAGCCACCTAGATTATACCTTATTGAACTTTTTTTTATTTTACCATACCATGTTTTTATCATTTAGGCTTAACCAAGTTTGAGCCCTATACTTTTCTTTAGATTATTTTAATCATATTAAAAACTGATAAACCATTTTTGTTATTACCCTAATAATTATTTCTGCACCCTAAAATATTGTATTTACTTGATTGTATAAGAATTTAATTAGATTAAGAAGTTTAAAAACTAAGGAAAAGTGTGAGCTTTTGCATTTGAGGTTATATCTTCTCATTTTTTATTCTCCAAAGTTTAATATATGGAAGTAGTTGCCATTAAGAAGTTACTGGCTTGTAATTAGCTTAACTTATAAACAAAATCCATCTTCAGAAGTTGCTCTTTTTAATATTATGTAACTTACCACCTTTTTCAAAGAATCAATTACTTAATTCTCAAAAGCAATTTAAAAGAAAGTGAAAAAAGCATCATTAAATTAATTAATGTCCAAACATATTCATTAGCCTCAAAATCCCCTTTCAACTAGAAGGAATAATTTTAGCTCCAAAAGCTCTCCAAAGGGTAAGGAATCCACCCCTTGTCATGTCTCTAATATTTTCATACCACGTTTGGCCTCTTAAATTCCCTTCTATAATAAAAATTGCAATTCTATTGTAATATACGTTCATCTATATGGGCATATAGGTAACCATGTGTTTAAAAAATACAAGAATCATAAACTTACACATTCACAATGAGCTAAACAGTCACTTACATGATCGTGTAGCTTACTTAAATGACTATGTATGTCAACACATGGCAGTGTAGGAAGTTAAAGTGTTTGAAACTGTATCTTCGTGCTCCTGCATGATTCTAGTGAGTTACACGATCTCATATACAATTGTGTAAGTTGCAGTAACATCATTTCATGCATTCTTTGTCCTATATTCACCCTAATTCATCTTCTTCTTACTTTTAGAAGGGCAAACAAGATTGAATGTTGATAGAGTAACTTCAAAGAAATGTTTTTAGCTCATTTTACTTCTTATTCCTCTAACTTGCACCTAAAAAAAAAATGAACCAAAACAAGTATCTTAAGTACATCATAACAATAATCACTAAACTTTAGGGATAAAAAAAAAGTCAATCAAGAACTTTTCAAATTCCTGCACACTTAGCTTTTGACCATCGTTGGGAAAAACTAAAAATCAAAGTCAAAATACAAAATACTTCCCCTTTAACCATATTTCTTAAGAATAAATAGTCATAAGAAAATAGAAATAACTTTCAAAATCATGGAAAAAATAAAAATTCAATTCTGTTACTCATCATCAATCAACAACCATTCCCTTCAAAAACTGAGAATCTAAGGGTAGACGTTGAGAAGTTGTGTTTAAAAGTAAGATAGATTTATAAGTACACTCAAACAAATTTCATAACTAAGACGTTCTATGTTGAACAAGTTTTAATCTTATAAAACTATCAATACGCAAGTGCACAGTTATTAAGCATAGTATATAAGGTGTTAATCCCATGAGGAATTAGTGAACTAATTGAATCCTAATTTATCTAAAGCCTAAAAGTGTAATTAAAATGAAAAAAATGAGCAGATAATTAAGCAATTGAATATGGATTGATTGAAAATGAGATTGTAAAATTAGCACAAAGAAATCAAAATTGAGCATAACTAATTGACCAATTGAAAATCATACAAGTAAGATTAACCAATTATGAGAAAAGGGGGCATTTATCATATCATCCAATGCTAACTTGATTACTTTTGAGTTAACTGGGTACCTGTCCTAGAATTTCAAAGGGTCGATCATTCTCTCTCGAATTCTAATCCTTAAACCTAAATCATAAAAGGAATTTGCAATCTCTCAACTAGTAAACAACCCATATAACCAATTAGTTCCTAAGCACTCTAATAGCCTCACATGAGATCTCTCTTTGTATAAATTACTGATTTGATTGTTTGTGTGATCTATTAGATTATTTAACTCTCATTACCTAACCAAATCATTTTGCTATCAGTTCGTTCTCTCAATTTATTACCAAAGCATACAAATACTACAACCAATCATAATACCTAACACTTTAACATCAAAAGCAATCAAATTAACATTGGTTTAAAAACAAATCCATTAAAGAGTTTAGAACATCCTTAAACAAAAATTAATCATCATCATTTCCATTAAATGAAAGGAATAACAAGATGAAATGAAAAGGTTCACTTGGAATAGAATGGGAGTGGTAGTAGCAACAACACCTCCTTCTTCCTCTATACTTTTCTCCCTCTTCCTTGATTCTTTCCAAATGTAGCAAACGGAGGCTCTCTCTTTAGGGTTTCTTTCTTTCACTTTTATATGCCTTTTTTCCATTTAGGGTAAAAACTAGGTTTGACTTGGGCCCAAATATTTGAAATAACCCTCGAAAAATTGAGATTGGAAGCATTTCCTATGTTTGTTATCGTGGCTAATAAGTCATGATCTTGGCACTTCAAATTGGGCTTCTGTCACGATCATGGCTAATGAGTCACAATCTTGACCTATGCTAGTTGGCTTCTATTATGATCATGACCCTGACCAGGTTGCTTCAATCATAATCATGACTGGTATGTTATGATTGTGGCTTTCGCTTCTCCTCTGATCTTTCTCCAAATCTTCTCAGATCTTTTTTACCTGATCTCAAACACTAAAAAATTCATCAAAAAACCTCAAACAGGTAAAATTAAAGCTCGATAACATGCTCTAAACCACATAATATTTAGAAGCATAAACACATAATCAAAATGACATAATTTTACACCTAAATATGCATAAATCACCTAATTAACAACTAAAAACATCCTAAATTACCCACTAAAACATAACAAAAACTACAATTATCAACATCCCTACAGTTGAACTTTTGTTTGTCCTTAAGAAAAAACAAAACAGACAAAGCATAAACACACCAAACAATAACACATATCAGCATTCATATGCAATCATGGTACAATGGCATTGAAATTCACGAAACTAATTTAATTTCAAATGCAAACCTTCAAGTTGTTCTAACTTATTAACTTATGAAATATGTGGTTAACCATTTTGATCTAAATATAAATACTAATTAAGACCTTAATGTCAAATTCATTCACCCACATCACTTGCACATACACATTGATAATTATTTAGTTAATCAAAATTGTAACTGTCCCTATGTAGCTTTTCATGAAAATTTAAGTTATTCAAAAAGATCAGTAGGTTTTATTTATCAAAACACTATTTTTGTTAATTTTCATTGCCATTGACCTAGCAAATCATTCTCATGAAAGGATACTAGTGATGCTACTTATTCAATTGACCTAAAATTATAAATTTATTTAGCAAATTCCTAGGTTAAATAAACTATCATCATAAATTAATTAATATGCATATTTAACCAAAGTGACCTAGGACACTAATTTCAGAAGCTAATAAATCTTTACAACCTAGAAGACTATGTTTAAAGCTTAAACTGATTCCATTAAGTCCTAGCCATTGACACATCCATATAATTGACACCATGAAAGCCTAAGCAAAAACTAACATACAATATGCAAAGTTTACATTCAAAAATAAAAATACAGTGCAAACCTCCCCACATATGGACAACATATTGTCCTCAATGTGAGAAGATCAAACAATATGTACGGTGGGAAGAACACTATTTAGCATGTTTTAATCTTATAAAATCCTCAATATTCCACAATCACACGGGTCATATGCATAATATATAAGCTGTCTATCCCACGAGGAATTACTGAACTAATCGAATCATAATTTTGTTAGGGTCATGTAATTATAGTGCCCTAAAAAGCAAGTGTATTTACATATAACTTAATTTTCTTCCAGTTATAATATTGTAATGAAAATATTTATTATTAACAAAATAAAAGAGTTTGGTTTTATTTGTGTGAGCATAAATAACTAGTCAAAAGGTACCAAGGTTCTTTTTGTATATATGGAGATGTATAGGAAACATGTATATTATTAGAATCTAAATTAATTGATTCACGGCCGAATAATCAAGTTGGTCGCTTGATTATGGTTTAGACTGTAGTGTTGCCATTTACCTCCATGTAAGTAAAGGAGTTTACTTCAAGGGAATGATGAGTTTCAAATCATGATAGTAGTTGACTATCGGTAATGACACTATTAAATGAATTTAGAATTGTGTATGTTTTTAAAGAATAAAGTAGGCCGTTACTTTAATCTTAAAAAATACACCTTAGTATTCATTTATTACAAACCACAATCTTGATGAGGGGTGAACTCATGTGTATTTCGTTATAATTCTTGATAGATAGGAATGGATTTTTACATGGTATCAATCCAGTGTCCACATGTTAGAATTATTAATTGAAACATGCATCAGGGAACATTTACTTAAATAAAGAGTTTATAGTGATATCATCATTTCTAGATGTTTTACAGAGATTGGTGATTAGACTAGCGCCAGTAGTTTGATAGACTAGCTACCCATCAAGTCTTAACACCAAGATTAGATCTTGTGTGTTAATCACCATGTAGAGTCAAACGGGAGATCTAGATGGAAAATTCAACATAAAGGCAAAACAGTAATTTTACCCTTTATTGTGTAGATGGTTATAATATGGTTCATAATAGAGTTTTCCATTAGACATCGTACTAATAAATTGAAACATGGTTACTCATAATTTTAAGTAATTCAAGAGTGAAACCAATTGTCATTAGTGGAATGACATTCGGTTAATAAGTTAGAATTAATTCTAAAGAGATTAAATTAATTCTGGGTTTATTAGAGCTTGAATTATTTAAGTCCAATTAGATTCCCCACTTGACTTCTAGGAAGGTTATCAAGGAAAGTAAGAAAAATAAACAGAGGTTATCAAAAAGAAAATGAGGCAGTTTGGAGAGAAATGGACGAATTGGATTCGAACCAATAAGACCGAAACAATTTAATTAAGGGTTAATTAAATTGGGTCTTAAACCTATAATTAAATGTTAGGCTTACACTAGTTAATTGTTAATTATAAACCCAAAGGAATATTTAGTATTGGGCTAGATTTTGATTTAATTAAATAGATTAATTAAATTAAAATTAAAAAAAAGGACATGCAAAATCGAATTCTACAATATAAAATTCAGTGATGCTTCTCTTTTAAATTGTTTTAATGGCTAGTGTTTTAAAACTCATTAAATGAATTTTGTATTATTGCTAATGTCCTAGTATCATTAAAAGGTGGATGACTTGTTTTAATATGGCATAAAATGTACAACTTTTGGAATGCTTTATTAAATGAATGTATGAGTTTGGCTTTTGCTCTTTCCACTCTCTTCATATAAATTCGGCAGTGCTCATCATTAAAAGGAGTTTTAATGGTGGATTTTAAAAGAGAGAACACGTACACCTATCTTTGGAATTCTAAAAAGCATGTCCAGGTGTTGTATCAAAATGATTCATGTCTTTTAGTATTTTTGCAAGATAAACGTGTATGGTTTTTAAACTCTCTCTCTCTCCCCCCATTAAAGTTCAAGGTGTTGGACTTGTAAAGATAGAATTTTTGTTTTTAGTTTTGATGCTATTAACGTGTGAAAATTTTGCCTCTATCTATTCTTTCCTTTCTAACTGAACATAGCAAAAGAGAAGGTCTCTTTTTATTCTAAAAACTAGTCAGTTATAGCAATAGAGAATGTCTCAAATTTTTTTGGACTAGTTGAATATAACAAAAAGTTTGCTATCCAATGTTTCTTCTCCTTTCCCACCAAAGGATCTTGATAACCAAGTTGTCTAAGAATAACAAATGGTAGATCGGATTGGTTGAGGACACAGTAGCAGCAAGGAGTCAAAGTTGCAGCAAGGAATCAGTAAAAATTCCTATCTCGTTCTTACTTTATTTATTTTCCTTATGTCGCATCATGTATGGGCTAAAAGCATATTGATTTGGTGTTTATGCTTCTGCTATATTTTGATTTTGAAAAAAGTTATTGAAATCTACCGTTTAGCCAAACCAACCATGTTTTTGTTTTTAATCTAACAATTATTATTAGAGCCGGTTTTATTATGCATGATTCAGTTCCTATATATGGCATGGGTTAGTAATTAAATTAAAATATGTATGCTGAATTTTTTTATGTGATAAAAATATATGTTGTGTATGTTTCGGTTTACTCTTTTAGTTGTCCATAGAAAATTGATTTATCTTGTAATTTTTCTTCGATTGGTTTGTAACAAGGAGGGTGGCCTATCATCGCCATGTTTCCTATTTGTCTTAATTTTTTTGTTTTCATTATTGCACTGTAAAAAATTCTGTAATTATAAAGACAGCCATGGATCAAAGAAAAGTAGGTAAATGTTTTCGATTTTTTATTTTATGTTAATGGTAGTTTTTATTTTGATTGAATTATGTTAATTCTTGATTTTTTCAAGTGCTGGAATTTTTGTTTTACTATTTACAAATCAGATTTTTTTAAAAATGCCATTAACTTGTTTTTACCGAACGGGCCGGGTCGTGCAAGCGAAGAGTTTGAAGCAGAAGATCCAAGTCCAAGAAGAATTTTTAGGCCTAAAGGCCTTGTAATTTTCTTTTATTTTTCTAGGATGGACAACCAAAAGTGGCTATTTAATTCATGAGATGAGTGGATGGTGGATGCTAATCATATGTGATATTATGTGAATGTATGCCATTTAGGAAAATTGCCAACCCTAGGTTTTGCCATGCATCCATTATGTATGAGATATATAATGACACAATATAGGATAGTTAATAAATTGCATCTAGACAAGATGGGATTAATTAAAACATAAAGACTGAAAAAGATTGAGTGGGAGAGGATGCTCATGTGAGAGTCTATGATCTCTATGTGATGGCCCATTTGTATGTGGTGAAGTGTTACTCCCCAGCTGAGGACATGAATCCTAGATCTTGTATGGTTTGGGTCTCCTTAAGGATAAGTCTACTCATTGGTAGCAAATGTGACATCCCACCTAGGCATGGTTTGTAAGTACCTTTAGTGGATGAATCAAATGGTTGCACACTCAACATGTTTTATTAATAACCTACCTATCGTAGCTCTGTTGGTAAATGCATGGACTAAATTATGGCACTTCTCAAAGAGTTAGGCATGAAGATGTTTGGTAGCTTTTTAAGTAGGAGGCTCCCAGTTTTTCCTTTAATGGATAAGATGGCCTACCATCACTTAATCTGTTATAGATAAGAAAAATAATCGTCGTATAAAGATTTAATTTTTTTAAGTTTTGTTAAATCTATCATCATGTATACATGCATCATGATTTTATACAAAGTTCCAGTTTTTTAACTAGTATACTAATTCTTTAATAATTTATATTTTCAGACATTATTACCACAATATGAATCCACCCACAATGCTATTGACTAATAACAAATTGGAAAATGGAGAAAATTTTAATGAATGGAGATGTAACCTCGACATCATTCTCCAATATGAACGAATTTCATAGGTATTAACGGACAATGAGCCTGCACCTTCGAGTGACAAATCAACTCCTGAGCAAAACCAACAATATGAGCGATGGCAGAATGTTGATAAGATTGCTAAGTGCTATGTTCTGGCTTCTATCAGCGCAATGTTACAGAAGCAACTTGCAGGCATGCAAAATGCTAATTCAATGGTCTCTCACCTACATGAGATGTTTGGTGTAAGGACTAGGTCTGCAAGGGTGAAAGCTATCCAAACCTTTCACATTCTTAGACAAAAGCCTAGTGAACCGGTGCGGGATTACATGTTTAAGGTAATCTTTGTAGTTACTAAGGCCGAGTTGCTTGGGCAGAAATGGATGAGGAAACGCAAATGATCATGATCATCAACAACTTAAACTCTTCTTTTCAGCAGTTTAAGTTAGACTATAAGTTCAACACCAAGAATTACACCTTGAGTGAGCTGATGAATACCCTCCAGAATATAGAGGATATATTAAATATCAGGGCAAGCAAAAGAAAAAGGGCGCAAAGAAAGGGAAGGCTCAAATAAGGGTCAAAGCCTAACCCATAAAAAAGAAGGCTAAAGAGGACATCAAGGGAAAGTGTTTCGGCTATGGTGAGAAGGGCCACTGGAAAAGGAACTACACGGTCTATTTTGAGACCCTCAAGTTCCTAAGTTTGTTAGGACCTAGAAATGTGGCAGATTCATCTGATTCTTGGATATTATATTCAGGAACCAATGACTATGTTTCCAATTCTATGCAGGGGTTCTAGCAAAGGAAAAGACTGCTAAAAGCCAGTTTGAAGTCAAGATAGCGAATGGATCTTACGTTTCAGCAGAAGCAGTGGGAATAATTATCTAGGTTATATTTGGAGGATGTATATTACATTCCAATGGTTGTAAGGAACATGATTTTCTATTTTTTGTTTAATAAAATTTGGTTATTCCTTATATTTTGAAAATGTTGTTTCAAAATATGAGAATACAGATTTTATTTGTAATGCGGTAATTAAACAGGGATGGTTTTTTATAGAACCTATGATTGGCTCACTAAACACCACAGAATTAATAAAACCAAGAATATCCATTGACATTTTCAAAATATAAGGAATAACCAAATTTTATTTCTAATGAGGTAATTAAACAGGGATGGTTTTTTATAGAACCTATGATTGGCTCACTAAACACCACAGAATTAATAAAACCAAGAATATCCATTGACTCTAGCATTAATTGAAAATATCTGCGACACTTAAGAATAGGTCATGTCAATCAGAAAAGACTTGACAAGTTAGTGAAGGATGGGATCCTTACGAGCTAGCACAATGGTCCATTGCCTACCTGTGAGTCTTGTATTAAAGGAAAGATGACCAAGGCCTCATTTCCTTTCTAAGGAAACATATCTGAATCCATATTGGACTTGGTACACACTGATTTGTGTGGGCCCATGAATGTACAAGCTAGAGGAGGTTATGAATACTTCATAACCTTTATAGAAGATTACTCTAGACATGGCTATTTGTATTTGATGCACAAAAAGAGAGAAACCTTTGAAAGGTTCAAAGAATTAAAAGCTGAAGCTGAGAAGCAGCTTGGCAAGCCATTAAAATAACATCGATCGGATCTAGGTGGTGAGTACTTTTTTAGAGATTTCCAACGATTCCTAATTGACAATTGAATTATTTCCAACATGTCAGCTCCCAAAACACCACAACAGAATGGTGTAGATGAGAGGAGGAATAGGACTCTATTAGAAATGGTAAGATCAATGATGTCCTACGCTATCCTTCCAGAATCATTCTGGGGATATGCCATATAAACGGCAACTTATCTTCTTATCTTTGCTCCTTCCAAATCAATGCCTAAAACACTTAGGGAGTTATGGACTGGTCGAGTGCCTTCATTGTGGCACTTGAGGACTTGGGGTTTCCCAGCCCATGTTTTAAGGCCTAAATCCAGAAAAATGGAACCAAGGTTAGAAGTATATTTGTTTGTAGGATATCTTAATGATATATGAGGGTACTATTTTTATAGTCCTTAGGACATGAAGGTATTTGGGTCGATAAATGCGACCTTCTTGGAGGAAAAATTTGTGAGAAATCACAAAGGAAGAAGTGAAGTAGTACTAAAGGAGTTAGCTATTTCATCCAAACCAAGAGTTGATTCAGATATATCGGAACAAGATGCCAAAATGGATTCAAGAGTTGAATTAGAAGAGTAGCCTGGACATCAAGTAGTGCCTAGATGTAGTGGGAGGGTTATGAGACAACCAGACAGATATCTAGGTCTAGGAGAAGGCATAATTGCTATATCAGACTAAGAAGTAACGGATCCCATTACTTATACATAGGCTATTAATGACGTTGATGTAGAAAAGTGGCTCAAGGCAATGGAATTGGAAATAGATTCCATGTATGCCAATGAAGTCTAGATCCTTATAGATCTACCAACAGGTGTAAAAGCCATAGGGTGTAAATGGATGTTCAAAAAGAAGAGAGGATCTGATGGAAAAGTAAAGACCTTTAAAGCTAGATTGGTAACTAAGGGTTATACTCAAAAGGAGGGTATAGATTATGAGGAAACTTTTTCTCCGGTTGCCATGTTTAAGTCCATCAGAATTCTTTTAGCCATAGCAGCCTATTTTGATTAAGAAATAAGGCAAATGGACGTCAAGGCCGCATTTCTTAATGTGATCTTAAGGAGACCATTTATATGGCCCAATCAGAAGGATTCGCTGAGCCAGGTAATCAGCATAAGGTATGCAAGTTGGAAAGGTCCATTTATAGACTTAAGCAAACATCTAGGTCTTGGAACATTAGGTTTGATAAGGCTATCAAAACCTATGGATTCATACAAAACCTAGATGAGTCTTGTGTCTATAAAAGGATACAAGAAGGCAAGGTTACTTTCCTAATTCTATATGTCGATGACATTCTGCTCATTAGGAATGATGTAGGAATGTTATCTACAGTTAAAGGATGGCTAAATGAATAGTTATAAGAGATCGTAGGAACAAGTAGATAGCCTTGTCTCAACTAACCTACATTGAGAACATACTCAATAAGTTTGCCATGCAAGATTCCAAGAGGGGTTTCACACCTACTAGACATGGAATCAAACTTTCAAAGGAGCAAGCACCGAAGACCCAAGAGGAGATCAAACGCATGTGCAACATTCCATATGCTTCGGCAGTTGGAGTTTAATGTATGCTATGCTTTGTATTAAACTAAATATCTGTTACTCAGTGGGATTGGTAAGCAAATTCCAGTACAATCCAAGAATGGAGCATTGGACTACAATCAAATGCAACTGAAGAATCTTCATAGGACGAAGAACTTAAAGCTTGTTTACTCTAGAAATGACCTTATTCCAACAGGATATACAGATTCCAATTTCCAGTTAGATGTTGATTCAAGGAAATTAACTTCTAATGCTATATTTACTTTAGGAAGTGGAGCCATAGTCTGGAGGAGTGTCAAGCAATCTTGTGTTGCTGATTCGATTATGGAGGTTGAGTATGTTGCCACTTGTGAAGAAGTAAAGGAAGTAGTCTAGCTCTGTAAGTTCTTAAACAATTTAGAGGTAGTTCTTGAGGCCAAAAAGGCCATTACACTTTATTGTGATAATAGTGGGGTAGTGGTTAATTCTAAAGAACCTCGGAACCAGTAAGCCGTCAAACATATTGAGAGAAAGTATCATCTCATAAGGGAGATAATACAACGTGGTGAGGTGGATGTGGTAAAGATTCCTACTAATCAAAACCTTGCTGATTCATTCACGAAGATCCTATCACAAAAAAGCTTCGAGGGTCACCTAGAAGGTATGGGAATGAGGGATATATCAAACTTGCTTTAGGGCAAGTGGGAGATTGTTAAGGCTATGTAAGTATAGTGCCCTGGAAAGCAAGTGTATTTACGTATAACTTAATTTTCTTCCAGTTACAATGTTGTAATGAAAATATTTATTATTAATAAAATAAAAAAGTTTGGTTTCATTTGTCTGAGCATAAATAACTAGTCATAAGGTACCAAGGTCCTTTTGTAAGTAATATATATATACATGGAGATGTATGAGAAACATATATATTATTAGAATCTAAATTAATTGATTCATAGTGGAATAATCAAGTTGGTCGCTTGATTATAGTTTAGACTATAGTGTTGGTATTTACCTCCATATAAATAAAGGAGTTTACTTCAAGTGAATGATGAGTTTCAAATCATAATAGTAGTTGACTATCGGTAATGGCACTATTAAATGAATCTAGAATCGCGTATGTTTTTAAAGAATAAAGTAGGTCATTACTTTTATCTTAAAACATACACCTTAGCATTCATTTATTACGAACCACAATCTTGATGAGTGGTGAACTTATGTGCATTTCATTATAATTCTTGATATGATAGGAATGGATTTTTACATGGTATCAATCTAGTATCCACATGTTAGAAATATTAATTGAAACATGAATCAGGAAACATTCACTCAAATAAAGAGTTTATAATGCTATCATCACTTATAGATGTTTTACGGAGATTGGTGATTAAACTAGCGCCAGTAGTTTGATGGACTAGCTACCCATAAAGTCTTAACACCAAGATTAGATCTTATATGTTAATCACCATGTAGAGTAAAAAGGGAGATCTAGATAGAAAAACGGTAATTTTACCGTTTATTGTGTGGATGGCTATACTATGGTTCATAATAAAGTTTGGGATTGGACATTGTATTAATAAAATGAAACATGGTTTCTCATAATTTTAAGTAATTCAAGAGTGCAACCAATTGTCTTTAGTGGAATGACATTTAGTTAATAAGTCGGAATTAATTCTAATGAGATTAAATTAATTCTGGGCTTATTAGAGCTTGAATTATTTAAGTCCAAATAGATTCCCCACTTGTCTTTTAGTAAGGTTATCAAAGAAAGTAAGAAAAATAAACAGAGGTTATTGGAAATAAAAAGAGACACTTTTGAGAGAAAGGACGAATTGGATTCGGACCAAGAAGACCGGAACAATTTAATTAAGAGTTAATTAAATTTTTTATTAAGCCTATAATTAAGTGTTGGGCTTGCACTAATTAATTGTTAATTATAAGCCCAAACGAATATTTAATAGTGGGCTAGATTTTGATTGAATTAATTAGATTAATTAAATTAAAATTAAAAAAAGAAAGGACAAGCAAAACCGATTTCTACAATGTAAAATTTGGTGATGCTTCTCTTTTAAGTTGTTTTAATGGCTAGTGTTTTAAAACTCATCAAATGAGCTTTTCATTATTGCTAACGTCCTAGTATCATTGAAAGGTGGATGACTTCTTTTAATGTGTCTTAAAACGTACAGCTCTTGGAATGCTTTATTAAATGAGTGTATGAGTTTGGCTTTTGCTCCTTCCACCATCTACGTATGCATTTGGTGGTGCTGATCATTAAAAGGAGTTTTAATGGCGGATTTTGAAAGAGAGAACATGTACACCTATCTTTTGAATTCTAAAAAGCATGTCCAGGTGTTGTATCAAAATGAAGCACATTTTTTAGTGTTTTTGTAAGATAAACGTGCATGGTTTTTAAACTCTCTCTCTCTCCTATTAACGTCTAAGGTGTTGGACTTGTAAAGATAGAATTTTTGCTTTTAGCTTTGATGCTATTAACGTGTGAAATTTTTGTCTCTATCCATTCTTTCCTTACTAACCGAACATAGCAGAAGAGGTGATCTCTTTTTGTTCTAAAAACTAGTCGGTTATATCCATAGAGAATGTCTTAATTTTTTTGTTTTTTTGGAATTAGCCGAATATAGCAAAAAGCTTACTATCCAATTTTTCTTCTCCTTTCCCACCAAAGGATCTTGGTAACCAAGTTGTCCAAGAAGAACAAGTGGTAGATCAGATTGGTTGAGGACACAGCAATAGCGAGGTGTCAAAGCTATAGCAAGGAGTCGGTAAAAATTCCGATCTTGTTCTTATTTTATTTATTTTCCTTATGCCGTATCATATATGGATTAAAAGCATATTAGTTTGGTGTTTACGTTTCTGCTATATTGTGATTTCGGAAAAAGTTTTTGAAATCTACCGTTTAGCCAAACTAAGCATTTTTTGTTTTCGATCCAACAAATTTGTCTAAGGCCTAAAAATATAATTAAAATGAAAATAAAAATGAGAAGAAAATTAAGGAATTAAATATAGATTCATTGAAAGTGAAATTGTAAAATTAACATAAAGAAATTAAAATTGAGTACAACTAATTAATAATTGAAATTTCACACATGGAAGATTAATTAACCATGAGAGAAGGAGATTTATTCTATTATCTAGTACTGATTTAATAAAATTTGAGTTAATTCAGTATCGGTCTTAAAATTTCGAAGGGTGAATTACTCTCTCTCAAGTTATATCATTAAACACTAAATCATAAACCCTAATTGAATTGAATTAAGGAATTTACAATATCTTAATTAGCAGACATCCCACACATCCCATTAGATCTTAAGCACTCTAATAAAAAACCAAGTCCTCACACGAGATCTCTCTTCGTATAAATTACCAATTTGATTGTTTGTGTGATCTATTAGATTGACTTACTCTCATTACCTAATCTAATAATTTTACTATTAGTTCACTCTCTCGATTTATTATCGAAGCATGCAAATAGAACAAATAATCACAATACCCAAGTCATTTACATCAAAAGCAATCAAATTAACATTGATTCAAGAACAAATCCTTAAAAGAGTTTAGAACATCCTTAAACACAAATTCATAATCATCATATCCATCTTATACGTCAAATGAAAGAATAATAAGATGGAATTAGAAAGATAACTTAGTGTGGACTGGGAGTGATAGCAGCAGTAGTAGCCCCTTCTCCTTTCTTCTCTTCTCCATTCTTCTATGCTCTTCTTTAGCTTCTTTCTAAATGTAGCAAATGGAAGCTCTCTTAGATTAGGTCATTCTTTCGTCTTTTAAAGTCCTAGGGCTTTTTAGGGTAAAGGCTAGGTTTTACTTGGGCCCAAATGTTCAAAATAACCCTCAAAAAGTTGAGTTCAGAAGCAATCCCCATGTGTGCCATTGAGTCACGATTGTCACACTTAAAAATCATGATCGTGGCCAATGAGTCATGATTGTGGCCTATCTTGTTAGATTCCATCACAGTCATGGCCAATGAGTCACAGTCATGGCCTATACTGCTTCTGTCATGATTGTGGCCTTGGCTCCTCCTCCGAGCTTTATCCTAATCTTCTCTGGTCTTCTTTACCTAATCTCAAACACTAAAACACTCACCAAAACACCTTAAACACATAAAATTAAAGCCCAATATCATGCTCTAAATCACATAACACTTAAAAACACAAACACATAATCACACTAACATAATTATAAACCTAAACATGCACAAATTATCTAATTGACAACTAAAAACATTCTAAATTACCTACTAAAACATAATGCAACTAATAACTATCAACATCCCCACACTTAAACTTTTTCTAGTCCTAAAAAAAACAAAACAAAACACGAAAACAAACCCCATAAACAATAACACATATAAGCATGAACGACATTGAACTTCACAAAACTAAGTTAACTTTAAGCATAAACCTTCAAGTTGTTATAACTTATAAACTTATGAAATCTGTGGCTAAGCACTTCGAACTAAATATACATACTAATTAAGACCTTAATGTCAAATTCAATCACCCCATCACTTGCACACACACATTGATAATTTTTTAGTTAATCCAAATTTTAACTATCTCTAAGTACCTTTTTATGAAAATTTAAGCTATTCACAAATATTGGTAAGTTATATTTATCAAAAATATATTTTCGTGACGAATGTCCCTTAATTACTCGACCAGGTCATGTTTTTATTCATAGGCCTGGTTGGAATGTCATTCTATCCTTTTGACATAAAGGCAAACATTTGTGATGCAGTGATTACTTAGCTAGATCACGTTCTGACTGGCTACTAGCTCTATTCGTAACCCAAAGGCTAATGGAATAGTTATTTATTTAAAGAATACACGTTTTTTTCACATTTTATTGCCTACCTCATTTCTTTAGCTAATCATTATCATGAAAGAATACTAATGATGCTACTTATTGAATTGACCTAAAGTTATAAATGTGTGTGGTAAATTCCTAGGGTGAATGAACTAACTTTATATCCTAATTATTATAAATATTTAACCAAAGCGACCTAGGACACTAATTTCACAAGATAATAAATCTTTATAGCGTAGAAGACTATATTCAAAGCTAAACTGATTCCATTAAGTCCTAGCCATTGACACACTCACATAAGTCATATCACAAAAACCTAAACAAGATTAATATAAAACACGCAAGATTCACACTTAAAATAAAAACATATAATGCATACAACCCTCCCCATACTTGGACAACATATTATCCTCAATACGAGAAGAAAAATTAACACATAAGGTAGGAATAAAACAAAAATGGCAAGAAAACATAAGAAAAAAATAAAAATAAATATAAAAAGATAAAGGCTAGAGCATAAAAACCAGTCATTGCAATTGAGGTTGAGATGGTGATAGTGTTGGAGGTGGAATCTCCACACCTTAAGCAGCAAAGTAATTTTTAATTCTTTGAATGTCTTGGCGTTGTCTTGTTTGCTTCTTTGCTATCTCCTTCAACGCCTTGGCATTATCTGTAATCACTTTTATTAGTGTTTGAAATTGCTTCAAGTACCTTCTCCTATCCACGTATCTCTTCCTCTCCTAACTCTTCATTAGTTGATTCCTCCTCCTGGTGGGATGGTGTCGAGCTCGAACTAACCTATCCTGCCCTGTTCATAACATGAGATTTTACATTGATATCTCAAAGTTCCATATTATAGGTGGAGGTGTAAACTTGGACACTATGATCTATGCACCACAATATGACAAGCTCCTTAACCGGACATTTGTTACTTTTGCTTTTGTCAAACATTGTGTAACAACATAAACTTATCAAACACCCCATATCTAAAACCATAGATCCTTAGGGTTACTAAGCTTAAATCAAAGGAGGTGAATAATTTTAGGGTGAGTTCTTCATAAATGACATAGTTAAAGCACATATATTTTTCCCAAGTGAATTCTTCCCCTATGTTTTTCAACCCATTCTCTCAATCCAATTATTTATAATTTTTCAAAATCCAAATATCGAAACACGATAATTTTTTAAAACTAAGGGTTTGGAATCGGTTATCTTCTTCTTCTGAGTAAATAAAAAAGGTGCTTCATAATCTGCCACCTAATTCCTTTATCTGCGGCTCGATACTTAAACTTTGCCCTTCGGTTGACCATGCTTGACTATTTGCTTAATTCTTGATCCCATTGGAATAAGACGTATGAAGAATTTAGATAGATAAAGACTTTTATAGAGATAAGGGAGAGGATTTAAGAGTTTGGTTGCTAGAGAGAGAGTGGAGATAGTGGTGTGGGTGAGAAAAATGCAGGTAAGGGTGAATGTATAGGTTAGGGACAAGAAAGTGTAGGTAAAATTGGAAAAAGATGCATAAAAATCATGTGTCCTAATGGTTTAAAAATGGTTAACTATATTGGGCAAGGAGTCATAATCATGACACTAGGAATTTTCACACTTCTTTCCCATTTTTGATTCTTTCCTTCGTGTCACTCTCGAATTCCTTCCCTACCTTATATTTACATCATCACCCTAATGTTTTGCTTTCCACACCATTCCCATCCATTGTCAAAAAGAGAGGACAAAGAAAACCCAAGTTATCCTTATGCTTGTTTTCTTCAAGGTGTTTAACTTGTATAAAAAACACATAAAAACATAATTGGAAACTTAATATAAAAAAGATGAAACTCACACAAAGTTAAAAATCATGGGTTGCCTCCCATGTAGCGCTTCATTTACCATTTCTAGTTTGACGTATTTCTTTTGCTTATGGTGGTTCAAACAGGTCATGTAATGGTAGCGCTATTATAGATTTCATGAATTGTAAGCGAGCTACCTAACTGTGCATTCTACCACCTTTCTTTCTTTTGAGTATTCTTTTAAACTTGTGGCTATTCCTGCGAGTCATTTTGAGTATAAATATACTAAACTTTTTTACATGACTCTTTTCTCTTAATAGCATCCACAAATTTGAAAAAATTCCTTTTACCATTAGACATTTAAAATGGCACCTTTTTGTCCCCCACTCTTAAAGTTAATTCACCCCCATCAACATCTATAAGAGATCGGACGGTAGCTAAAAATGGTCATTCAAAGATTATGAATGTCTTTAAATCTTCCTATATGTCTGAAATGACGAAGCCCGTGGGAAAAGCGAATTTGTCATCCTTAATAAAAATGTCCTTGACTGCACCTTTAGGATGGTGGATTGATCTATCAGCCATCTGCACACATATCCTGATGTGTGTTATTTCACCTAACTCCATTTTTGATATATAGTGTAAGGCATCAAAATTATACCAACTATTAAGTCCGTGAAAGCCTCATCCACTTTAACATTACCAATGGTGCATGAAATGTAAAACTCTCTTGGATCATTTTGCTTCTATAGTAGTGTTGCGACTTTTTTGGAGTTCTCTTTGCTTAGTACTTCACTCTTTAACTTCTTTGGGTCACCTCTGTATACCAATTTCCCTTTTATAAGAGCAAGTCACATTTTTAGTTACCCTATTATACCAAGAAATTCATTCAATTTTGCTTCTTTAGATGTCTTCTGTGCTAGGATATGAAAAGCTGGAGAGTCTTCTATCTTAACCTAAGTGTCTATAGTTTCTAGTTCCATATTAAACTTCTTCTCTCAATCCTTCGTTTAATATTCATCACGTTCAAACACTTCAATCCCATCTTAATCAGCATAAGAGAAGTATTAAAGCAGTAAACTAAGTCAATAATAAAAATGAACTATCAAAAGTTGACAAAGTATGAGTCTATCAACTAACAGAGTTCAGTAAAATAACAGAGAAATAATAAACAAAATCAGAAAACAAGTGTTCGAATAAAGGAGCCGCGGTGATATCCTACCACTCTTAAGCTTCCTATATTGGCTTTCGCCTTCTACTTTAGCTTGGTTATCACATAGCCGAATGGTTGCTCAAGTTCACTAAGGGGATTCAGCTTCAGCTTCAGCTATCGCTTTCTGCCTCTAACCCAAACTTGTACCTCTCTGTTATGTTTCTTTCTGCCTCTAACCCAAGCTTGTACCTCTCTGTTATGTTTCTCTCTTCTCTACCTTTTTTCTTTCTATCTGTTTCTCCTCCAAAGAGTCTATGTGATGTGAAGGATGTGCAAAATGGAATTTGTGCTGCCACCTCCCTTACACTTTCTAATTGCAGTTTGTTTTAGGTATAGGTTTTTAAGCCATCCCTGCTACACATGACATGTATTAAGTTGACAGATTAAAGGAAAAATAGGTCACAGGGGTACATTTGGCAGTCATGGGTATGACTAATTGTCTGTGAGCATAGCTGCACACATATGACTTACATAGTCATAGGTGTGACCCATGAGATCATGGTTATACACCCGTGAGTTACATGGTCACGGGTGTGACCATGCAACACACACCCCATGACAATGTAATTAAGGGTGTGACATGCAATTAACATGTCACACCTATTGTCATACAAAATTCCATTGATTTCCATGCAACGTTTACGATACAATCCAATTAATATCCATACAACATTCACACTGCTCTCACTCAATTCACCGCAAACTTGGATTAAAAACTAACCAAAATCAAGGTACGAATGCAAGCAAAATTCAACAGAAAATAGGAACAACACTCCTTGTGTCATGACTCGGAACCACATCAGGCATACGACAACCGCCACATACCCAGGGTAAGGATACTCACGGTACATTTAACCCGATTATGCAAGGCTGACTAAATATCTTTAAAAACATTTGGAGAACACAACGATTGTATTTTGAAAATCCCAAAACTTAATTAAAATACCTATAAATCAGTTTTAAACGCACTTTTATATTTATATTAAAACTCTACCGCAACTTCTGAACTTTTAAGTCCACTGAAAAGCAATCTCAACGATAATACAAAAGGTTCATACATAGGGTCATTTACAAACCATAAGATAGTCAAGAGTTAATTTACAAAATTATAAAGCATATCAACATAATCATGAGCCACTATACAACAAAAGTATAAAACAGAGAATACCCACTTGTAGTAATGCCCCAAAAATGTCGAAAGACCACACGAACCACTCAGAGCTTCAATCTCACCAAATTAACCTGCATGGTTGGAAAGTGGAGGGGTCTAGTATACTATGTACTCAGTGAGCAGGAAAAAACATATATCATAAACAAAACCCGGTACATACCAAAACGGTCTGAATAACTTAAGGGTTGTTTTACACATCTAACATACATATATCCACTTATAAAGTGAACAAACAAGATATAGAAACACATAGGCCCAGTTTATGACTCAATCCATACTGGTTAGGAACCATATAGGCCTAGCCTATTAATCACTTATCTAGTGAACATAGGTTTTAGTTCCAATACACAAGAGCGTAAAAGCATCACATGTAAAATCAAATCTTATCAAGATGCCAAATCTCAGAATAGATCAAAATAGTTATATATGACGTCACTAGTTGGCCAAACTAGTGTGCACACCCACCGATTCTTGGTGTTGGCTTGACTTTCATCTGTGTTGCGTCCAAACTATAGTCGACAAGAGCATCATAACCCTAAGTGATGACCTCATCGGTGACTAGACCTCTAAATGTGCAATCACCCGTAAGTCTTGTAAAAAGGTGTCATTACAAGGACTCGACTTTTATGTACCAGCATTAAAGGGTACATGAGTTGTTTTATCTATTGTGCCTACCACAAGAATGGCCAATCATTACCTCACCAATTAAAAAAATTCATATATAAATATTAAGTGCTAAAATCAAGTAAGGTACTATGTCTTTATTTATTGATCCAACCGATAAAATGGAACCTTGCCATGACTCTAAGCTAAAAGAGGACACATACACATAGTATAAATGACTCAGTTATGTATATATAAGTTCTAAAATATTACTTCATGCAATAAAGTCATCTTTTGCACTCCAAGTGCAAATTTATTCAAAACTATATCGTTTATTAAATATATAAGTATACTAGCATCTATTTGAGGTTTAATTCCATTATGCATTACCTAGGTTCAAAATTTACATACAAGTCATTATGTATGTCTTAGGATGTCATAATTCTATTTGAGAGATATGTTTTCCCTAACTCACCTCAAAAGAAGGTGTACACTTGCTTGACTTCAACAATCCTTGATACAAGCTCCTTAATCCACAACTCCCGAGCCTTTATACATACAATATGCAATATATTTACTACTCAAACATGTATCTCATATTTATACACCATCACATAAGTGTATAAAACACATTATTACTATTTTTAAGCTATAGGATTTGGTCATGAAGCTTCTCACATAGTTACTTCCCTTATTATTCAATAGGCTTTCTTTTGCATTTTCTAAGGAATTTAATGCCTTTGATCCAATACTTACACATTTTCAAAACATAATTAAGCACATATTTATCCAAGCACATTAAATTCAAGTTTATTCTAAGTAAACATGAAAGTCTTTTTTCATTACACACCATTACAATCCCTGAATCCTAAGCCACGTTCACTTTGGCATTTTATCAGACACCTAAAGTCATGAAATTGAAAGCCTCTTTCCAATATACATCTTCCTTATTTTTCATCATCAATTCATGTTATAGATATATAATTACCACCATAGAATTCATTTAAACCATCAATTTCAAAAGATATTCGAAATTTTACAAATTTTCACCAAAGAGAGGGTATCTAGGTTTTGGTTTAAGGAAAACTTCTCCATGACTCATTTCATTCATCTAAACCATGTTTCATGCATATTCAAGCATGTAAAACAACATATCTTAGCACCAAAGTGAAAATCATAATCTAGAGAGAGATTAGACAAAATTTACCTAAACTTGCCTTTGGTGATATTTTAAAATCCTTTGAGGATTTCTCAAATATAATGATAGATTTAAGTTCCTTGATCCCAAATTAACTTAAAAACCTTGGTTTGGGTTGGAGAATAAAAAAAACGGGTGGAAATTGGGTGATAGGTGAAAATGTTCTTCTTGTCCTCTCTTCTCCTTTCTTATCCGTTCTTTTAATTAAAACAAAGTGTTTTAAAATTGTAGGGTGCATGGCCACACACAAGGAAGAAGGGTATAGAATATTGACTCTTCTTTGACCATGCATGGTGAATTTACCTTTTTACCCTTAGCTTATGTGAAATTAGCATTATACCCTTTAAACTTTTGCTAAATTTGCAATTAAGCCCATATGTACATCAACTTTTCCAATTAAGCTTTCTAAGTGTCCAATAAGTCTATAAATCATGTCTAATCACCTCTAAGGCATTAGAACACATTTAACTCGGCCACTATTGCCATATCCATCCAATGGACTTGGTTTTACATACTTAAAAGCTTATATATTAGAAATCGGGCATATAACATTATATATCACTGGCATATACATATCAAGAGGATTCAAATACATTTTTGAACTCATATATAACTATGTATATATCAATATACAGTAGTATCTCCAAATATAGACCAATACAAAAAGGGCTTAAAGATTTTGGCGTTACACCCTGCCACTTCTTAAGGTCACTATGTTAACAGGCGTTAGATCTACCTCATGTTAAGATGGAAACTTCCCTCTGCTTTGTGATTCTAAGGTTAATAGCCACCAACATCTAACCCATCTAACTCTCCAAATTCTAGATGCTAGACCTTACGTCTTAAAATTAAGATCTTTTCTTTTAATGAAAAGTTTTTCCATCTTACTATAATTGTAGAGTATTAGTGTCAAGAGACATATCTATATCTTCCATATATGTACCTAAGGGAAAAAGAGGTTTATGATCTGGGTTGAAATTGTTGTGCTCCCTGTGGCCTATGTGAGAAGTATTTCTACTACTTATTCCCTACATAACTCAAGTTTTGTTGTTCTCTCCAATTTTGATTATATGTTTGGGAATTTGGGATATATTGATAGGAAAAATTTCCCGCAATAACATTAGCATACTCTAACTGACATACTCTATCTTCAAACAAGAACTACTGTCCTTTGAATTCCTTAATACTATATACATAATAAATTTCACTTTTTTATTACCATTCCAAAGAATGAGTTTTCATTTGCAGAGATTTATTAGAGCTCTTCCTGTATTCATAAATAGCTTGTCAATAATTTGTGGGCAATTCCTAACCTCTTTATAGTCTATCACTATAAAGTCCACCAGAATGATGAATTTCTCACATTGATTATCATGTCCTCCACCACACAAAATGGTTTCTTTGTGGATTAATGTACCAACTTAGTGAGAATGGAAGTCGACTTCACTTCTCCTAGCCCCAATTTTCTAAAAATTGACAAAAGCATAAGACTAATACTTACATATAAATCACATAGACATTTAGCTAATTCTAAGTTACTAAAAACATAAGGTATAATAAAACTCCTTAGGTCCTTCAATTTTGAAGGCATATGGCTAGTAATGATAGAGTTGTAGCTTTAAGTCAGAAAGATGATTTATTATCCTCCCAATTTCTTTTATATGATAGTATATCCTTAAGGAACTTCGTATACTTGGGTATGTGTTTCAAATCTTCAATAAAAAACAAGTTAATTTACAATTTCTTGAGCTTCTCTATGAACTTTGTAAGTTGTGTATCTAATTTGTTCTTTTGTAGCCTCTATGGGAATGAAATTTTTGGTGCTTATGAAGAAAGAGAAACATAAGGAGTTGCCTCTTTCTTCTCTTCATCTTTGTCCCTTTTCTCTTGGTCTCCCACATGATGGGATTTAGATTGCTTATTATATGGTTCTTCTAACTTTTTCCCAATTTGAAGTGTAATGTTTTTTAGCTACTCCCTTAGATTTTATTCCATATTGCTTAGGAGAATATCCACACTTCGTTTTGACAATGCATTGGCTAATTGGCCTACTTGAACCTCCTGATTATGGATGAAAAATGTATGGATTTTTATAATCTGATTGAACTAGGTTTCCATCCTCTTTTGGTTCTCATCTTGGCTTATAAACTTGGAATTTAGTGAATCCATTAGCTTATCCATCTTTAATTGTAACTAAACAAGCCAATCTTATTGATGTCCTAATGGGCTTTGGGTTTTTATTGGATTTCTTGCATTGTTAGATCAACAAAATTTTAAGTGGTTCTTCTACCTAGGATTGCAAGTATTAGAGTAAGGATTATTACCTCCCTGACCATATTGTGCTATTATAAATTTGAGTCGCCTCGTGCTGTTGTTTTCCACTAGGAAACAATAGTTGGACATGAATTTCTTGTCCATATAGTTCACATCCATGTTAAATTACCTTGAATGAGCTAAAAGAAGTGTATTTTAAGTTGTTTAATTGTTTGGCTAGTTTGGCTACTTCAAACAGTAATGTTGTCATTAAATCCATATCAAACATTCCTTTTTTATCTCTAAAGGTTGGTTTTTGTATCCTTCTTTCCAATGTCCATATATAGTTGTTGTTTTCCATCACTTCTAACAAATCATACATTGCTTCAACTATTTTCCTCAGTAGAGAGCCGCCAGTTGCTACATTTATGGTGCCTTATATGGATGGAATAACTTTATTGTAAAATGTTAACCAAAAAAACTCCTTTATCAAGTTATAATATGGCAATTATTGTAACTATTTGAATTACTCTTATTCTTTATATAAATTCTCCCCTTCTATTTGCTAGAAATTTTTGATTTTGCTTTATGAGTGTAGTGTTCCTTGTTAAGGGGATGTATTTAGCTAGAAAGGTTTAAATCAACTCCTCCTATGTTATGACAATCCCAGGGTTAAGAGAGTTTAACCATGCCTTGGCTCGATCTTTAATTGTATAAGGAATAAGCATCATCTTTGCTACATCTTTCGAGAGGCCATTATATCTAAATATGTCAAAAATCTCTAGCAAGTTCAACAAATGAGCGTTAGTATCCTCATTAGAAGGTTTATAAAAATGGACGTTAGTTTGCAATATATTCAACAGTGTTGGTTTAATTTTGAACGTATTGGCCTACATTGGTGATCTTGTTATCCATTATTGACTTACATTGAACCCTAGCCTCATAAAGTTTAAAAGGGTTGTTTTTTTTTCTTTGACTTTGTCCCTCTGCTATTATCCTTTCTATTGCTTCTTAGTTTCTCACTCTTTGAATCTCCCTTACCTGCTTGGGTGATGCCAAAAACTTTTTTCTATTTTACTTTGCTCAAACTTCTTATGGATCTTATATTCATTCACTTGTAGTTAAACAAGAAAAGTATTAAATTCCTTAAATCAAACTAACTTAAACTTTAGGAGATACTATAACAATCCCTAATAAGAGTGCCAGAAACTTATTGAAGTTTTAATTAGAATACTTTCTTAACTAGAAGTATAAAATTCACAACTTATAGTATTGATAATATCATCCCACGAGGATTGTAATAGTCAACCAAAAATTCTTGTAAACTTTGTTTAAGGCAAATGATTAGAAGAATAACAAATACTTAAACTAAAAAAAGAATTAATAACTAAACAATAAACTAGGCAGTAATAAAATTGATTGATTGATTAATGATGCAAGTTAGGAATTACATCTATCATTATCTATTTTCACTTTATCTTCTTGATTGAATCGTACCTAATCTTAGATATCCTATAGTTATGATTGCCCTCTCTCGGGATCTAATTAAGTAATCCTAATTAAAATAGATAGAAATTGAATTGTGATCTCTTAATTTATCAAAACTCTTTCTAACCATGTACTTAGATTTAAAGTAATCCTATGGATAACTAATAAACAATTAAGATATCTCTTTAATTACGTATTAAATTGATGTTTATACATCTATTAAGGTACCATCTCTCTCTTTAAAACACAACACAGATGTTCGAATCTAGTCTTTTGACTTAAATGTAATCTAATATAATATAAATCACAAAGTTCAACAAAAATTCAGAAGTAATTCCTAAAAAGAAATTTAGCTTTCCATATATGTAACTAAATATCTAAGTGTAATCAAAATTATCATCTAAAAAAAAGAGCAGAGAGTTGAATATGGAAGTCTTCTCTACTTTACCTTTAGCTGGAAAATCTGCAACCTCATTTTAAGAATTTTTTGTTCTTTTGATATCCTCTAATTATGTTTATGCAACTGTTAAGTGGTGTTTTTCTCTTCTATATATTCTCTTGAGTCGTTTAGGGTTTTTCCATATGTATATCTTCCATAAATAGGCTCAAATGGTCAAAATTATGAAAATTTTGCATCTTATAAAACATTTGTAAGATCATGTATAACCCTCTCCAACCCTCTGCGATGATCATGCAAGGGTTGCATGATCATGCTAGAGGCTTCCAACTAGCTACTTCTTTGCTTCACGATTGTAGATAGTCATACACTCGTGCGAGACTTGTTTCTCTAATTTTTTCTTCATCTTTTCTTCTTTTTTTCCTATCTCCACTCATCACTGAATGCATCAAACAATCCTTGAAATATATAATGAATATCAAAACCTTACATTAAATAATAATTAATAAAAAATACACCGTAAGTTAACATGAACATAAATCTAAGTCCCAAATTCACGATAATCGTCTAATAAAACACTAAAAAATACTTTAACACCTAGAAATCATACTAAGATTTACCTTGTCCTTATCCGAAATGTTTATTCAAGTTAGATTCTAAAAACCAATTTTAGTTTCCAATAACCTTATGATGGTAAAGCTAACATTCCTAACAAAATCCTTGAACACTACTTTCTTTTTAGGGCAATTAAATCCCTTGATATTCCTTGTTACAATTGTTATACTAGGGGGATAATTTTAGCCCCACAAGCCCTCTTTTACTTCTTGGTTTCCTTTTAGATCTTATAAAACCTTCATCATTCTGCTTGGAAACTAGACAAATAGGCTTCCTAGCTTAAGTAGCTTCCATCATTCTATCATTTTAGTAGTTTCCAAAAGAGCATTACATCCATTAGCTCCTTCTAATATAGTTAGAGATGTGGAGTTTACATCTCCATCATTAATAACTTTTTTCCCTTTATTGAGTTTTACCCTTGAGAACTTCTCAAAAGCCTTAAGCATCTGCTTTAATAGTTTGTGCTTTTCCCCTTCTCTTTTCTATTTAACCTTATATCTGATTAGGCTCTTATGCTATAAAAAAGTTTTAATATTTTTAACCTCGATAATACCGCAAGCGTGATCCGCTTCGTCTTTCGGTTTTACCCTTAGAGGTCGAATCAAAAATTGAATTCCAAGGATTGCAATATATAATGCAACCTCGGGTCGTCTTACTTAATTGGAACCTAACGCAATAGATCTAAGCTAGCCTAAAGGTTATAAAATGCAGCTAAATTGGTTAGGAAAGGGGTTTTGGTTCTTTAGAGAACTAACAAAATTAAACTATTTAAAAGGGAAGTGTGTAAAAAAAATATTTTAGGATTTTAGGGAATAAGAAATCGAAGGTTAAAACAATGGTCAAATATGATAAAATCCTCTTGAAAAATGAGCTTTGGCTATCACAGTTCAAAATAAATCTTTGTGGGAGTAAAAATCACTAAGTTTCCAAATGATAAACCTCAAAGAACTCTTTAAGTCTAAGGTTTTAATCAATGAACTCCATTTCTTAAAACTTTGTTGAATGCATCTTAGTGAGTGCCAAGGGTAAGTTAATGCAAATGGTCAATTTATTAATCAAGTATCATCTCAATATCAAACATAACTAGGTAGATAAAAGAGAATTAACAAAATCACTGTTGGACCCCACACCCCGCCCTTAGGTCGGCGGCGTGTGTTTGCGGGACATACCGCGGCATCCAACCTTACTCAGT
>JANQAP020000253.1:2118041-2130328 GCA_026874005.2 Erythroxylum coriaceum
AAGAGACAATTATAATGATTTTCGAGTATGTTAGATGATGCCATGTGTAAGTTAGACTTGTTATTGCTCCAACATACTATTATCATAGGTTATGTTCCTAAAAGCTTAGGTATGTACCCTATGGTAGTGGGATGTTGCACTCAACCTCCAGATTTGAACATATGTGAGACTTATTTGGCAGTCTCACCCATTAAACACCATTAAGTAACCAAAAATAAAAAGAAAGTAAAGGTAAAGGATGGACACTTGGACTCTCAATATTATAAACTTCTTTCATTTTCTCTCAGCTTCCTTTAATCAAGATTTGACTTAGGCAACAAAATGTTAATGTCGAACAAGATTTTGATATTATTTTGTAACAATCTAATAACATACTAAATAGGTACGCATCAGACACATGACTAAAAATATTGAATATATATTTGCACTACATCATTTAACGTTGTCGTGAGAATCCAATTAAAAAGTTGAGCTTGAGATGAGGATTCGTACAGATTCAATGATGGGAAGATTAACGACAGCATAAGCTCCCTAACAAGAAAGTGAGTATGACTAGTTAAGGGATCAATATATTCTCATCTTGAATTAGGGGACTTGTAGATATGATTCATGAGTAACAAGAGGTTCCTAGGCCAACATAGAGATCAATAACATCATCGAATGTGGGAGATATTTGATAGTAAGGTGCCTCCTAAGCTAATAACATCATCAAGTCCAAGGAATCATAGGCATAATACAAATTTTGATGCAACAAGATATTCGGAGGGAAATAGCTACATTCATGATATAATATGAATCACTTCCAATAGGCCTTTAATCTATAAGATTGTAAATGAGTCATTCCCACTAAAATTCACTCCGCTTAACCTAGAGATATATATAGATCTCATATAATATATTAATAGATATTAAGAGATGATGAAGATGCAAGTAGCTTTGAACATCTTGAAGTGCCCTTTCATTAAATTTGTTGGAGTTTATAAGGGATAGGTGATAGACCATTCCAAGGGATCGATCTCGAGCATTATGCAACCCAAATCTAGTTTTGATGCTCACTTTACCAACAATAAGAGGAGACCTAAAACTTATCTATCCTTTTTGATATGGTGTATACACAATGATAGAGCTTCAAATAATATATCCAAAGGTTTAATATAAAAGCTAATCATGTGTCAAATGTGAACTTTATTATTGTAGTTGGAGCCTTTGAAAAAGGCTTGGATCCTTCTTGAAAATTCATTTTAGTAGATAAGGCATGTGCATTGGAGGAATTGCATAAATGAGTATAATATTTTATTGCCTTAGAGGATTTAGACCACTTCTTGGAGAAGGCCGAGTGAACATTACAATGGGCAGGAAGAAAAGGAGAAACATAAAATATGCTGGGGCAATCTAATATAAGATAGTTGGTAGAAAGGAACACATTAAAGAAGAAAGAGAGTTGACATGTTAGAGTATATTTTCAATTATACTATAAGCAAGTACTTTATCAACCCTATAAAATTATTGACAAGTAGCCTTAAGACCTTTCGATTAGATAACTTCTGTCATATCTACTAAGATTATGTGTATACGGAAGGGTGCTAAGATCTAAGAAACATCAAGAGTGAAAGTAGGGGCTTCGAACCTTGATCATGTTAATATTTACCAATACTATTATTTTCTTAAAATTTTTGTTCTTAAGGAAGGATCGGACCTTGATTCATACACACAAAAATTATGATTTTGTCATAGAATAAGACTCCATTCTTCACATCTCATTTGGGGACATACAACTCTAATTTAGACCTATCTCCTTCCTTTTATTCTTAATAGTAACCATTTAAGAGGCAAATAATTGAGTGTCGCTAGGCAGATTGTGGAATTTTAATTTTGTGCATTTTTAGCCATCTCCTCGTCAAATTATTCCAAAACATAGGGATTAAAGTTATAACCTACTGGGCTTGAAGGGTTCCTTATGGCATTGCCATCTTCCTTTTCATATATGTATCCTCCTTTTGATAAGCCATGAACTTAAAATTCTGAAGATTCATCCCTACTTAATACATAAAAGAGTAATGAATGTCTTTTTAAAAACAACAAATGTATGGTTAAACAACCTACAAGTTTCCTGATTAATAACATTTTGCCTCTAACAAATAAACAACTTATAAATTTGCCGATTAATAACATTTTGCCTCTAACAAACATTCCCATTTGAAATAACTTTTATAAGAGTAACTCACTTGAAGGAAGTAATTCCTAAAAACTAAAAAATGAAATAACTTTTGACCTACAATCCCATTTGATGGTTTTTTAAGGTTCATATTAGGTTTGGCACTGAAACTATACTAACTTGGAAGCTTTTCAAAAGAAAAAATTTAATGCATAAACCTAAATGAGATGGCTTGATGCCTTTTAGATGAAACTACTTAAAAGGGTGAAATGATGCATTATGAGTGAGAAAGGGGTTGGTTAATTGATATACTTGTTTCATTTAGCATTGATAGAAGATATTTAGCAAGGACTTCATCCTGCATTTAAAGCTATTGTAATAAATACATATATCTATAAACTTACCAAACAAGCTCTTTTAAAAGGAAAATAGGCACCTAATACTTATGAAGCGCAAAATATCTATCCTCTTCCCTTTAAGATCACTTATATAAGATTTTACCCTCATAACTCTCTACCGCAAACTTCAATAACATCAACAACAACAACATTCAATAGAAATCCACTGATACATGGGTCTGGAGAGGTCTAGTAGTATATAGCCTTACCTCTAACTAATAGAAAAGCTATTTCTAAATGACTCACATGAAGAGGAGAAAAATAAAATATTTAAAAATAAAAATAATTTAAAATTAAAATAAATAAATAGATTAATAATAATAATAATAATAATAATAATAGTAATAATAATAATAATAATAATAATAATAATAATAGTATTAGTAGTAGTAGTAGTAGTAGTGGTGGTAGTAGTAGTGTAGTGGTCATAGTCGTAGTCGTAGTGGTCGTAGCGTAGTAGTAGCAGTAGTAACAGCAACAATACCCAGTACAAATCCTGTTGAATCCCTAAATCAAGTTAAAGCAAGCTTAGGCTAAATCCCTAAAGAGGTAAGCACTGCCTACTTACAAGTTTAGTAGTAGGAGGAGTAGTAGCAGTAGTAGGCGTAGGAGGTGGAGGAGTAGTAGGAGGAGGAGGAGGGGGAGGAGGAGGAGTAGTAGTAGTAAGTAGGAGTAGTAGCAATAGGAGTAGTAAGAGTAGGAGTAATAGGAGTAAGAGGAGGAGGAGGAGGAGGAGGAGTAGTGATAGTGGTAGTGGTAGTGGTCGTAATAGTGGTAGCAATAGTAGTAGTAGTCATCGTCATAGTAGTAGTAGTAGTAGTAGTAGTAGTAACAACAATAACAATAACAACAATACCTAGTACAAATCCCGTTGAATCCCTAAATCAAATTAAAGCAAGCTTAGGCTAAATCCCTAAAAAGGTAAGCACTGCCTAGTTACAAGTTTAGTAATATTAGTAGTAATAGTAGTAGTATTAGTAGTAATAGTAATAACAACAACAACAGTAACAACAATACTAGTACAAATCCCATTGAATACCTAAATCAAATTAAAGCAAGCTTAGGCCAAATCCCTAAGAGGTAAGCACTGCTACTTCGAAGTTTAGGATAACTACAAGAGGAAAGAGTTAAAAGACTAATAGGAATTACAAGGAACTCTTTACAAGGGCTCTTTTATCTGAATCTTAATTCGCTAAATTTTTCTGTTGCGGTTATATCCTCAGTAAGTTCTAACATTATCATATTATTATTGATCAACTCCCCCTAATTCTTCTTAGGTCTCCATTTTTTTCTCTTATAATCTCTAAGCATGATCTTCTTGCATGTTTTCACTGGAGCGTATGGATTTCTCCTTTTAACCTGTCGAAACTACTTAAGCTTTATCTCTATTAATTTGTCAATAATAATAGCTACCTTTAATTTGTCCTTTATTATTACATTCCTGACCTTATCTCTTTTAGTAAGGTTTCACATCCAACAGAGCATCCTAATCTACGTCACCATTAGCTTATAACTATGCATTTGTTTGATGGCCAACACTCTGCCCAATAGAGCATAGCCGACCTAATCACTAAATGATAGAATTTACCTTTAAACTTAAGTGGTATCTTCTTGTCAACAAAACTATTGATGTAGTTCTCCATTTAAGTCACTATGATATGATCTGGTGAACTATGTATTCATCAATCTCTACATTACTCTGGATTATAAATCCTAGATATTTAAAGCACTCCTTTTGAGGTATAATTTTTGAACCAATCTTTACCTTTATATCGGAAACTACCTTATTTCCTGAAAAGTTACACTTCACGTACTCATTCTTAGTTCTACTCAATCTAAAGTCCTTCGACTCTAACGTATCCCTCTAAAGTTCAAGCTTGGCATTAACCCCCTCATTTTGTCTCATCCACTAAAACAATGTCATCAGCAAATAACATACACCAAGAGATATCTCCTTGATTATTCTTGGTGAGCTCATCAATCACTACTGCAAACAGAAAGGGGCTCAAAGAAGAGTCTTGGTATAGCCCAATATCTATAGAAAAATTATTTGTATTTACTCCTATCGTCCTTACTCTAGTTTTTATACCTTCATACATATCCCTAATAATTTGTATATAAGTTATAGGAACTTTTTTAACTTCTAAACACTTTCACATGATTTTCCTTAGTACCTTATCATATGCCTTCTGTAAATTAATAAAAACCATATATAAGTTATGTTGTCCTTCCCTGTAGTATTCTATCAAACTTCATCGTTACCTAAATGGTGTGATGATTTAACAATGTTAGCTCGACTCACCTAATTGATTCATGACTATTGGACACTCTCGACCCATCAAATAAGTTATTAAGTTACTAAAACCACTACTTGAATTACCAAATTGAAACATGTTAACTTAAAAGGGGGGACAAACTAAAAAAAAAAGTATCGATGAAAATAAACAAACTTTTAAGGGAAAGTTTAAAACGAAATTGGTCAGATGGGAAGAAATTTTTTGTTGGATCTCACAAAAAAAGGAATGATTTCTCAACTAGCAATAAGGAGGTACTTTATAAATATTTTTAATAATTCAACCACGTGAAATCCTATGTGCCCATTGTGATGTTCCAACCCTGTAACATTTAATTTTATTCACATATTTATGTGAGCTTCACATAAATGCGTAGATAAGATTTAAAAGATCAGAGTAAGAATTGATTTCCAGGAATGGAGAATCAATTCTTTGATTCAACTTGGTATTACTATTATTTCTGACATATGTGATTTATTACGGGGAGGCGTCAAATTAGAATATATTGTGCAAGGAAAGGGCAATGTCCAATCAAACTGAAACATTTTAAATTTAATGAGCAATTTTCTGCCAAGAGAATTATTTGTTAACGTTGGACACTTCTGTTCACACGGCAAGTAAACTTGGAACATTTTGCAATATGTAAATGCCTATGATCTTAGATTCTTCTATATTATATTAACAATCAAATTATAGTTAAAGGTTAAATATAACCTCAAAGGGTATGTGAAGAGAATTAGAATAAAAGAAAATCAAGATCGTATTATTTTAGTCGCTAAACGTCTAACACCCAGGCTTGCAACGATTAGTCAAACAAGGTAGGAATTTGGTACACACAGAGCAATATATATATATATATATATATATAGAGTACAAACAAAGAATACGTGGTAGATTTTTGATAGCTAGGCTAGGATTTAGTTAAAATAGCAACGTCAGTAACATATTCTTCTCTTATATAAATATTAATAGGACTAGGATTACCAACAGCTTCTTTCTATTTTTGAAGGAATTTTAGGAAGCTACGAAATCTTTAATAAACGAAATTAGGAGTTTTGACCAAACCACCTTGCTTGTCAATGCCATACACTGCCCTCGTCCATGGTTCCCAATTTTTCAGTTAAAAGTCGTTACTGTAAGAAAAAGACGCTGCTTTGCCTTTGCCTTTGCCTACAGTCTGACTCTAGACTCTGGAGGGGCATTATTCACAATTTAAAATATAACATCTTCTTGTCTCAATTATTACGTTATGTCACAGTCACAGTCCGCTTTTTAAGATTCCAAGGAAAGAGAGAAACAAACAAAGAGCCGAGGCGACGCAGCTTACGGCTGCCGGCCGGAAACTTTAGTAGAACTACAACTAGAAGCCTATTATCCTTCTCATTCTTCGAAATTCTAAACCCTAAAAGAAAAGAGCGAAAGCCTTACCTTACTACCACTAGAGGAAAAGAAAATTAATAAAGATATGTGTATTTGTATGTCCTGGATGTTCCCCTTATGCTCCCTTAAATCCCTCGAATTTTCTTGATTCTCTCGATTTGTGACAGTGAGGTCGCTTACGTTTGGACCTAAAGCGAGTCCTTCTCCATCAAAATTCCTCGTGCATCCTGTTGAAAGGGCTCTTCCTATTTGATTCCTTTGGGTTCTTGTTTGTGATATATCATTATTTTATAGTAAGAATTAATAGTGTTTGTCGTTAATACTGAAGGATATAAAAGAGCTGGGGGTGAAGAAGAAAGAATGTTGTGTAAGATGGGATTGGTGAATCGGAAGAAGATTGGGAAAGTTCCGGTTTACTTGAATGTTTATGACTTGACACCGATTAATGGCTACGCTTACTGGCTCGGTCTCGGGATCTATCATTCTGGTGTCCAAGGTTAGTTCCTTCTCGTTTCTTTGTTAAGTTTGGTTTAAAAGCTGAGGTTTTTGCTAGTCTCATTATTGTGTCCATCTCAGCGATGAACATCACTTTTTTCCTAAAAAACAAAAATTATCTCGTAGCTTCCAAAAGCTCGTTTTTGGTGTATGGAGTTGGGTGTGTTCTTATATATGGCCGTTTTTTCAGTCTTTGTCAATTTAGAAGTAAGAAGAAAAAATTGTTTGATATCATTCTCTGGTTATGGTATTTGGAAGTTTTGATGGCTGTCCAAGAGGAGGCTAATTTTTTTTTTGTTTTTGTGCTTTTTGTTCTTCTATTTTCAGCTTAATTAGGCCGAGATGAAACTAAACTGGGATTCTTTTACTTTTCTTCTTTTTTTTTTATATTTGTGTTTTTAGTTCATGGCGTAGAATACGGTTTTGGAGCACATGATCATTCAAGCACAGGTATCTTTGAGGTGGGACCGAAGCAATGCCCTGGTTTCACTTTCAGAAAATCGATTTTAATAGGAAGGACCGATCTTGGTCCTAAAGAAGTTGGCGAATTCATGGAGAAACTGGCTCGGGACTACTCTGGGAATAATTACCATCTGATCACCAAGAACTGTAATCACTTCTGCGATGACGTCTGCATAAAATTGACAGGCAAACCAATTCCTAGCTGGGTTAATCGCCTTGCTCGATTAGGTAAGAGTCTGTTTATGTCTTTTTTTAATTGGATTTTTTCTTTTACAAGTTAGGTATATAAATTATTGCCTTGAAATTAGAAGAATTAAAAATGAGACATTTCATTTTGTGGTGGTAGTGAAAAGGCTAACAGAGCATGAAAGAGATGTAGCTGCAACTTGATTGCTTCACCCTTGGAGTTAGATATATATGAGGCACTCCCCTGAGAACTTATGCTTGCACTCTACTAGATGGCTAACCATCGTCCATTGCAACACCTTTTTAAGTTTAGAAATTTTAATTCCTTTTTTTCTTTTCCTGTCAATAGCTTTTGATTTTATTTTTTTAAGATCTTTTCTTTTGAAATTTCTGCTCTGGGTCTTGCAAACTAACGTTCTCTAGTTTTTAGTTCAGAATAAGTCCTGATTATTCTCTTTGTTGTTTTTTCTTTTTGGTCCTTTTGAATTTTGTTTCACATGCAATGTGCGCTACTCTGATTGCTAGGGAACTGGTTTATGTTATTATTTTTTTATCCTGACATTCTGATAATCGGTATGGTTTGAATAATTGTATAAATTATTTGTTGGAAGTGAATGCCCTATAAAAGGTGTGTCAAAAACACAGGTCCTCCTACTAGGTTGATGGGGGAAAAAGGATTGCAATTCAAAATTTGTGGTCATCTTCTCCAAACCCACTCCAAGCTTGATTGATGATCCTGTGTTGTTTGTTCATGCTATAGGTCTTTTCTGCAACTGTGTCCTTCCAGCAGAATTGGCAGAAACAAAAATTCGACAAGTTAGATCTGAAGATGGAGAGAAGAAGAAGCTGAGAACTCCTTCAAGTAGATTCATTACTCCATCCACTTCTGTAACTGCTCCTTCTCTGACATCTTGCTCATCAGATTCTGGAAACGAAAGTGGCAGACAAAGACACTGTCTTCCTCCATCTAAGTCTTTACTTCCTGAGAGAACATCAACATTGAGGTTGAAGACCTAGTGAAAACACGTTTTCTTTTTTAAATGTTTATGGTTATAGGGTTTTGAAATCAGCTACAGGCTAGGATAAAGTAGCAGAATTGGATTCTGCCTGCCCTTGTTATGTGGCTTTGATGATCGTGGAAACAGTTGCCCGCAAAGTTATTGCATTGTTTCTACTTTCTTGTATAATTGTTAACTGCGGTTTTTTCTTTCCATAATTCTTGAAAAATGCTCCTTAGATTCTTATTCTGAGAAATTTCTGTCAGCTTTCGCAGCCTTTTTAGTTATGTACGTTGAACAACCATCCTCATATCGTTTGTTACAGTGAACCTAGGATGTTACTGCCGCTGATACCCAGTAAATTAAAGAATGAATAGTATCTATACATAGCCCGTAGGCCCTCTCCATCTAAGGTTGTTACTCATGCAAGGGAAATGAGTAGCTAATGCCAATAATTCGTAATCAGTTTTGAGGGTTTAATAAATGAGTATTCATAGTCTTTGTGGTCTTGGACTGTCAATCGACAAAGGATTAGGGGGTCCAAGACAAGGCACCATCTTATGCGCGTATAGTATAACAGTAAGAGTTAGCGCTGGCTGCCCTTGCCCTGTATATTACTTTTCTTATGAAAGTACGTAGACTAGGCAAACTGGCCCAAAATCAATGGCCCAAGCGCAGTTTGACCAGGCCTCTAGCTCGGGCTCAAGCTCAAACTGTTCATGCTGCCCCCGTCCGAAGTCAGATAGCTATAAGGAAAATAACATCATTTTGCAAAAAATGATGTCGTTTTTTATTTTTAATTTAAATTTGTTTAAAATTTTAGACCAGGCCAGGGTGAGTTGTACTTCAAACTATCAGCAGGTAGTTAGTTAGATGTCAACTCTAAATATTTCATTAGTTAAGATTAATCAAGATAGTGATGGTTGTTATTTTGTCTTGAAGTTTGTATAAAATAGAGCTAATGATCTTCATTTTTTATGTATGTAAAAGAATTGAGTTTTGATTTATTTTTTATCTAGATTTATGACTTTAACATAATTTGTTTATAGTACCAAAGCTATAGATCCTTGGTTAATATCATTTTTTAATTTTCTTTGAACATAAAGATTTCTAGTTTTGGTTGATGTTCTTCAAGAGAAATGAAGGATATGGTGACTAGCATGAATACTTAAATTTATTCTAAATCAGATGAATTAGGGGAAGGAAGTCAAGTATATGGTGATGGATATCAACTTCAACTACATGGATAAGATCATCCAAGTATGAATTCTTGTTACTTCTTTAATTGGAAGTAACTATTTGAGTTGGAATCGATCAGTGATGATTGCTTTGAGAGCAAAGATATTGATGGAAGTTGCATAAAACCTAATCAATATTTGATTGATTATGTTCAATGGATGCTTGTGGATTGTATAGTGAGGTCATAGGTCTTGAACATTATTTGTAAAGAGATAGTTGAGGTTTTCTTTTGCACTAATTATATAATAGAACTTTGAATCGAGTTAAAAGAAAGATTTTGGAGAATTAAATAGTCTTTTGATATGTCAACTATAAAAGGAGATCAACTTTATATACTAAGGGAACATGTCATTAGTGAAATACTTCATCAAACTAGAAAAACTTTGGGATAAGCCTCACTGTCTTATGCCAATACCATAGTGAACCTATGGTGCAGTTGTTCAATGCACATGTAGTGCATTTAAAGGTTTTATAAATTTATCCTCACCTAATCAATTAATGCAAATTTTATAGGATTAAATGATCGTTATGATAATGTGATAAACCATATATTAGTAATTGACCCTTTATCTACTATAAATAAAGCTTATTCTATAGTGTGAATGGTAGAAAAGCAAAAAAAGGTTCATATTGGAATGGCATAAGGAATAGAAAATAATCCAATGTTGGTAAAAATTAACAAAAAACGAGAAGCTGATGTAGGTGGAAAGCAAAAACATAAAGGAGGATTTATAAATAAGAGTAAGTTGTATTGTAACTATTATAAGAAGAATAGACATTAAAAGGATACTTGCTTTAAATTGCATAGGACCAACCCCAAAATGGTATAAGGAACTACAAGAAAATAAAGGGAAAGCTATTGGCAAGACATTTGTAGCCAATGTAACTCATAGAGAAGCTATTGAGCGAGCATAAGAAGGAACATATCTGGTTGACATGATAAAGCAAGAATTAATGAAGCTGATGAAAGGAAAAGCTCTAAGTGATCCCATCATGGTAAATTTAGCTCATCTAAATGATTTTATAGGAATAATTCTATGAAGAGCTATAACTTGTCTTTATTTAATAGAACTAGGATCTTGGATATTAGGCACTAGAGCTTCAAATTGCATGTTCATAAATTAAACCTTTTTAACTGATCCTATTGTGATTGACAAATTCACACCTGTATACCTACCAGATGGATCCCTAAAGCTTGTACATCATATTGGTGATGTTATACTTAATGATAAAATAATTTTAACTAAAGCTTTGCATTTATATATTATCTGTCAATAAACTTGCCAATATAGCCTTGATTATTTTCAAATTCTTTGCTTCTTATTACATATTATAGGACCTAAAAACTAAAAGGCTACTGATAGTGAGTAAAGTCATAGAGAGATTGTATATTTTAGACAAAATTTCATATAATGAAGAGAACATTTCATAGTATTCTCTATTTAAGGAGGATAAGAATCTTGTTAATTCTGTTTCTATGAACTCAATATGGAATTTAAGACTAAGCCATCCTTTTGTTGATGTAATAAAACACATTGAATGTATTAATGATAGAGAGAATGGTCTAGAACACTTATATGATATATGTCCTCAAGCCAAACAACATTGACTGTCTTATACTTCTAGTGAAATACATACTACAGATATTTTCCAACTGATCCATATAGATGTCTAGGGTTGATATAGACAACAATCTTTATCTGTTGAATATTAGTTTCTTACTTTAGTGGATGATTTCAATAGAGCAACATATGTTTACTTAATAAATCGTTAAAGTCTAGTTGAAGATATTTTATTGGATGACTTTTAATCAATTTGGGAAGAGTATTAAGGCTATTATGTCCGATAATGGGATTGAGTTCTTAAGTAATGTTTTTCAGGAAGTTCTTTCTCAGTTAGGTATTATACATCAAAACCCTTGTGTTTATACACCTCAGCAGAATAAAATAATATAGAGGAAATATAAACATTTGTTGCAGGTTACTAGAGTCTTAATGTTTCAGGATTCCTTCCCAAGAAAATTTTGGGAGAATTAATCTTAATAGCCACATATATCATCAATAGATTACCTACCTTAATCTTAAATTGGAAAATGCCTTATGAAATTATACATGGTCATCAACCTAAATATGGACTTCTCATAACCTTTGGATGTTTGTGCTTTGCAACTAACACACATCCTTATAAAGATAAGTTTTATCAAAGGGCCTATAGATGTATATTAATGTGATACAGTTAAGGTAAGCTTTCAATTCATTTGATCTTGATTCCCAAAATATTTTGATATGTAGAGATGTTATCTTTCATGAAACCCAATTTCCATATAAATTTGTTTCTATTTCTGTACCAAGCATGCATTTACTGTTAGTTTCAGTTGAAAAAGATAAAAATTCAATCTATACCTCACCAACCCAATATGGTGTGATAAGCAAGCCCTAATACATATCACAGCTAATAAAGTGTTTTATGAATGCACAAAACATTTGGAAATAGACTGTCATTTGTTATGTGATCAATATAAACATTGTTTCATTACTCCTATGCACATCCCCATTAAACTACAGATTGCAGGCTTACTTACTAAAGCATTCACTACTCCTTTCTTCTCATTTTTATTGTCCAAGTTAGGCTTGTTTGATGTTCACCAAGCTCTAATTGGAGGGGCGATGTAAAGTACGGC
>JANQAP020000253.1:2130428-2151228 GCA_026874005.2 Erythroxylum coriaceum
ACCCCAATCACTAGTGTAAAGTGACTTATAACTAGGTACAATATATTGGAAAAGCTAATTTCGTGGGGAGCCAACCTTAGAATAACCCCTATAGCAAAACCTACAATCCTAGACGAAGGAAACATCAAAATTTTCATTGAGTAACCAAGAATAATAAAAGTAAATGCTTTTACCTATATTTCAATAATAATAGTATTAAGGAAATCGAATCATGAAGATCTCGTGATTAAGTTTACTACTGTATCCAAGTCGCACTTCTAAATGCTTCTAACTACAAATTAGAAGTGTAGAATGGGAAACTTTTTAAATTTGTCTTTGAAAGATAGCAAGGTACTCTACCTAGCAATGTTGAACCAAACTTATAAGAGTGGGTGAAACTAATAATATTAAGGAGTGGAAAAATGTTGATAATTGAAGAACTAGAGAAAGAAATGAATGAAAAGGTTGTATTGAAAGAAAGGAAGGTTAAGGTTAAAGAGAAAAAGAAGGAAAAAGAGTTACAGAAGAAGGTTGTTAAAGAGTACGAAATGTCATTTTCATACTCAAGCAAACTTAAGAAAAATTGAAAGAAATATCATCTTAATAAATTTCTAGAGCTATTTAAACAATTATATATTAGCATTCATTTTGTTTAAGCTCCATTGCAAATACCAAAGGCCTCTCTTTCAATAAGGAGAAAATTAAATCCATTGCAAATACCAAAGGTCTCTCTTTCAATAAGGAGGAAATTAAGGAGTTATTGAGAATTACTTTAAGTGAAGAGTGCTCCACCATTCTTCAAAATAAGTTACCTCAAAAGGTTACAGATCCAAAGAGTTTCATTATCCTTTGTAACAATGGTAGCTTGTTAATTAAAAAGACATTAGTGAACTTAGGGTTTAGCATTGATTTAATGTCCTATGATTTGTTTAAAGAATTAGGATTAGGTGAATCAAAGCTTACAAAAATGAGCATTCAACTAGTAGATAGGTCAACTAAGTATGTTAGGGACATTATAGAGGATTTATTAGTCAAAATTGATAAACTTATATTTCCTATTGACTTTGTGGTTTTAGATATGGAGGATCTTATAAAGGTTCCTCTAATTTTAGGGTGACCTTTCTTTGTCGCTAAGGAAATTATATATGTGTATAATAGAGACTTAATCCTAAAAGTAGAAGATGAGGAAGTCATTTTTAAGATAGTTGACCATAAAATGCACACTTGATAAAAATAATGCTTTTTTTAATTTAGATGCGTTTGATATAGAAACTTCTTATATTATGCAGAAAATCATCTAATAGGGTCCACTAAGAACTTGTATCATGCAAGGAAGGATCAGAATAGTGTAGCCCTTTTCTACAGAGCTTATGACATCTTTAGAGACTAATAAGCCAAAGCTAGTGAAGAACTTTGAGAGATCAAAAGATCTAATGAGTGGAGAGTAAAGTCCTTAATTAAGGATCTACCAAAGTTAGATTTTAGAGAATTTAGAGTATGTTTTTAAAACTAAAACTAAGAAATTACCAGTGATAATTAAATCAAATTTAAATTGTGACCAAAATGAGAAGTTTCTTAAAGTGTTAAAGGAGTATAAGAAGGGGATTGTAAGGAAAATTGTATAATATGAAGGGGATAAATCCCTCTTTTTTCACCTATAAGATCTTATTTGAAGATGAGTTTAAGCTAGTAGTAAAACACCAAAGGCAACTTAACTTGAATATAGAAGATATCTTAAAGGATGAGGTAATTGAATTCTTTGATATAGGAGTTTTTTACCATATTTTTGTTAGTTCTTAGTTGAGTCGTATATAAGCATTATCAAAGAAAAGATGATGTTAACAAATAAAAAGAACAAATTGATTCCTATAAGGATTGTCACTGGGTGTAAGGTGTGTATCAACTACAGGAAGTTGAATGATGCTACTCTCAGGGACTAATTTCCACTACCCTTCATTAACCAAATGCTTGAATAAATATCAGTGTGTAAGTACTATTATTTCTTGGATGGACTATTGGGCTATTTTTAGATCCTTACATCCTTAGAGGATCAAGAGAAGATGATATTCACATATCTATTCATTATGTTTGTTTATCACTAAATGCCTTTTAGTTTGTGCAATACACATACCATCTTTAAAGGAGCTTGGTTGAAATAATTAATAAGTTATTCAGAGACATTACAGAGATATTTGTGGATAATTTTTTTATTTTTAGAGATTCCTTTGACTCATGTTTACAAAAATTAGAGAAAATTCTTAAATGACATGAGGAAACTAACTTGGTGTTTATTTGAGAGAAACGCCATTTTATGGTACAATAGGGGATAATTTTAGGGCATAAAATCTCCAATAAAAGTATAAAGATTGATAAATTTAGGATAGAGATATAAAGATGTCGACTTCGTCAATATTGGTAGAGGCAATTAAAAGCTCTTTTGGATATGTTAGATTTTATAGGAGATCCATCAAAGATTTTGCTAAAATAGCTAGACCTCTTTCCAATTTATTTAAAAAAGATGTTCTTTTTTTTAATGATGTTTGCATGCATGCTTCTAATAATTTTTTTAAAAAAAGGATAAATAACTCCTTAATCATTATAGTACTGAATTGGAGATTGCCTTTCAACTAATATGTGATGCTTGTGATTTTATAATTGGTGTAGTGCTTAGAAATACAAAGGATAAACATTTTCTACCTATATTATAACAGCCCGGACCACCCACTCACAGATACCACCATCTCATAGATATTATCTGCTTTGGGCTTTGGCCCAGCCAAGCCCTCACAGTTTTGCTCTTCCTATCCAACGGGAAAGCGCGTCTATGAGGAAGAGGTTTACATAGCCTTATAAGGCCTACTTTGTTCCCCTCTCCAATCAATATGGGAATCTAACATTCCACCCCTCTTAGAGGCCCAACATCCTCGCTGGCCCACAGGCCTAGATCCACCCCCTTGGGGGCCCAGCGTCCTTGCTGACATACCGATCTGGGTACTGGCTCTTATACCATTTGTAACAGCCCGGACTACCCGCTCACAGATATTGTCTGCTTTGGGCCTTGGCCCAGCCAAACCCTCACGGTTTTGCTTTTCCTGTCCAACAGAAAAATGCATCTCTCAAATGAGACTAGGACAACCCAAGACATGCATGACTTGTATGTGAATTTTGAACCTAGGTAATGCATGGTAGAATTGAATCTTAAATAGATGCTAGTATACTTGTGTATTTAATAAATGACATTGTTTTGAATAACTTTTTGCACTTGGAGTGGAACTGATGTTTTTATTTTGTATTTTAAGGAATGTTATTGTTTTCAACAAACCTACACTTGCAAACAATATTTTATTTTCTGAAACTACATTTTTGAATAACTTTGCACTTGGAGTGCCAAAGATGACTTTCATTACATGAAATAATGTTTTGGAACTTACATATGCGTAATCGAGTCATGTATGTTGCATGTATGTGTTCTCATTTGGCTTAGAGCTATAGCAAGGTTCCATGTTATTGGTTGGATCGATAAATATAGGCATGGTACCTTACTTGATTTTTTTGTACTTAATATTTGCATATGATTTTTTTGTGATTGGTGAGGAAATGATTGGCCAATCGTGTGCTGGGCACAACAGATTAAGCGACCCCCGTACCTTTGACGCTGGTACATAAAAGTCGAGTCTTTGTAACGATACCATTCTACAGGACTCGCGGGTGATTGCACACCTAGAGGTCTGGTCACCGACGAGGTCATCACCTAGTGCATGATGCTCTTGTCGACCGTAGTCTGGACTCACCACAGATGAAAGTCGAGCCAACACTGGGATCGGTGGGTGTGCACACTAATTTGGTCGACTAGTGATGACACACATAATTGTTTTGGCTTATTCTGAGATTTGACTTCTTGACAAGATTTGACTTTTCTATGTGATGCTTTTTCTACGCTTGTATACTGGAACTGGAACTTAAGTTCACTGAATGAGTGATTAATAGGCTAAGCCTATGTGGTTCCCAACCAGTATGGCATGAGTCATAGACTAGGTCTATGTGTTTCTATGTCATGTATATTCACTTCATACGTGGTTATGTGCACGTTAGATGTATAAAACTGTCCTTTGATTATTTAGACCGTTTTGGTGTGTATCGAGTTCTATTTGCGATATATGTTTCTTTCGACTCACTGAGTACACAGTGTACTCACCCCCTCTGCTTCCTAATCATGCAGGTTAATTTGTCAATTTGAAATTCTGAGTGGATCGTGCGGTCTTTTGACATTTTCGGGGTATTATTGCACGTGGGTAGTCTCTGTTTTCTACTTTTATTGTATAGTGGCTCATGATTTTATTAATAGTCTTTAAAATTTTGTAAATTAACTCTTGATTGTCTTGTGGTTTGTAAATAACCTTATGTGTGAATGTTTTGTGTTGTCCAAATGTTTTTAAAGATATCCAATTAGCCTTGCATAGTCGGGTTAAGGGTATCGTAAGTATCCTTAGCCCGGGTATACGGCGGTTGTCATGTGTTCGATGTGGTTCTGAGTTGTGACATATATATTATGTAAAAAAAACTTAACAAATGCACAAGATAATTATACAACTATTGAAAAAGAGTTGCTTGTCATAATCTTTACATTTAAAAAATTTAGATATTACCTTAATATGTCTAAGTTTATAGTCTATACTAATCATTTAGCACTTCGATATCTTTTGACTAAAAATAATGCTAAACCAAGGCTAATTAGATGGGTTTTGCTATTGTAGAAATTTGATCTTAAGATTAAGGATAAGAAAAAGTGGAGAAATTGGTGACAGACCATCTATCTTGCCTTGAAAATCTTACAATGGAGAAGCAAATGGAAGAAGATATAAATGATGCTTTTCCATATAAACAATTCTATCTATTGGATGTAATTAACATAGATACATCTTGGTTTGTTGACCTTACTAACTACTTAGTCAATTGGGTTTTGTTAAAGGGGATTACTCAATAGCAGAAGAAGAGATTCTTCTTTGAGTTGAGGAATTACCTATAGGAGGACTCATATTTATTTTTAGTTTTTATAAACTAGATAATTAGGGGGTAGCATACCCTAAGAAGATCAACATTTTAGAGCACTACTATATAGAATTAGCTGAAGGCCACTGTTGCACAAATAGAATAACGAGAAAGGTTTTGATAGTAGTCTTTATTAGCTTACATTATTTTTCTATACCTAAAGGTATATAGAATATTTTAACTAGTATCATTTTACAAGCATGATCTCTTGTAGGGATGAGATGCTTGAACCTAGCATTAAGGTTTATGAAGTATTTGAATTATGAGCATTAATTTCATGGATCTATTTCCTACACCCTTTGGTAAAAAATATATCTTAGTTGTTATTGATTATCTCTCAAAGCACATTGAGGATCAAACTTTGCCCACTAATGATGCTAGGCTCATGGTTAGATTCCTTAAAAGTTATTTTCATGATTTGATGTACTTAGATTTATAATTAGTGATAAAGGTACACATTTTGTAACCACAAATTTGAAAAAGTTCTTAAACCATATAGTGTGACGCACAAAGTTGCTTCTCTTTATCATCTTCATATTAGTGGCCAATTAGAAGTAACTAATAGGGAATTAAAAGGTATATTAGAAAATACTATGGAGCACTTTAGGGTAGATTAATCTATAAAGTTAGAAGATGTTTTATGAGCTTATGAGACCGCTTATAAAACACTAATTGGTACTAGACCATATAGGCTAGTGTATCAGAAATCTTGTCATTTTCTAATGGTACTTGATCATAAGGCGTTTTGGGCTATAAAGTTCATTAACTTTGATTTAAATAATGTAAGTGAAAAATATATACACTCCAAATTAATAAGCTTGATGAGGGACGTAACATGGCATATGAAAATTTAAAGCTATATAAGGAGAAGGGAAAGAAGTGACATGACCAAAACCTAAAACATCACAAGGAGTTTAAATCCAAAGATCAAGTTTTGTTGTTCAATTTATGATCTTAATTTTTCTTAGGTCCCCTCATTGTCAACCAGATTTTCCCTTATAGACATGTAAAAATCATACATCAAGATATAGATACATTTGATTCAATAAACACTGGTTGAAGTTGTACTTAGATGATCCAGATTTGAGTGAGATGTTTATAACCTTCATGACCTCGATGTTAGTTGAAATACTCAAGTAAGAAGTCCAACTAAATAACTTATAAAAAATCACATATTGGAAGGCAAGCTAACAAATAATTATTTTAATTTTAATTGGGCAAAAAATGTAAATTAGACTATAACATTTTCATTAAAATACAAATTGAATCGAAACATTTTAAAGGTCTCAAAATAAACCCTTACATTTACCAAATATTCAAAATAAACCTTAAGTGGAAAAAAATTGGATGAAGTTAAGTCTTTGCTATTTTGTACCACGTCAGTATTGACGTCACACATATTTTATCTTTTCATTCTGATCTATAGCTCCCAGTATGCCATGTGGATGCCCACGTGTAAGATTTAAGTTAAATTTTTTGTTTTAAATTCTTAATGAAATTAATTAAACTAATATAGGTGATGAATCCCCTAAAAATCATTAAATAATTAACCTTTTATCATACAACTATTTCATTGATTATTGGACCGTCAAAATTCCTATCTTATATTAATAGCAAAATTCCTACCTTATATTAATAGCTCTCTCCAGACTGCTAACAACTAGTCCATCAATTAATTAACAAAAATCTTTCTAGTTAAGACCCCTAGGATTGCATTATCAATTTATGAATTCCACTATTAGGCTTGACTCTAATCTAGAGGATTTATGTCAACCTATCTCTAGGTTTCATACAAAGGATTTCTTAATCTCAAATATATGAAATCAAATTGTGCACTAGTATTTCAAATATATTAAAACAAGAGTAAAACACATAATTAAATCACAATAATTGCATTGAATAAAAGATTAAGACATATTGTATCACAAACTAGGGTTCATCATACTTAGACACTAAAAAACATTTAATTACTCATAATAGAAAACAAAATCAAATATAAACATGTAGAAAAACTAATAAAAAACAAAGAGTTCATAATTCTAAATCTCTCTTTCTATTCTATTTAATATTCTTGTAAGTTTGGATTGATCCTCTCCAGTTTGATGTAAAACCTCTTTTATTTGCCTCTACTAATGTCCTTTTATAGTAAAATTTAGGGTTTCTGGGACATACATAGTCTACTACATGGGCCTGTGAGAGGCCATATATATTCAAAAACTCCAGAATTTGCAATTTTACATAGGCACACACGCAGTGGTGTATCTCTAAATTGCTTTAAAACTTCATTTTATGCCACGTTTTCATCTTAATTCTTCTCCTTTTGGTTCATGAAAGCAATTATGACCTATAAATGCATTTGGAGAGAATTAAGAACCAAAAATACAACAAAACTATAAAATATCAAGCAAAATACATAAAATATGGGCTTATAATTATAGTTAAATATGCATATATCAATGACGGTGGTATCAAATAAAAAGAACGAGTTAATTCTTATAAGAACTATTTATAAATGTTAAATCGACTATAATTCTAATATCATATTTAGTGCATTTTGTTTATATATTTGAGATTTTCTTTTTTTTGGTACTTAATTTATTCCTATTATGTTTTTAGATCCTAACTGCCTTCATGGGTTAAAAAGAGTATAAATCAGACAAAATTGAGAAAGAAAAATGAAAGAATAAAGTTGTTCTTGAGGGACACAACTATGTGGAGGTGGACACAACCATGACTATGACTGTGTAACTCTATGAGATCATGTTTCTTCACGATTGTCAAAGAACTTAAGCAAGATTGAGAGAGACGGTTATGAACATGATTATGTTAGTGACCATGTCACTCTAAAACCCTAACTTTAGGCTATAAAAGGGAAAATTGAAGAGAAAACAAATAGAGTTCTAAAGGGGTTTCATAGGAGACTCAAAAAAGGCTCAAGAAAACACATATGAAAGGCCTATGATGAAATAAAGAACAAAGAATAAGCAAAGGAACATATTTGAGTGACTTTCCATTAATCTAAAGTGTATTTCATAAAGAATAAAAGGATCTCACTATAGTTATTTTAGTTTTCTATTTTTCTTTTAAACTTGATGTTATGATTATGAACTAAAACTTTATTGGTACTTGGATTAAACGAACTCTAGAATAGACCTTGTAGTGATTTTATTTTAACTTAATTTATTCTTTAGTTTTATTGAGATTCAATTACAAGTTCTTAATTATTCTTAAATTAATATTGCTAGCATATTCTTTCATGTATGATTTTATGCAATTGAAATTGAAAAATCATTTTGTATTAATAGATGTATAATAATTGAAAGCAGTTAGATTAACATTCTCTAATTAAAGTCAATATTAATAGTGAAATTCATAAATTAATTAATGCAATATTAGGGGTTTTTACTAGAAAGAGATTTCAGTTAATCATATAAGGATTAGGTGTTAACAGTCTTGAGAAAGATATTAGTGAGATCATGATTGCATGAGGTCTTAGGGGGATTCAAAGTTCATGTACAATTGTTTCCTTTGATTGTTTCTGAGTTTAATATTTCTTCTAATTAGACAATTGTGCTACTTTATTTTAGTTTGTTATTTGAGTCTTATATTTTCATCACCATAATTTGTTATATTAGATAATAGAAAGATGATAAGAACTAGTAATCATAGTCCTCGTGGGATTGACCTTTACTCACCAGTGTTAGTTATAACTACACATCTGGTTAAAACTATAAAATCATATTCTATTAACAGTCATTGGTTGAAAGGTGTGTATCAACTATAGAAAGTTGAATGATGCTACTCTCAAAGAACCCTTTCCACTACCCTTCAATGACCAAATGCTTAAATAATTATCAAGGCATATGTACTATTATTTCTTGGATGGACTATTAGACTATTTTTAGATCCCTACATCCCTAGAAGATCGAGAGATGATGAAATTCACATATCTATTCAATACGTTTTCTTATCATTAGATGCCTTTTGGTTTATGTAATACACCTACCACATTCAGAGGTACATGTTAGAAATAGCTAATAAGTTGATCAGGGACATTATAAAGGTATTTATGGATGATTTTTTACATATTTGGTGATTCCTTTTACTTGTGTTTACAAAATTTGGGAAAAGTTCTTAAACGAAGTGAGGAACCTAACTTGGAGTTTAATTAGGAGAAATGTCATTTTATGGTATAAGAGGGTATGATGCTTATAATGTTAAGGCATAAAATCTCCAATAAGGGTATAAAGCTAGGATAAAATCATAGAGAAGCCAACTTCTTCGACATTTATAGAGGAAAATAGAAGCTTTCTTAGATGTGTTGGGTTTTATAGAAGATTTATTAAAGTTGTTGCTAAAATAGCAAGACCTATTGCATTAATTACTTGTCAAAGATGTCCTTTGTTTTAATGATGAGTGCTTACATATTTATAATACTTATACAAAAAGGCAATTAACTCTTTTATTACTGTAGTACCGAACTATACTTTTCATTTAAACTAATGTGTTATGCTAGTGATTTCAAAGTTGGCATAGTGCTTGGAAATATAAGGATAAGTATTTTCTACCTATATATTTTGTAAGAAAAACCTTAACAAATGCATAAGAGAATTGTTTAACTACTGAAAAGAGTTGTTTATCATAGTCTTTACATTTTATAAATTTAGATCTTACCTTACTGTGTCCAAATTTATAGTCTATACAAATCATTTAGCTCTTCGATATCTTTTGATTAAAAATGATGATAAACCAAGGTTATAGATGGGTTTTTCTCTATTATAGGAGTTTGATCTTGAGATTAAAGATAAGAAAGGAGCAAAGAACCTAGCAACAGACCATATGTCTTGCCTTGAAAATCTTACGATGGAGAAGTAAATGGAAGAAGATATATACGATGCTTTCCCCAATGACCAACTCTAAGTGTTGGACATAATTAATGTACGTATATTTTGGTTTTCTAACCTTGCTAACTACTTAGTTGACTAGGTTTTGTTAAATAGGATGACTCATTAATAGAAAAAAATATTCTTCTTTAGGATGAGGAATTACCTATGAGGGGACTCGTACTTATTTTATGTTTGTATAGACTCGACAATTAGGAGGTGTATATTGTAACTTGAAAATACCAACATTTTAGAGCACTATCATATAACATCAATTGGAGGCCACTGTTGCACAAACAGAACAATGAAAAAAGTTTTAGAAGTAGGCTTTTATTGGCCTACATTCTTTAAGGATACCCAAACGTATACGGAATATTCTAACTAGTGTCAATGTATAGGTAATATCTCTCAGAAGGATAAGGTGCCTCAAACTAGCATTAATATTTGTGAAGTATTTGATTTATAGGGCGTCAATTTCATATGTTTGTTTCTTACATCCTTGGGTAACAAATACATCCTTGTTCTTATTGATTATCTCAAAGTAGGTTGAGGCTCAAGCTTAATGATTTTATTATAATGGTTAAGTTCCTTAAAAAATTATTTACACAATTTGATGTACTTAGAATTATAGCTAGTGATAAAGGTATACATTTTGTAACCATCAATTTAAAAAAGTTCTTAAACCATTTGGCATTATGCATAAATTTGTCACTACTTATCATTATCAGACTTGTTGCTAAATGGAAGTCACTAATAGGGAATTGAAAAAGATATTAGAAAAGACTGTGGAACACTCTAGGGAAGATTGGTCTGTAAAGTTAGATGATGCTCTATAAGCTTATAAGACTGCTTATAAAACACTAATTGGTATTATACCTTATAGGATGGTTTATTGGAAATCTTATCATTTGTCAATGGTACTTGAGCATAAGGCATTTTAGGTTAAAGTTTGTTAATTTTAATTTAGACAATGCAAGTGAAAATTTTATATACTTCAAATTAATGAGCCTGATGAGTATAATAACATAGCATATGAAAAATTGAGGATATACAAGGGGAGGGCAAAGAAAGTGACATGACCAAAACATAAAACATCCTAAGGAGTTTAGATCGGGGGATCAAGTTTTGTTGTAACAAAACCTCCGAGGATAGAAAATCTGCTGCTTGTTCAATTTACGACTTCAACTATTCCTAAGTTCCTTCATTTTAACTAGATCTTCCCCTATAGAGTTGTAAAAATCATGCATTAAGATATAGGTACATTAAACATCAATAGTTACATATTGATGTTGTACTTAGAAGGTGATCCCCACATATTTAAGCAAGATGTCTACAACCTCCATGACCTCAATGATTGGTGAAACACTCAAACAAGAAGTCAAACTAAATGGCTTATAAGAATCACTTATTGTGAGATAACCCGATAATTAATTGTTTTTGTTTTAATTTGACAAAAAGTGTAAATTAGACCCTAATGTTTTCATTAAAATATAAATTAAATAGTAACATCTTAAAGGTTTCACAATAAACCCTGACACCTATAAAATATTCAAAATAAACTTCGTCAACATTGATATGACACATATTTATCTTTTTATTATGATTTATAGATCCCATTGTGTCATATAAATGCCCGCATATCATATTTAAGTTTTTTAATTCTTAATAAAAATAATTAAACTAATTTAATTGCAGATAATTATAATTAACTAATTAATTTAGTTATTATCTCTGCAAAACTTAGATTTGAAATCATATTAATTATGGTCTAAACAACTCCTATTCCTCCACCTAAAAGAGCTCTTTTAATTCCAAAAGGTCTTGTTAGAGCTTATGTTGTGCCATACTCCTTATTCTAGAAACTAAATCGATGTTTTCAATTACTTTAGTTTTAGTTCCTTCTTTTTTCCCTGAGATTTCAGTTGGTTATTAATTAGGATTTTAATTAGAATTTAGGTTAAAACATCATAGACAATACAGAGTGAGTCTCAATAAGTCACGGATCAAGATGGTCAGCTAAAGGTTATTAAAATTTATTCAGGTAACATTAAGGGCATGTTTATTTTCATTTATTTTTTTAGTTTTCTGTTTTTATTTTCAAGTTTAGTAAAAAAACCCTGTTTGTTTGAGTTTTTGGTTTTAGCTTTAGGTTCTTCTAGTTTTCGAATTTTAAAAAAACTATTTGTTTTTTGTTTATGTTTTTCATAATATAATTTGTTGTCAACTAAATATATATTATTTAATTATTTAATATATTAATATTTAATAAGAATTATGAATAATTTAATTTAATATTATACTAATTAATTAATTAAAATCATAAATAAATTTATTTTATTTAACAATTTATTCAAATTTAAATTAAATAAAATTATTAATAAATATAATTAAATTTAAAATATCTTCAAAATATATATATTTCAAATAAAATTTTGATTTAATTTATAAAATATATTTTACATTAAATTAAAATTATAAATAAAATTAAATTTTAAAATTATTTATTTAATATAATAAAATAATTTTTATTGACAATTTATTAATAAATATTATATAAAAGATTAAAATAAATTTAATTAATTTAAAAATATTTATCTATAATTTTTCTAATATAATTATCATCAATGATAAAAATATAAATATATTGACATTAACAATCAAACAAATTTTTGCTTTTATTTAAAAGAAAAACATAAGCTAAAAATAGAAAATGAAAACCAAAAATTATAGCGAAAAAAACAAAAGAGTCTAAAGACCCCTAAGTAAATGAAGAAAACCTCCACCTTGTGAAGATGATTAATGATTAAGGTTCTCAATTGACATGATTCAAAGTGAGAAAGTGCCTTTAATACAGTGGGACAAAACTTAGAATAGAGCATAGGAAGAGGCATCCATTTAAGCCTTCCAATTACATAAGAGAAACTTGCATCCAACACAGTGAAGAAATATCGACTAAACTTGAGGCATCAATTTAAGCCTTCCAATTACATAAGAGAAACTTGCATCAAACACTATGAAGAAATTTCTATTTGGTCTAACATTTATGTTAAACCAAATAGAAATTAATTCTAAAAAAGCAGGTCGTTGAAGGGTTGATTTTTCATAACATTTTGATATAGTAATTCCCCTAAGGATGATCCAACTACAATAAGGAAATGAAGCCAATGTTCTCCTACACAAAGCATGTGTACACAATATCATTAACATAAACTGTATTTTTAGAGTCACTGTTTTATGTTAACAAAGTTCATGAACAAAAGAGTATGAGTCATAAGAACATAGGGAGTATCAGCTCATTCTAAACTAAATGCATTGTTTCAAACTTCAGTAGTATATTACATTGCTTATGTATCCAATGGAAATAAATGCACATAATGAAAAAAGAAACTATAGAATTCTATATTTGTTAAAAGGACAAACCCTCCTTTGAATTTGTACACTAGTGGTACAACCAAACTTCTTGAGATTGATAACCAAATATATAAATATGGTCTCCAAGCCTCTAAAAATTGGATTTAATCGATAAAAAATCTACGAGACAATGATACTAATTCTGTTTCTTTTCCCAAAACCTAAGGAAATGTTCTTCCTAACACTTCAATCAAAAGATCTGGGACATCCAAGCTTCAGGTGTTGAAAAACCTCCCTCTAGATGGTGCAGGAGCCTCTTTAAATAACTTGTCAAAGCTTGCTAAAAGAAGGCAAGGGAACCGACCGAGGCTTCTTGAATGTTGATGAGTGAAGGCAACGCTCATATGGGTAGAGGGAGAGGAGTCATCTAAGCCACCAGTGGGGTCTCAGGTAATTAAAGTAAATTTAAAATAAGTTTTAAAGAGATTATAATTAAGTTAATCAGTAAATTAGTGCTAATTATAATTAAATTTGTTTAATTTATTTTTATTAAGAATTTAAAATAAATTTTAAATTAAATTTGACACGTGAACCCTTGTGACATATGGAATTCACATAGCATAATAGGATTCACATATCAAAATAATAAGATAAAAATATGTCACATTAGTGCTACAGTTGTACATAACAAATGTAAACTTAATTCTATCCAATTCTTCCATCAACTTAAGGTTTATTTTGAACATTTTGTAAACGATAGAATTTATTTTGAACACTTTGAAACATTAGGGTGCAACTTATATTTTAGTAAAAGTGTTAAGAGTACAATTTATACTTTTTATATTTTAGTTTTGTAGCTTTTAAGATCTTCAATTGTAGTTTTAGGATGTTTTATTAGTATTAAACCTATAGATTGAAGTATATTTGATGATTTTTAACTATTATCTCAATGACTATTCATCTTGAGATTAGTGCCATATAAGTTTTGCAAGAAAAAAAGCAACAAAGTAGATGATACAGTACCATACTTGTCCTATGTTAGAGCATAGTAGGTCGCACATGAGAAGTTGAGTGAAACATAAATGAACATGGTGGACACATGACACCATTTCCAATTCTTTTCAAGAATATCCCTACATGTCTATCTCCTATGTTTGTCTTATATTAGAGCACACTAGGTTCCACGTAAGAATCTGAAAGAAATATAAACAAACATGATATAAATACAACATCATGCATTGCTCATATTTAAAAACACCCTCACATCTATGAAACTCATGTTCAATCATCTAAAAAAGTAGCGAGTATCATTATAAAACACAAGGGTACCATGATACTATGTTGACTCTGTGTTGTCATCCACACCTAGGTATGAGATACATACCATAAGATACACTCCCATGTTTAATTCCAAGTTAAATTTAAACTTTTGCATATTAAGCACAGACTTATTATAGTGTTATATTTTTTCAGTGTTTTTGTTGGCTATGTAAGCAATGAGGACCCTTGTGGAACATTAACCCAATACGTAATGTGTTATATCCTTATGTTCTTAACATGTAGTCATATAGTTTTCATGTTCATTCTAGTGTGAAAATGAATTCAAAGTTTAATTAACATGACATTAACATTGGTCATATTTAGATTGTAGGGTATATACCTCTAAAGTAAGGATGGTAAGAGGAGATACAAAACATTTCTTTATCGATATTGAGTTATACTAAGGTTCGTTATTGAGCCACTTTCTGTTTGCAGTAATGATGGATGAGCTCACCAATAACATCCAAGGGGAAAAACCTTGGTGTATGTTGTTTCCTGATAACATTGTTTTAATAGATAAGATAAAAGAGGGTGTTAATATCAAGTTAGAACTTTAGAGAGATACGTTAGATTCAAAGGGCTTTAAATCAAGTAGGACTATGACTGAAAATTTTGATTGTTTTGGGCCATATGGTGGCTTTTGATGTGGAGGTAAAGATTGATCTAAAAGTTATACTACAAAAAGAGTGTTTTAAGTATCTAGGATCTATCATCCAAAGCAATGAAGAGATCGTTGAAGACATAGTTCATCATGTTAGATCAGGGTAGCTTGAATGGAAAATATCACTTAGACTCAAAGGTAAATTTTATCATTTACTGATTAGGTTGATAATGCTCTATAGGGTAGAATGTTGGCTCATCAAATAGATGCATAGTTATAAGTTAATGGTGGCAAAGATAAGGATACTCCATTGGATGTGCAACCTTACGAGAAGAGATAAGGTTAAGAATGTAATGATAAGAGAAATTAATGGTAGCTAATATCGATGGAATATTAAGAGAGACAAGGCTTATGTGGTTCATATATGTTAAGAGGAGACATCCTGACACTTCAATAAGAAGATGCGAGAAGAATGTACTTATGAAATGTAAGAGGAAAAGAAGAAGGCTTAAAAAGAACTAGAGGGAGGTGATCAAGAATGATATGACTCTACTAAAACTTACTGAGAACTTGGCCCTCAATAGGAAACTTTAGGTGTACTAAGATACGGGTGAAGGATCTCACATAAAGAGGACCTTCTATTTCTCATAGTTATTTAGTCTGAATTCGTATTCTGTAGTACTTCTCTCATAGTTATTTAGCTTACCATTTTCTTACCTAAACTAATCATTCTCTTATAATAGCTTGTTAGTTTTATTTATTTATTTGTCTTCTTTCTTGTTTGTGTATTTATTTACTTATTTTGTCTTTTATTTTTATTATTTACTTTATTCTACATTTATTTTAGTGTTTATTTTATTACTTATTTTATATTTACATCTTTTTATATTTATTTATATTTCATTATTATTATTGTTGTTTTATTATTATTATTATTATTATTATTATTATTATTATTATTATTATTATTATTATTATTATTATTATCCTTTTTATTTTTATCTTTATTATTACTTCATAAGTATTATTATTATTATTCTTTATTTCTATTTTTATTTTTTTATTTTATTATTATTATTTAATATGTATTTTTATTTTTATTTTATTTGATATATTGTATATGTTATATGGATTTTTTATCTTTTTATTGTAGTTTTGATTTTTTTTCTAAAACAGTTCTCAAAAACTTTTTTTTTGTTTTTATCTTTTATCTTTTATCTTTTCTCTTTTCTCTTTTCTCTTTCCTCTTTTCTCTGTGGATCTATTGAAAACATCCTCTTTACTAGTTAGGAGTAAGGCTACATACTTCTGGACCTCTCCAGATCCCGAATCTTAGCAAGAATTCTACCAAGATATTGTTGTTATTGTTGTTGTCGTTGTTAATGTTGTTGTTGTTGCCTCTATAGCCATCGTGTAAGCCTTCTGTTCCCTAAACACTAAAATGTGTCACAAAATCGACATTTAATATGCTACTATGTAGGTTCCAAGTTCAATTGCAATTTAATATTGCAGATAATGCTTATGATGAATATTTTTTGCCTTTCCTCTTGATTTTCTCTCCACAATCTCACTTCCCTCTAATCTTTTAGCTTAATGTCCACTTACCCACTCCTTTTCCACCATTTTCACTCACCAAACATCCGATTGTAGAGTTTTGTGTACTAGTCTTCAAAGAATATCCAATTCTGTATATTTAGGGATTAGGTTAAGTTTAAGCAATTTTTTGTGTGTTTTCATCCTCAATTATGTTGAATTAAATGTATGTTCCTCCCTGCAACATTTATGTTTTATACCTCATTATGGATTGATTGGATGAGAAATTTGTGTCTTAAATTTTTAGAATTTTTATAAATCCACTTATGGGGGAACTATTGGGATTATGTTGCATGAATTACTATTTGAATTTAGGTGTTGAAGTGTTGTCTGACGAAATTATGGGATGATAATGGTTAATTATGGACTTTCTTGACATAACTCGTTTGCTTAGATTGATGTACCATTTTTACCTCTAATTGTTATGGTGTTTGGTTGAAAAATGGTTGAAGTTAGGCTTTTAGGATAAGTTGATATAGGATGTTAATTGGAGTTAAGAGCAAACTTTTGAAAATTGGCTTTATTGTTTTGTTTGTTAATGGATGGTTAGATATTGAGCCCCAATACTCGCTACAATAGATATCCCTTCTAATGTGCCACTTAAGGAACAACCCAGTCTTCTACTCTTCCATATCCTTCAATTAAAGCAATACTAGACCCTTTAAATAAAGAAATTTGAGGCATTATGGTCTACAGACTGGTAAGTCCTAAGAGAGCAAAATTTAGAGACAAAGGTGTAGAGGATAGTGGATTTTGACGATTGATTAGAGTCCTTTGGGATCTGAAAGCAAGTGTATTAGGATATGCTACTAGAGATCATATGCATGTTTTGATTAGATGAAAGAAAAATATTTATGACGACTTAATAATACAATTCTAGATAAAGGCATTCATCATAATTTCAAGTACAACTAATTCAACATTCATTCAAGATTTTATACACAGGAGTATACGCACATTGTCCATCTTGATTGGACTCAAGTTGATTGGGATCTTCTATGTATTGATTCCATGAATTATTGGCATGCAGTAGCCATTGTGGAGCCTTATTCTCCCACCAGGTCTAAGGCTTCTAGCTTCTATTTCCCTACTATAAGGCATGTGTATAAGTTATTCATATATTCATTATGTGCTCAACATGACAGTATAGGTATAATGACTCACCAAGACTTACTTTTCTTGCACGACATGAGACATCGAGTGTGATGCCATTTGGGGCATGCCTTTATTCAGCTTATAAGGGGCTACTTTTATTGACTAAACTTTGATGTGATCAAAAGCGAGTTAGTTATAACTCGATTAATGAAGAGACACGGCGTGTTAGATGATGAGAGAGATTTAATGGTTATTTTCACTTCCTTCTATATCAATATAGATATTTTAAGGGTAATAAGGATAGTTAAGCTAAACGCAAATGTGTATGGACAACAATTTGCCCTGATCAAAGCACTACTAAGAATAATGGAGGACATATCCATACAAAGAGATAAGGCTGGGTGTGAAGAGTAAAAGAAAACACCTACACCACCTCGAGCTTCAAGCACTTTGACAGCAAACCTACCACTCATTACAGTATATGTTGACTAGTATATGCATTAAATTGGAGATATATTAGTAAGGTTGGGCATTATATAGGTGTCGAGATATTACAGTTACCAGTTTGTCCACCACAGCTAACAATTATAGAGCCTAAACCAAAGATTGAGGGTTATGGAGAGATCCAGCTAGATTGTAGAGCTAGAATAGGATACCGAAGGTCATGGAAAGATTAAGCTAGCAGTTGTAAAGCGATAGTAAAAGATCGAGCCATATAGAGAAATTGGTTTAGTAGCTACAGATTCATCGCTAAATGATTCAATATATATATGATATTGATTTATTATATGGTTAACTCTTAGGAAATAGTTCCTTATGTGCCTCCATTCAATCCTGCATCGAGCACTCCTCTAGCCTATGATTGATATGTTCGCTATTGTTACTATATTTTTATTTTGTTTTAAATTTATGTCTTACCATGCTTGTGTAGGATAATAGTTTAATTAAAAGTGATTATTGAAGGAATTCAACAACTCATGAAAAATATATTGTGTCGAGGAAGTAATAATTCTCTTATTATAGATACAAGATGTTTAATGCCTCCAATTCTTATTGTTTTGATTTGGGACCATGGGAGTTATTTATATCTATTCCTTATTTATTTATTTTCACTGTTCTTGCATGTTATACAAATTGAAGACAATGTATAACTTAAGTATGGGAAAGGGATTTAGGTACCTATGCTTATCAATTTTGTTATGAGTAACTTAATTAGGAGTAATTTTGAAAAATATTGAACTTTAAAAGAATATTGATCGAGATAATTTACTATGAGTTTAATTGTATTAGGAGTTTATATGTTTAGGTAATTAGTTATAAGCTTTGATGATTAAGTTCATTCGATTTTCTTCATAAATTTTAAGAATGGATACTTGATTTACACTAAAATAAATTGTGTATAACTTATATATACAATTGAGTTAGATGTGAATTCTTTTTAATCTTTTTCATCATAAAAAATGAAAAAAAAGAAAAAATTTTGAATAAATGAGCATAGAATAAATTCACTCCACCAGCTATAAATCAATTAAATATGTCTAAATTAAAGAGTATTGCTAGTAGCCATCTAAAATGATGACCTAATTGAGTAATCGAGGGTATTCATGACAAGGTGTTTACTCTCACATCAAAAGGTTAGGAGACTTATCGAATAAGCTATAAATGCTTATTTAATGTTAAACTTAATATTTAACAAGGGCTATCAAAATGTTTGAAAGTTGAAGCATCTTTTTTATATATGTTCATTTTATACATTAAACTGAAATTTGTAGATTGAGCTAAAGTTTAAAGGATTGTGGAGTGAATTAAACTGATTTATATCTTGAAACAAGTAGCTAAATGCATAATAATTTGATTAGCTTTGCAACTAAATGAATAATAGAGAATCTTGATGGATATGTTTGATTTGTTAAATGCTTTCCTAACTTAGTTCATATTTAAGATATAAATAATGAAATTGGCTTACTTGAGACAAATAAATGATTAAGTGTAGGAAATTTTGATAAGTGTTAAATATACTTTATTTTTACCATGAATTTTTAAAGTATTATGTTTGTGTTTTGTTATTTTTATAGAATTTGATACTTAAAATGAGACATATTTTATTTCAGGTCTTATTTCAGTTCGTCAATAAAGAAGGAATAAATTTGAGAAGATTGAAGTCAAGCTAAAGCAACTTTTGTAGATTTCTAGTTAAAGACTTTGAACATGGTACTAATATGGTACCATGTTGCTCTCCATATTTCAACATATCATATTATGTTTCTTGGAAAGTATGTTACATGAACAATATGACACAAACAAAGACCTATGTTCCGACTATGTTCAATATTGTGTCATTCAGTTTCCCCAAACGTTTGCCAACATCTTACATATTTTTCTCATGTTCACTAAAATGGAGAAAATATGACCGTGTATTCTTGATCTATGTTAGCAATAATTATTATAAAAAAGTTTCAAAGAGGCAAGCTAAGCAACACCGGAGAAATATAATCCTATTTTGACCTATGTTGGTTAGAATTTTTAGAGTTTCATGTTTAAGAGAGAAGTAGCAAAAAAAAGAAGGATTTCATTTTGGAAACACTAAAAGGTCCAATTAGCGAAAAGTAATTAGGATTAAGAAGAAAATAAACTAAGAGAAAAAACAAAAAAAATTCAAGATTTAAGATCCATGAGAACTCAATCTTATGTCATGTATTCTTTTTGGTTTATTATTTCTTTGTTTTATTGTGAACTAAATGAGATATAGAGTTAGATCAGATAAACCCTAGAATTGTTTCTTTGAATTAACTTATTTGACTTAATGACAGATTCTAGTTTTTTTAGAATTGTTCATGTTTATTTATTGTGTTGAAGCAAAGTAATGAAAGCAGAAGGATAAATTTCATATTCATACATGGAATTAAAGTAATAAATGTAAAAGATTATA
>JANQAP020000253.1:2161470-2174065 GCA_026874005.2 Erythroxylum coriaceum
TCATCAACACTAATACACAAATCCAAATCGGCAAATCCAATCCAATCCACAACACAAAAAAACATTGCAAGGTTTACTAGCAATTTTTTAAAACACCAAGAAGAGAACATATCAACTCATCAACCAACAAAATCAAGTATCAACACACTCAAAAAAAATTTTTAACCGTCAAGTGACTCGGGTCTTCTCTTCGCTATTTGGGTTGGGGCTTCGGGTTTTCGGGTTGTCCGTTGTCCAGGTCCAGCCGTCCGCCTGTGAGCGTCGGAGAGTCGGTGGTGGTGGGGTGGTGCGATGAGGAGGAGAGATGCGGAGTGCGGACTTCGCAAACCCAGATCGACACGATGAGGCGAGGAGGAGAACTGGGGTGAGGAGGAGAACCGGAGAAGACAACAAGCAAGCGTCGACGGCGGTGAGACGATCCAGACGCGGACGAGAGAGACGGTGAGAGCGAGAGAGAGAGGGTGAGAGTTAGAGAGAAGAGCTGAAGAGGGGCGGTGTGGTAGCAGTCGGGGTCGAGAGGGTGGGTAGATTTTAGGTTTTTTTTTTTTGCAAATTAGTCCTCCAAGTTTTTAAAAATTGCGAAATAACCCGGAATTTTCCGGTATATTGGGTACCGGCCGGTACTCAACGGAAAACCCCGATCCCGGCCGATATTTTTGACTTGTATCGAGGTTGGGATCCAGGTACCGGTCTCAGACCGGTACGGTACCTTCCGGCTGGTACTGGCCGAAACGGTACGGATCTCAAAAGCCTGATTTTAATTCAAAGTTCATTCTTGAAGTGTTATTTTTATTTTAAGCAAGCTCGTAACATTCTCAAAGTTGATTTTTGAAAAGACATTTGTGATCCTAAGTAAGCTCGTAACGTTCTCTGATCATTCCAATTGGACAATTAGTCCTTTTGTTATATAATCTATTTTTTCTATTGTTGTATAGAAAATATAAATAAAATTGAAAATTAGAATAAAGAAAAGGGTTTATTTTTTAATCTAAATTTAATATTTTGAAAAAAGTCTTAATACTTTATTCAAAAGAAACACATTCTTTCTATTATTTTTTAATCAAAATTTTCATAAATTTGACTCATGACATGCTATCTTAATTCAAAATCAACTTCTAAGGTGTTATTCATAACTCTAAGTAAGGTCATAAGACCACTAGTCCTTTTCGTTTAATGCGTTACATCATCTAAATATAATTAGGCTTATACTTACGTGCACATTAGCCTATTGAAGAAAGAGATTAAATTGTTCAATCTAGATAATGCTGGTCTTATTTAAAATTTAAAATACTTTTAAGAGACTAAGTTATAAAGATGTAAATATGACTTTATTTGATCTTCTTGTCCTTGAGTTATTTATATTGTTTTTGACCCAGAGGTGTCTCCACATGTAAAATTACGCAAATGATGGCACATGCTCTCAGTTTCACATCCTAACCTAAAAAGGAAGTTAATTACATAGGAACAAGTACTACAAATATGCTAGTAGTGGTATAGAAGAACAAGATGAGCGGAGACAGCTAGAACCCATTTCTTTGCTTCGAAAATGTTTTCTAAACCAATATCAGAGAACCATCAGACAGATAATGGTCTGTGGCGTGTCCAAGGATGAGAGTATTAGGGTTTGTAAAGCAGCAAACAACCATGACCCAGTAAGCATGGGGATGGGGATGGGGATGGGGACGGGAGATGGGGATGATTATCACCAATCTTAACGTTGTGTCTCCTAAAGTCTGCAGCTTTCTTTTCTTTCAATTTGCCAGCTGTTTTTAATTAATGGATGGTAGAGCAGTGTACTATAAAGTATATCGATAATAATTAAACTCGTATTAATCCATAGTTGATTGTTTATTTTGTTGTCTAAGCGCTTTTGACTAATCTAATATGAAAAGTAGTTGTTATAGTTGAAATTGTGTCAAAGCTAAACCAAAGCAGCGATTTCATAGGAACTTGGATGGAAATATTGCTTTTATATGATACTTTACTCGAATAACGCGCATTTGATAAGGTTAAAAAGTCATTTGAGGATTTGTCTCAATCTAAACAAAGACGTTCGTGTTAAACTTGATGCCTTCAGAAAATTATCTCTCTTTCTTGTTTTATTTAAAGTTAGAACTTTTGAGATGACATTACTAATTTAACTATCCATTTTTGCAATGACAGACCAGCGGAATTAGCTAATATCAGTTCATAATTCAGACACTGGTATCACTACCAGACACCAAAGCATTTAATTCCATGTAAGAGATAAAAGCCCCTTCATTATTACAAAAAAGAACACACAAACTCAAACCCTATTTACCAACCGAATCTAGTATATGAAGTCAAAAATGTTCTCTTGTAATTGCCGTTTCCCTTTCTTTTTTGTTTTCCCTTTCATTTATTGCATATTCACCTGTGACCATTCAGTTACCATCTGAAGGGAGATGTGGGCGTAAATTCACGGAACTAGATGAAGGAAAGTTGTAGGGTTCAAAGGTCAAATAAGTCGAAGAGTAGTGGAGCATGCCGGTAGAATAAGAAGACAGGACCTGAAAATTGGACCAAGTCATACTGTACCCTGGCTAGCTTTTCAATGGATTTACTTTGAAATCTCGTGTATTCCCCCGGTCAATGGTTAGTGGCATGTTGGCAGTTAAACCATGTTCAACTTCAACTTCCAACTTGCAGCACAAATGGGTATCACCATGTACTACTTGCAAAGAAAGAGCCAAACCTGCCAGTTGCCAAAATTGAATTCTTTCGTTTCTTTGCTATATATTTATTGCGATATTAACCTGTGGCAAGTACTTATAGGATTCTTCTTATTTGAATAAACTGAACAAAAATCGTAGAAAATAAGGTTTCACGTTCAATCAAAGGACAGAGGGAAGTTAGTGTTCAATGAATACAGTTGCAATTGATTAACAGGTTATGACTATTCTATTTTACAATAAAAGATAGAGACATATAAATAAAAAAAATCAAAAGAAAAGATAGAGAATGCATCCTATTCCTCTAGGATCATGATTAAGTACGATTCTTTGTCTATTTCTCTGCACGACTATCTTGAATTAAAATTTAACCTTCAACAGTTTTAAAATTCTTACATAGCTCCCAATTATATTAACTACATTAATAAGTAATTTAATTATATGAATATGTTTCTTATTAGTTTATTTTGAAGATATATTAAAAATTAAATTGAAGGGATGTGACATGTAAAATGTGTTGATATAATCATCAAGTAATTTGAAAATAGGATTATTTATATAGTATATATTGTTGATGCTTCCTAATTATTATCCAATAAGTTGTAAGATTTTCAAATTAACTAATAAAATCACACTGTTTGTTTTTTTATTAATTGACTTTTTAAAGGCAATTTGTCCAATTTAAGTAGCATTAGGGGATTATTTAACTTCCAAAAATCTAGGAAGTAGCTTATTACAAAAACATAAGTATTGAAGGTTTATTTATCTTTTTGTAAAAAATAAATGGTGCGTGATTAATTTAGCACGTTAAAGTTGGAGTCATTGCATCCTTTTCTTCCTTTGACTTTTGCCAAACATATTCTGGTCATGGTCCAATGCATCTGCCTTTGAGTAACTCTAAAACCAAGCATGAATAGATGGATGGCATAGATATTTGTTCCAAAAAAAATGTTGTAACTAGAACCTTGAAGCCTGTCCCTCTTGGAAAAGGGATGTTCTAATCTAACATTTTCTAAGACGTTAAAAATGTGTAATTTCCCAAAATTTGAAAAGCCAAAAAAGTGCGGCTAGTCAAAGTAAATTTCAATGAAGATGCAAATTAACTTGTGGTTTTATAATCGGCGGACTCACGACCGAGTCCAACCGAAGCAAACATACAAATCATGTACCTTTCAACGAAGACAGGAAACAGTGACTACTCCTGTACGGCAATGCACAAGAGTAAACCAGTTGATTTCCTGGTGAAAATGAGATAAATGGGCAGGTAGTTAGTAGGTCCTAACAATTTCTTAAATTTCCAAGCCACGGACTAAAGGAAACAGGACAGGACCACCACTCGGGGCAGCATGTGCAAATATTCCTAAACCTTTAAACATAATCAACACCTAATCTGACTCTGGTTCTTGCCAGCTGCCAACTACACTACCAAACAAACTCCTCCAGCTTAACTTAGCAGATGACCATCCATCAGTTCCAGGCGTGTCTGATGAAGAAAGAGAGTTGTTTTAAATGGAAGTAACATTAACTAAAATGGAACATTAGTTTCCATATCCTCTGTCAGTATTGTTTGAGAGATTACTTCTAAAACCATAGATGAATTTGTCAAGGTTAGGTTTGCATTATTGCGCTGAAGATGTATAAAAGAATAGTTACTCCGCAAGAGGAGGAATATAGATGAGCTTAGCGTCCGTCTCTTCTCTTGCAGTGTTTTGTACGTCAATGTCTAAAGCTTTTTTATGTTACCTAATATAACAGCAGTGATAATGCCATTTTATCTTCTCACAGCGGCTAGAAATCAAATCCTTCCGCCAATAAAACATAATTCTACCTCACAACACTGGGAAGCATGCTGGTAATAGAAATTGTTTTCTGTTTTAAATTTGTGAATAAATCCAAAAAGTATATATGAGAAAGCTGCTTCTCCTGCTGCAGGCAAAAAAATGAAGGTTTGGAACTAAACAATTGACTCAGAATTCATAGATAACTCGGGTCAGTGTATGTACAATACCCCATACGATTCTTGTAGACAATTGCTCTTTTCATGTCAGGAACAATATAACGGACACTCACCTCTCATGTCTGTCCACACTACAAACCCAGGAGTTTGAAGGTGCTAATTTAACAAAACGAATGTGAGAAAAAGAATTTGGATTTGGTATTTTCTGTTGGAATTGTTTCTTTATTAGATATCTATTAATTACTATTTTTTAAAACTTAAAAATTAATCCAGTATAAAAATAATAAAGTGACTTATAGTGAAAGAATGTTAACTGAAACAAACAAAACTAATCTAACACAGATGGTCTTGAAAAACCTAAATAAGAATGGCTGAAACTATTTGTTTGGTTTAATGTTTGGATTGGAAGTTGAACATGATGCCAGGCTAGGCCTTTGTATGGTTCAATAGCCCATTTCTTCCTCTCCCAATATGCAAATGGGTTGAATTGAAAGCCTCGGGCTCAGCTTGACGTCTTAAGCATTTTGCTTTGGCATATCCATGTTGATATTCATTCCTGGATCTTTGTTTTAATGAATTTTGAACCAATCATTTGGATTTTTTATATCAAGAAAAAACAAACGAGTTTGGAAAGTGCTTCGGCTTTTCAGAGGTAGGCCCAACCTTTCTTTTCTTCCCACTCCCAAACAAGGATTTTTGGCGTGACACACTTGATCCGAGGCATCTAAAAGAAATGATAAAACCCCATTACAAAGCCATTAATGCTCTTTACCTGTTTGGCAAAAAAGATTTGTTAACCAGAGAACATATGAATAGGATTGTCTCCTCTCCAACATTTCCACATGAGATTCTATACATCATTATGGAATAACCATGATTGCCTTTGACCATCTTTTGTTCTCGTCTTTGACTACCCACTCTCTTGTCTCTAGTCTCTGCTAACTACTGCTTTACCCAGACCAGCACCAAAATAATCTCTACTCAGTGGCTTAATATTGTTGCACCAATACCATCAGTGATGCTAAACTCAATAACTGATGAAATAGACGTCAAAGATTGTGTAGAGGTACACTTAAATTAATCTTCAAATGTTACTGCATCTGGATTTCTACCTTAACAGTAATCTTTGTGCAATTATTTTAACAGTAATTTCAACTGCAGGAACGATGAGAAGTAATGATTAATTTGGGCGCCTATACAAGTCAAAGTCATTAGGTAACCAGTTCATTCACGAGCGACAAATTTGGAAAAGCATTTGAATACTACTGCTCTTGATTGAGTCGGAAGTATATGTATATGTGTGCGTTTTTGAAACAAACTAACAGAAAGAAGTGGTTGGTTGGTCAGGTGAAATTATCAAGTGCCCCTCCCAAGGCCTCAAAGTTTCAAACTTTTGATGATGCTTAAACTCACTAGCATGCCACTATTCGCTAAATCAAAAGTTGGACAAAGTTAATAATGAGGTTAAAACAACTTTTTAAAATCTTTGATGGTTGTGGGGAGCAAAATCAATTCCCAAGCATCAAGTTTCATTGACAGAGACTCAAAAAGCAGAGTTTTTTTTTTTTTTTTACTATAAAGTTATTCTAAGATCTTCAATATAAACAGTATGCAGGTACTCTTTGTTTTTTCATTTACCTTACGGAAAAGGAGGAATAAAAGTTGATGAACAAAAATGTTTTCTTTTCTGAATTATGCAACTGATATGCAATGTAGATAACATTATTATGAAAGCTACAGGTAATCATTATAGCTGCAAATTCTTAAGATTGCTGCTAAGAACTTTGCCTTCCCAGTTTTTATTTTTCGTCCCAAATAATAAGATTCAAACAAAGGAATGAAAATGTTACTGTTAATAGTTGCTGTGTATCGCTCTCGTGCACAAGTCAAGATCAAATATGGCAAAGACAAGTACAGGTTATGAGATTCGTGATTTTGAAAATAGAGAGGCAACTTACCGTTCAAGTAATTAAATCATTGTGACGCGCTTAATTTTAACGAGAACTCATAAACCCAATATAGTTCGAGTAATCGATGCCTTCAGATTTCGTTGTAGAAAAGTAGATATGTAGACATGATGAATATCACTGAGATTGGGACTGCTTCTTCTATATTACCAAAGTAATTGTTGTTCATATTTTCTGCTCATAATCAATCATTAGATGTACATATAAGGACAAAAAATGAATGGATAAACATATGAAGCAAAGTGAAAACATTGGTTCAATTTACACTGTAGAAATGTTAAAATATACAAATTGTAGACTTTCCATCCTTCGATGGAAAAGATAATTTCATTCTTGGCTTTGTTTTCCGCTGTAGTTTGGGGTGTCAAGGGTTGGGGGACCTCCCCAACTATTACAACTCTCACTCAATCGCATTCAGTGTTATCTCTAACTCAAGAGCAGCAAAGCAATCCCGACTGAGAAGCCTGTCTCTGTTGGCATAATTACAAAATCCTTTTGGACCCAACAATTGAAAAGTGAACCCAACCCATATTTTCAAACCCCATTGAAAATTGGTCACCTATCTTTCTGACATCCAACGGAAATAGTCTACGTCTCCACGTTCTATGGAAGACCATATCTGCTGCAATTCCAGCAGGCTCTGTATAGAGAGCATTCAATTGACTCTATTTCGTCTTTTTTCTTTTGGTAATTAATTTGGCAATTGAAGATTGTTTCCAATGTTTCACATCTCAAGGGAATTCAGGTTCATCTAACACATCCTGCAGGAGCCTACAAATTTCTTCCCATTCCTCTGCTTTAACTTTTGACAGAAGTGCTCTGCAAGGCCTTTTCTATTAAAACTTGTTATTTTTTCTCTTGATTATCATTTCATGCAGTTTCTTTCAGCACTGCGGTATTCATATTATTACGTCTATATAACGAACTTAAATAAGCACAGATTTCGCTTTATTTCATTGAAAATCTCCTACAATCATGAACCTGAGTGTTATTCCCTGGAAATGGAAAAGCTGTGGTAGAACAGATGATATCTGTTACCAAGTGATTACATGTTATAAACTTTCGTAGCAAATGTTTTGGAAGCTGAATCCGGAAAGGAAAAAAAGCAAGGACCCCATGTTTCCATTTCCTTTTTGTTATTAAAGTAAGCTCATTATCCAGCTCATAAGGGCTACTTTTTGTCCATGCCCTGCTCACATGACGATTAAATGCGGGAAGTGAAGTCACCGTTTCGAAGGCTACACCATTTTGCATCATAATGTCGCATTGATCTTCCATTTTACATGGAAGTCCAAATTTTGTTCAGGAAGCAGCAGATTACTGCAATATATATATATATATATATCTTCGACTGGAATTAGCACATAATACGTAGGACAACAGGACAAATTTTGACATACTCTACTGTACACTAAGCATCCTAAGACTACTCACTTAAGAATGGAAATTCTGGAGTAGTAAAATAATTTAAGAGGCTACGGAGAAGGTTAAATTAGCAAATGACTAAGCTCAAGAAGGTGGGCTTTGGGATGTCGCATTACAGTTGTTGAGAAGATACAGCAGAACAGAGCTCGATTGATCCGTAATCCAGCAACTCTTCAATCATTTGCTCTATATGATGCTCTTCAAGAGGCTTATACTGATGGCTAGCATTCTTGACAACCCAATTAGCATCTGTTTCTGGGACCTGAAGTGGACTTTTATCTGGCAACCGTGTGATAAATTGTTCATTTTTGGAGGCAATGGCATTTGGGATGGTGTTAGTGGTAGTGGCGACATGCAAAGTTGGTGTCTTTTTGTGTTGCTCTTTGATTGATGTCTGTTGTTTCGTCATCTGTAGCGAGGCCATGTAGCATCTATGCAGTTTAGCTGTCAAAGTCGCGGAGAGGAGTTTGGATGACGCTGATTGTGAGGCATTCGGGTTATAAGGGAAATTTGTCCTGGCTCTTGGTCCACACATGAGCCGCGCAGCTTCATCATAGGCTCGTGCGGCATCCTCGGCGGTCTCAAATGTGCCTAGCCAAATTCTAGTTTTCCTGCATAGGAAAGAAACGTTTGGTTCAGTGTCCGAAAACATATATTGGCTTCAATTTAATGGAGGAAGTCGCTCTTACAATATAGGATGGCGAATTTCTGATACCCAAGAACCCCAATGCCTCTGTCGGACACCTCGATATCGCTGTTGTGGTCTGGCCATTTGTTTAGGAGAAGTTAAAAGTGAAAATAAGAGAGAAGGAGGTGGGATTGGCAATGTTATTGTTAACGAAGGATTGTGGGGTTTTTGTAGTTGGGTTTATAGACGGACATGGGAGCAACTGGTCTCTTTTTTCTTGGCCTTCACTGGCAAGCAATTTAAGGAAATGGGTCCCACTTTGAGTTTGGCTCTTTCTATTCCTATTCTTATTCCTTTAGTAAGTAACCAGTTGTCTGCCTCGGTTATTCATTATTGAATAATAATAACTTTTATATTTCGTTAACTGACCAAATTCAATTCACATGCTGAACCATCACAAGCAAAGGGTATCCAACCGTTGCTTAGGTTGACCTCTCCAACAAAATCTATGGTCTGTCACAAATTTTTCATTCCAGCGGCTCTACGTTAAGAGAGAAACATTCAAATGCCCTTTTTTTTTCGTTTTTACTTCTTAACGAATGATAGATCATAGATCCTTGAACAAAAAAAAAAAAGGAATTATACTTGATATGATCTGTCACGATGAATTAATTTGTTCTTAATAGATTGCATCTTTAACCTCGACAGTTGATCGCCATCATTTCAGGACCTAAAAATAACAATACACACTGTGCTCTGGTAAGACACACAGACAGAGTCCAGTAATAAATGGTCCACAAAGGAAAGCTGGTTCATGCAAGAATTTGGTACAAGACATGATTGGGTCAATTTAAGATCCTTAGACCATTATTATTACCCTAACAATCCAAATCATTTGAATCATATGTTGTTCACTTAGGAAAATAACCAAATGGTGTTGGTGCAACAGTCAAACGTACAACAACCTGGAGTTTCGTGTGTGTGTGTATGTATGTATAGATGAGCTTGTTGATTTACCCAAATTATATAGATTTAAGAAAAGTAGATCTGAGGGCTTCGACCGAATCTTTGCTTACAGCTAAATTGGTCAATTACAAAGAATATGAGATATAAAAACAACGCGTGACAGGGGACCCACCTAGGCCATAACATGATAGCTAAGTGCTTGGCCCTTTTGTGCCAACCAAAACCTCCCATTCCCCTTTCCCATTCCATGGTTTTAAGGCAATTACAAAAAACAATCACAAACACTACACTGCAAGAGCTTCCTCAGACCACCAACACTCATTCGCCGCCTACCTCTGCCTCTGTCTGTGCCTCTTTTTCTACGCTGCTTCTCAGCTTGCACATGCACGTGCTTGCTTTTACATATCCCTTTTACTTTGTTGGCTTCAGTTCCATGCACAGACCATGCTCAAGCTACAGGTAGCTACGTATCAGAAATTTAAGCTTTACGTTACCCTTAAAATTAACGGAAGCTAAGAAAGAAATTGGCAATACATATGTATATGTACAATAATTTAGCAACTTAAAAATAGTTAGGCAAAGGCAACTCATTGGCGTTTCACCGAGTTTAGTCAAAGGAAGGAGAGGAACTACCTAAATAAACTGTTGGAGTCTTGACGCGTTTTTGTTTGAAGGGGGAATTGAAGATGTGATGAACTGATGTGACGGACAAAATATTTGGAAGAGTCTCAGATTTCTCCGCAATCTAATGGATATGCACAGGCTGGCCCTTTGAATTTTGTTATTGGCATTTCATCATTAGTATTTGCCACCTCAAGCATTTGTCCAAACTCCATGTGCAAGTCTTGTTTTTGTCTCAATACCGATAATTTTGGTATCCTAAATCGACTCTTTAATTGATTATTCAAAAACCATTTTACATTACCATTTTGTGCCTTAGTTAAAAGCCCCATCTAATATATAATAATTCTTTAATCATATATTTTAAATAATTTATTCGAGCATAACATGAAAATAATTTCATATTAAATTAGTTTATATTAAACTGTTATGTATTTTGCCATTACTATTTGTGCTCTTTCAATTTAAGATAATTTTAATATATATATAATTATTCATTACTCATTAGAAGGCAAAATCTTCCTTTTGAATTATAATATTTATATCAAAATATATATCATATTATAATATTTCGAAGTGTAAATTTTTTTTACATTTCATAATTATCTCAATTAAATCTCTTATTGACGAAACATTTAATCTCATCAAAGTTCTATTAATAAAGTGTTAAACATTTTTTTTTTCTCCTTCTATGGGTTCCATCAATGTTAGTGAGAACTCCATGTGAAACTCAAGTCCAAACTTAGCCAAAATTCCTAATTTTTTAAAAATAAGCAACAAAGTTCATCGACAGAAAAATTTTCGTAGGGAAATTCCTCACAAAAAGTTATTGTTGTTTAAATTTAAAAGAAAATGACGTCATTTTATTGTTAATTAAATCAAAATCTGAAGCCCTCCATGTTGTTCTTCTTCATTTGTTTCTTCTTCTTTATTACTCCTCTGTTATGTTCTTCCGTCTGCGGTTGTCGATGCTCATCTTCTTTCGTTTTTCCACCAACTGCTTCCATTGTCTTGAGTTTATCGTCTCGAGGTTGGTTGTCCATTTACTACTCTTGGGTTAATTTTTTATGCTTCAATTTTTGTATGTGAACCGTTGTATGCTCGTTGGTTTTATTACTATGGATTGAGTTATGGGGGTTTATTTGGATTATTAATGGGTCATTGCTTGTTGTTGTGTGGTTATGTTAGTGAATAATGGAAAAAGACAGTAATTTTGAAACAAACTAGGGATGAATTTTTGAAGCGTACCAAGTATTTGATGAAAGTTCTCTAAGATGTCTCTAACATCATTAACCCATTGACTTTAGCCCTGCGCATATACATATATGTAGTTAGATTGAGCATGTTTTATAATGTGTATTGTTTTACTAACTTGTGATCTGTTATTTATATTGAATTGAAGTTATTTAAAATCTAATTGCAATTTACATTTTATTATTTTTAACCCTCCACCAATGTTGAGTGTCTTTTAGATTTTAAGTATAAAAGAATATTTTATAACAGAGAGTTTCCAACTTGTGTCTGTACTTTAATGTCTTCTTTGTTTACCATCTTTATCTCCCTTGTATAGGTGAGATCCATCTCTAGATTTTTCATACTTATTGTTCATCATTGTTGAAAATCGTGTATGTTCTTCTACTAATAATCTATTTATTTCCTTGGTTATAGATAATGAAACTTTTATTTATTTCCTTTGTTATAGATAATGAAACTTATATATATGTTCCTTGTTCCTCTGTTAGTTAACAAATGATACATTCTTACATGTTATTGTGACTTGTGTCGAGGAGACATTGTGATATGTTGAACCCTTCCTTATCTGTTTAGGAGAAAACGGTTAAGAACATTTGGGTGAGTATGAGTCTTTCCTTTATTACTCAATTGGTGCATTGTTTGTTATGTTTCTTTTATCAATTTGTGATTTTTCTTTTTATCAAACTTTGATATAGTCCTTAAAATAAACTTGCATTATTTTTATCTTATATGTACGTACCATATTAACAACAATACAAATTTGATTGTTGTATGTAAGGTGGCCAGTTTATTAACATTCTAAATGAAATTCAGTAGTTAAATTTAATCAAATATTAATATTCACTTTATGATATCAAATTTATGAGAGGGTTTGTGTTGATTGAGTTTATAGGCTTTGAATTCTTTCAATTATGTAGTTAATTTAAGTATCGACCCTTGTTTCTCTTGGTTTTAGTTTGTAATTCATTGTATAAATTGTGTATTCAAGTTCCATATTGAATTATGTAATTAGGTGTGGATTTCACCTAAAATATCTTTAATTTTTAGTCTATTAACCTTTATGCAAACTACAGTATAGATAGGC
>JANQAP020000253.1:2195476-2217828 GCA_026874005.2 Erythroxylum coriaceum
TTGAAATAATCTTTGTGATTTTATCTCTATTTTTGTACAAAGGTAATTAAATGAATTTATTCGTTTTAAGTTCCACTAGTGGGGAATTCCTCCCTCGTGGGGGCACGCGTCCAGATGTCACGTAGGACGTCGGGCCGGTGACCCGCCCGGAGAGGGGTTCCAGCACAGGTAAAACCTTGATAGGAACATCCTGCATTGTCATAAGAAAAGTGGAGTTAATTGCTAAGAGAACGAAGACAACAAGCTGTTACAGCTTGTCCGCAGAAAAGTCACGATGTAAAGCAGTTGTCTAAAGATGCACACTCGACTTGAGTTTGCAATCTGGATACATAATCGACTATTAAGTTCAAGCTATAGAGTACTGACCGATTAGTGCCATTCAACGTTATGCACAATCCCAAATGAGCCTGAACAATAACCACAAAACAAAAAAGGTGCATAATTACAAAAAAATTTCCCTTTAGGAGTGGTTGAGTTCCCTAATAGCATCAAAATCGCAACAAATAAAGAAATAGCAAAGCAATAGAAGATGTACCAACACTAACATGCTCCTTGATGTGCAAATCATCCTATGCCATCTCAAGCCATTCCATTGCAAGTGAAGGCTTAAGATTGTAATAAATAAGGTTGGTCATAGCCAAAGCTCTACTATGGTGGTCAACTCTGCTCCCAACATCTTCGATATGTGGTTGACTGAGTGCATTCTCTTTAAGTTGCTTATAATTGTTTTTACTAGACTTCCAAACACAACAATCTCCTTTTTATATGTTTTATGAACAACTTGTTCTGCTTCAATCCTTGAACACTGGCACATAAATGATGCAAAAGCATCAAATGCTACAACATTCCATCTCAAATCCAAGGCCATTAGAGATTATTCTTTCGCAAAGGAAGCTTGATCAGTTTGAAGATACAAAACCCTGAGATCTTTTGACAACCCTTTATCCCTTGTTTCATGGTCTTCCTTTTCACTGCTTGCAAAAGGGTGGTTGTCTATCATATGTAGTCTTCCTTTTGACACAATTTATTTAGAGAGTACACTCACCTTAATTTATTAAGCTGTTTATCATGTTTAGTGCATGATTTTAAAACAAACTTTCCAAGTTGATATTCTATAGCATACCTGAACATCGAGTTTTTTTCCAGAACACAATAATTCTTCAAATATGGAATCTATCCAACTAAATCAACCACATACTTCCTACAAAAGGTAAGTATGTCCATATGATGAACAATAAACCTAAGATACAAATTGTAAGAGCTGCAAATCACTATAAGAGCATGAAGTGCTTTTTTAAGTTTAATTATAACTACAATTTCTATTTAATACAATTTCTTAAAGTCTTGTAGAATTAGAAAGATATGGGCAATATCATATTCTAAAATTTGAAACAATGCTAAGAAACTTAACACACACACTTGCACAATAAATGTTTTTTAGCAAAAAAGAAAAAAAAGTGATGATAATTTTTTAATTCAGAATAAATTGAACAAATAAAAGCATCTAACCTTGAAAATTGTATATCGTCTTCAATCTTTACAAAGCAAGAGGACCAGTGATTTGCTACACAATAGTGGCAACCTTGAGCTATTTGACATGGTAAGCCTATGTAATCTACCAATTTTGGCAGACCAACACATAACAAGTTATCCTCTATAAACCTCACCCTTGGACCAAGAGAACTGATGACCTAGCTATGATTGTAAAGGTTAAACAATATTCAACCAAGAGTTGTATTAGCAAATATTTATGGGTGCACCATTTTAAGACATTGAGTCATCTACTGGCACAGAAAGAAGGCATCTACTCGCTGCAAATACATGTTTCATGTTTCTAGAGAACATAAAATCAAAGTAGCAATGTCAAACATTATTTCGTATTATAATTTTTACTTCTTATTTATCATATACCGATTTTATAGCAGTTTAATACCAATTGAACCTTTAAACTTTAAACATTTTCTTTAACTAGTTCAATGTTCATTTCGGTCTTAAAAACATTGTCAAAACCACATCTTTATAGTAACACATTGTAGATTTCAAGAAGAATAACTCAAGAAGGGGATTCAAACTAGGTTCCGTTCATTTCACAACTCTCAAAGTGTTTTGAGTTACTTATTTGTTTGTAGGGTTATTGACTTGTTTCAATACAAAGTTACTCATTAACTTTTTATTCGACTATGTTATCTTAAAGTAATTACAAAAATGATTGAATAGTAGCAGGATTACTAAATTGATTCCAATAGAAAATGGAAATCACTTTCCGAATAAAATAGGTTGGACAATAAATCCCATTAATAAAAAGAAAAATATCATTTTAACAGATAAATGGGTTGGATAATAACAAAAAGACATGCGAACCTTATTAGTAAAAATTAGAAATCAATTAGACAATAAAATTCATTCCATTAATTAGGTAGATAAGACAAGAGGACATTTTCTATAATTTTGGTTCTCATTTTATTAAAAAGCAAAAGGACATTTTCTCTTACCTTTTTTAAAAAAAGGAATATGTTTTCTTGTAATTTTTACGGTGCATTTTTCTTATTAATAGTAATAAATACATTAAATTAATGAAACACTAATTTTCTATATGTTACGTAAGCAAAATCTTTAAAAAAAACAAAAACTTAAATTGCTAAATAAATATTTCTTTTAAAGTCTTTAATTTTGATTATTTTAAAATATTAAAGTGTATTAATATTTAAATATTTTTTAAAAATATTTCAAATTTTAAATAATTTTGATAAAAAACTAACTATGAACTTAGAGTTTCAATATATTAATTACCAAAAACAAAAATTATTAAATAACAATCAAGTAAAATTATATATAAAAAAAGGGAGAAGAAGAGCACATTTGGAAACGAGAGGCTATTCACTCTCGGCGTCGTGTCAACCGCCCACTTTTCACTTATTTCTCGCTACATTTTATTTTTTGAACTTATTATCACTCCTACAGGTCCTTGATCTATCTCTTCCTTTGCCTCCATCGCCAACGCTTTTCACGGTTCTTTCTTGGTACCCTTCTTATTGATTAAATATTTATACGCTTACTGGTTTTCATTAGATCGAACAAGTATTAGCCCTTCTGATCTTGCCTTTTCTTTTACTTTCGTCAATCTAATTATATAAAAGCTTTTGTCTTTTGACCCAGACGGCTTCTACAATGCTATGCTCAGCTTCGGCTTCGCCCTCCCCTTCTGCTTCACTCTCCGTCCATGAGACTTTCAAGGCATTTTATTTCTCTTAGTAGTTTGTAATTTTTTGGGCTTCTTTAGCTAGCCTCCCATAAATTTTATGGTCTGTGGCTGAGGAAATGTAGGAAATTGATTGAATTGCAGACCTTAATTCATGAAATTATCCAAGAATAAATATCCCACTTGGGGAAACGAGATGCAAACAATTCTTGCTTACTTGATTGTCATGATAATTGATCTTATTGACATTCATATCAACTTCGTTGTGTTTATGTGGTGGATCACAGTTTGTATTTTTACTTTTGGGCAGGGGAAGTTTAGACTTGAAAGTGGTAGCCTCAGTACATGGATTGATAAGGATCAAGGCAATTCCTTTAAAAAGACAAAGGTATAGCCAAATCGTATGAATTGCTTTTCCAAGTTAGAGAAATTCTGCTTTATATTTCGGATGGTCTTGTTTTGGTTATAAAGTTTGTCATTTCCATTTCGTAGTCTGTTGGAAGAATAGCTATGACTGTTGCTGTCAATGTATCTCGCTTTGAGGCCATAACAATGGCTCCGCCTGATCCAATTCTTGGAGTATCTGAAGCGTTTAAAGCAGATACTGATGCAAAGAAGCTCAACCTTGGAGTTGGGGCCTACCGAACTGAAGAGCTTCAGCCTTATGTGCTTAATGTTGTTAAGAAGGTCATCTTTCTCCTCTCTGGCAAATCCCACTTAACAATTTGGTTTGGCCCCTCTCATTGTTAGTAACGAGTATGCTTTCTCTAATAGTCCAATTACCTAAATGCATTAACTTGTTGAAACCTTCTAATCTTCCAGGCTGAGAAACTTATGCTGGATAAGGGTGAAAATAAGGAGGTATAAAATACTTTTAGCTGTTAGAGCTATCTGATCTCATAATCCCCACTTGTTTAGGTCCCTGAAATTTGTCAGTTTATGCAGTATCTCCCTATAGAAGGCTTGGCCGCATTCAATAAGGTGACAGCGGATTTATTATTTGGATCTGAGAACCCAGTGATAAAGCAACAAAAAGTATGTGAAGATCTAGAATTATTGCCTCTTCTGAAAGTTAGTACTTTATTGAACAAACATTGGGATAATTATTCAGTAAACATATTTTGAAAAACTTTACAGGTTGCAACAGTTCAAGGTCTTTCAGGCACTGGTTCTCTCCGTTTGGCTGCAGCTCTTATCGAGAGATATTTTCCTGGAGCAAAAGTGTTAATATCTTCTCCATCTTGGGGTTTGTCTTATCATTTTCCAGTAGGTTTTGCTTAGCTGGTCTCAAGGAACCACCTTTTACTGTCTGCCACTTAATTTGCAGGCAATCACAAAAACATCTTCAATGATGCTCGAGTTCCATGGTCCGAATATCGATATTATGATCCAAAAACGGTTGGTTTGGATTTTGAAGGGATGGTCGCAGATATTAAGGTTAGGCCTTAAAACTAAAATGTCATGTTGCAGTTTTCTCCCCAAGTTTCTGCATTAGATTAAAAAAATAGTTGTGACCATCCTGAAGAATTTAAATTTGAAATTTGTAGCTGGTCATGTGTAGATGAATTTCATTTGAACCAGGAAATTTAGTTTGTAATAATCAAGATGATGAATTTGGATACATCTAACATTATCACCAGCCTAAAATAATCCATCAGAATATCTTGGTAGCCTTCCATGTCACCATACAAAGTTTACATTGTGGTGTTCTACACCTTTCTGCTAATTTCACCTAACAGAATCTGATATAGTGATTGTTATTATACATAAGATCAGTTAATTATGCAAATTTAAGTTTACCATCCCTGTTTAAGTCCTGCAATCACCAGTTAGTTTAATTGATAACTGCTAGATCCTCTAATACAATAGTCTCTTCAATTATTTTTCATGCAGAATGGTTTTTCCCCTTGTCTTAATTTTCAGAGTGTAGAGGAGTGTGTGTAGAGAGGGTATATGCTCAGTAGTAATTTACTGGTATATGTCACATGAAACAGAAAAAGGGCAAGAAGAAGAAAAGAAAAGGAGATGAATGAATGGCTTACAGTTTGTATGTGAAAGAGTTGCTCATTTTGATTGGCTTATTTGTGCTATACTGGATGTAAATTATCTGGAATTGTTAGTCCATTGATCAAGTTTTCTTGTGAAGTTTCTGCGATTCATGTATTGATCTCTTAATGCAGGAAGCCCCTGAAGGATCATTTGTGTTGCTTCATGGCTGTGCTCATAATCCAACCGGGATTGATCCTACCCCTGACCAGTGGGAGAAAATTGCTGATGTGATTCAAGAGAAAAATCATATACCATTTTTTGATGTTGCTTACCAGGTATGAATTACTAAAATATCTGTAACCAATTTCAGCTTTGTTTCTGACATGTGTAAACCTGAAGTGCTTGATTTAGAATGATTACTAGGTGGGATCAGCCATCTTACCATGTTGATTAACGAACCAACAATAAGTAAATGAAAAACAATAATAAATGAAGGCCACCCTTAAAGCAAAAGGTATAACTGGTATTTCACTCCTAAGTTGGGCACAATTTTCGCTAAGTTGTGGCATGGTTTTCTCTTAGGGCCATCTGTTATTATCTTGTTGGTTTTCACTGCAAATCAATATGATGTGGTGGGACAGTCCAATATCATAAATTTTGGTTTGAGAGCATAAACATGTGGTGCTTCAGACTACAAAAGATTATCTTTGACTTTGATGTTGTAACTTTATTAGAGGATCTCAAAATGTAGAGCAACTAATTGGACTGACGTCAATCTAAATTCTCTGATGTGATTAAGGGGTTTGCTAGTGGAAGCCTGGATGCAGATGCGGCGTCGGTGAGGTTGTTTGCTACACGTGGTATGGAGCTTCTCGTAGCTCAGTCATACAGCAAAAATTTGGGCCTTTATGCAGAGAGAATTGGAGCAATCAATGTTGTCTGCACATCTGCAGATGCTGCAGCAAGGTGAGATAAACCTGCAAGCCAAGTTATGCTTCTTAATTTTTTGACTGAGATTTGGATGACATAACTGTTGAAATATGTGCTAGTAAATATCTCATCTCCTGTTTTAGTTAAAAAACTTGATTTATTAAAAAATTCATGTAACAGAAATTTTTAAAGGACATAGATATGTCATTGGGAATCTTCTTGTTTAGACCACACTGTTTATTGTTGTCAGTTTCTGATGAGAAAGGCATTGGCCATCTTTTCATTAATATTATATCTTTCTATTGAAGAACTTATTGCAATTTAGTTCATACAAGGACTGTGTGAGTGATTAGAAACTCCATCTACCAATGGTAATTTATTCTTAAATTCCTTAGTTGGTTTTTACCCTTCACTTTCAGGGTTAAGAGTCAACTAAAAAGGATTGCTCGACCCATGTATTCCAATCCTCCTATTCATGGGGCCAGGATTGTTGCCAATATTGTTGGGGATCCAACTCTTTTCAATGAATGGAAAGTAGAGATGGAAATGATGGCTGGAAGGATTAAAAACGTTAGGCAGAAACTGTTTGACAGTCTTTCTGCGAAGGATAAGAGTGGGAAGGATTGGTCGTTTATACTGAAACAGATTGGCATGTTCTCATTCACAGGGTTGAACAAAGCTCAGGTACTTGTCTCGTGCTTACTTGTTACATCTGGTTCTGTACTGTTTACATCTGTAACTAATTGACATGCATCATTGCTATTTCTTTTAATTACCTGAAAGTAGTCTTTAAAATTTTTGAAAAAATTACTTGTTAAAAAATATCAGCGAAATACAAGTACATAAATATCACGTGGACAAGTCAAGTGTTGTTGATATCAATTTATTTTTTAAAATCGACCCAAAACAATAATTTGTTTGAATTGGGTTTTATTATTTTAGGTGGGATAATATTTAAGTTGGGTCATCAACTGCATTTGTGATTGTTCAATATGTATTATTCATGTTACGTATATTTCACGGTTATTTTTAACATAAATATAAGAGAAGAAATTTTTCTATTGTTATTTTTAACATAAATATAAGAGAAGATTTGACAAGTATAAACATTTTGCATTATAATTTTAAAGAGTAAGAAGTTTTTTAAAGTTATTTAAACTACTAGAGAATCCCATGTGTAGTATTTATCTATCTTGTTGAGTGGGGCCAGTTTTTTTAGCACAATTTTGGTTGTTGAATAGTTTGCATCTTTAATCTATCAAACTTAAGTCAACCTTTAGTAAACCTACATGATTAGGATATTTAAGTGTTCTTGGTCAAATTTTAAGTCTCGACATTTTAATGCAAGCATCAAATTTGTAAAAATGGCTGCATGTGTTTTTCGTGTTTCACACATACTGAACTGCAGTACTGTCACACAATTCTCTCCATGAATTCTGATACTTGCGTTGTGCTTTTTGCCTTAACAGAGTGACAATATGACTAACAAGTGGCACGTGTACATGACAAAGGATGGAAGGATATCCCTTGCTGGATTGTCCTTGGCCAAATGCGAATATCTTGCAGATGCTATTATGGATTCATACCACAATGTTAGTTGAAATGTATAATATGACATGCATATAATCATCATCGTATAATGGAGATGGAGAACTTTTTTTTTTTCACTCCTCTTAGGCCAATGTTTAGAGAGTCAATTTTCTTGAAAAGTTTCTAATAACTTAACCGGGCCTCGATAAAACATCCCCGATGGATTTGCAAATATGGCTGACTAGTCGTATGATTTCCTAATTCCCTCTTGCTGGTGCAAAGATTTCTATGTGCCTCAGCTATGTGCTTGCAATGAGTTTGTATCGATGGGGAATGAACTTAGCACATGGAAACTTGGAAACACCAAAAGATACATAAATTATATTCTTTCAAACATTTCTCTTCCCTTTCTTCCACTGTCGATGCGTGTCTGCCTTTTCTTCAAATATTTCTCTTGCACTATCATTTTAGCATCTACTTTTCTGCTGCATAGCACTTTCCGGTGGATGTCATCTTTTTGCTTTTGATCCATTTCTTGATGGTGGCAATTTGTTGTCTGTAATCCATGTCTTCGTATTGGCAATAAGCGAAGGGCATACTGAGCTTCAAGGAGCTTCAATACACAGTTATGCTTGTATTTAACAATTTTTAAGCAGCTCTAGTTAAAACCATTGTAGTACGTAAAATCGACTAGGCTGGTCCGAGTAATTCGTTTCAGAACGCTATTCCATTTTCTTAAACTTCTTAAATGTACAAACGTGATCAAAACTACAATGCCCTTGAACCACGGACCAAGCTGCGAAATCCAATACTCAGCCATTTCCAGGACCTGCAGCAGTTACACAGCTTTTACAACTCTTAGAGTGCCTCCAAGTTCAAAGGGAATAAGAGGGATGAGAGAATGCACAACATCTGTTATGAGCGGGCGGTAGGTTGGTTCGGGTTGCACGCAGAGAACAGCTACTGCCGCAACCTGCACAACAGATACGTCATCCGGTTAGGAAAAAAGGTCTTCTGACCTAAAGCATATAGAGCAATGTACAATTCAAAGCCATCTCATTCCAGCCAAACTACCAAGTTTGTGTTACCCACCCCAACTACCAATTCAGTGGGTATATGGTTTAAAAATGGATTGAAGTTGAAATACAAGTAGGGTAGCTTTGAAACCTGGAATAAGTACTTCTCATCCACTGTATCCTTTATGACAGGATCCACAATGTTTGGAAGTAAAGCTCTGTTAGTGAGTTGTGGCATGGCCTGCGTTTAAATTTGGTTGTAGGCATTAAATAAAAAGGTTAATACAAGAGGGGGAATATGACAGAAGCTGAAGGGCATACCCATGTCACAATCGACTGACAATGAGCTGGTGCCACTTTCTCCACTGGCCTTCTTCCCAATAGAAGCTCCAGAAGCACAATCCCAAAAGCATAGACATCACTCTTCTCGGTCAATTCACCTACATCCAGGTTTAAATTAATTATAAGAAGTAACCTGATCAAGGGCCCATTTATTAAAATTTAAATTTAGTAATAACTCATCAGCATACCATCCAGCATATACTCGGGAGCTACATACCCCACGGTGCCCGACAGCTTGAGCTTGTTCTTGTTAAGAGAGCTATCTGCTACAGCAAGACCAAAATCTGAGAGCTGAATTCAGACGATTGAATCTGTAAGCTCACCAGAAGACACATATTCTAACACAACCTAAACGCCTTTTTTTTTTATATACCTTTGCATTGAACTTGGAATCCAGAAGTATATTAGATGATTTCAGATCTCTATGGATGACTGCTGGCTTGCAGTATTCGTGCAAATATTCTAATCCCCTGCTCAACAGTGGGAGATTTATATATTATATCAAAACCAATCATTCACATGTTTCACCAAACAAGTTTACCTTGCTACATCAAGAGCAATTTTCAATCGCATATGCCAATTTAACAAAGATCCACGAGAAGGTCCTAAAAAGACCCAAATGTTACTTTCAGCCACAAACCAAAGTCGGTTGAGGAAATAGAAACAAAAAATGAAAAAAGAAAAAGAGGAGGAAGAAGAAGATGTGCTTTACCATGTAATAGCTCTTCCAGGGACCCATTCTGCATTAGTTCGTATATAATAAACCCTGTATCTTCATGGACACTATAACCCACCACAGAAATTATATTGGGATGATTAATTTTGCTCAACAAATCAACTTCATTCTGCAATTCAAGGCTTGACTAAGTAATCATGATTATCAAGGATGATATAAAGAAACTTGAAAAAAAAAAAAAAAAAAAGGAAGCGTTACCTCAAATTCTCTCTGTGCATCATCAGTTGCACAGTCTATCTTCTTGACTGCAACACGTAAGTCATCTTCCAATAACGCCTCATAAACAAGTCCAAACCCACCTCTGCCCAACAATTTTTCATCTCCAAAATTGTCTGTGCCTTTCTCAATACTCGTGTAATCAATCACAGATATGCTTCCCCGGTTGCCCACCATCCTTAAAGAATCAAACTTTCCCAAGAAAGGGGCTAATGAAACCCCTTTCTCCATGTCTTCAGTCAAAGAATCCAAATTTTAGCAAAAACATTGAAAAGAAAGAAACAACAGAAGACAATTCAAAAAGGAATTTAAAACAGATACCTGAACATTGAGCAGCTTTCCTTTTGCGGTATACCTTGAAATAATACTTGCAAAAAAGAATCAAAGAGAAAATGACAATGACACCAAGCGCGGCGCAGGTGAAAGTGAGCAAGAACACCATTTTCTTGCTCAGCTCCATCTTTTTATGCCCTTGTTCAATACCCAGCTGCAATGGAATTCCTGCTCACCATAACGAGGTACACAACAAATGCTTAAGCTTAAGCTCTCTGGGAAAAATGGGAAGAATCTTTCAAAAGCCAAGATCTTGAATTTTGGTCAACACGAAGTAGTGGGAGAGTGTAAAGATAGCATTTTTAGGTGATCTGGAGTCTTTATAAGTCTAAAAGCTCCCAAAAGTCACAACTTGAGTGAAATTTTCTTGTTTACTAATTTCATAAATCTTTGATTTTCTCTCTAAAAATTAAAATAAGACACATTATATAATCCTTCCTTATTTATAAAATAAGAGCTGTCCTTATATATACAACTGTAGTTCTGCAATAGTTTGAATTTTATTATTTATATTCTCGAATTTAGATATAATTAACTCTGTAATTTCAATATGTAAATCAATTTATTTGTGACTTAAAAAACGATTTTTTTATTGACAAAAAATTATTGGTATGCTGTCATTGGTTTTTCTGCTTTAAGAAACATCTCCTAATCAAAGATTAAGCAAGCCAGTTTTGTGTTTTTGTGTGTGTGTTGGTTTCTTTTAAAACAGAAACAGAGAAACAGAGAGAGTGTACCTGGAGAAGCAGATATTGGAGAAATGGGTGACGAGGATGGAGGGGAAACAGATAGGTCTTGTAAAGAATGGACTAAACAGAAGCGGGAAATCCAAATGGGTACATGAAGAAGAAGAAGAAGAAGAAGAAGAAGCTTCATGCTTTCTGTTTTCGTGTTTCCCAGTACACATGAAGATATGTTAGGACCCTTGTGTGGGTTCAAAGAGGAAACAACCTCTCATCCAACAGAGGGTCCATGGAGAGAGAGAGAGAGTAACTTTGGGCTGTGGTGTGGTTTGGTAACTTGATTTTGTTGTCTTCTGTTTTTGTATGTTACTTTTGATTTAAAGAAGAAAGAAGTTTGAGAAAGCTCCAACCTTTGTTTAATGCCCAAAACAGGACAAAAGGGCAAAGCTATTTTAAACAGAAAATGGGTACGGAGGACGAGTTCACACCAACCATGCGGATGTGGGGCAGGGTCACAAAACTTATCGTTAGTCAGATTGTAGACGTGAAACTGTCACTCAATCGTTAGGCCCCAGTTCTAACTATTCCTTAAAGGAGGGAATGAAGGATTAAAATAAAACTCTTAGGTTCCTTTCAACTAACACAGGCTAATTCCACTGAAGATGTGTACTAGCAATGTCGGAGTTTTCGGTTTACAATCTTCTTTTCTCTCAGCAAGAAAAACAAATTCTCGTTGGCTTCTTTTCCTGATTTTCGTTGTACATATTAATTTTATTCTCTGGTTGAAAAGGAAATTTGCATTTAACTCTAATACGTAGAAGAGACCTTATTACGTATCTAGGATCGATAATGAAAGGATTAAAAATGAAGGAATACGGAATACTTAATTTCAGTTCCATCTTTGATTTTGAAACCGTTTCTGAACACCAAACGAGCTTCAATCTCCCGGGTCCATTACAGAAAGTATTCACCAACACGTGGTTTAGGTCTTTTTATAGTTTTCTCAATACGTAAACTTTCTTAACGAGTCAGAGATTTCTTATGTTTACAATTGATATGAGCAACTGCAGGAGACTTTAATTTTTATATATAACTTCTATATCAGGATTTCTCATTACAAGATCAATATAGATTAGGTCCAACTAAAAAGGATCCATTTTCTACCTGGACTTCAACCCATTGATTTAGATCATTTATTGGGTCACTTTATTATCTTTATCTTAATCAAATTATGTAACTTAACCGATAATTTATTTAAAAACCAAATTACAATTAATAACTGTCCACTATATAGGAAATTGACAAAATTGCCCTTAGGGGCAAAAATGTCTTGCAATCTCACCATTGGACAATTATTAATTGCAGTTTTGACCAATGTTTTAAAAACCAGACCGGATATCGAACCAGTCGAAAGAAAGGTTTAAGATTTAGAGGTTTAACCGGTAATGAACCGCTATAAAATCGGTATATAATAAATGACTAAGATTTAAGACCTTGAAACTATCAGAAAAACCAGGCAGTATCATCTGCCAACTAGAGCTTGCAAGCATATTTGAACTTGAGTCAATATGACTAGCATTAGTCAGAAGAAAAAATCCCCATATAGATTCCCATCAAACATATTTCCATGCAAGTCAAAGCACTTGAAGCCCTAAAAGCAGCTCAAAGCCTCGAGGAATATTTTTACTGAATCCATTGATAGACTCAGATACAACAAATTATTCACGTGGTCCTTGATATACTATTTGGCCATCTGAGAGCAGAATTAGATCATCAAAGAGCTCATAAGTATCTGGAGTTGGCTAAAGCAGAGAGATGACAGCAGTTTCCTTCATAATATGAACATAATGCTTGAGAGAGTTAACAATTTGGTAAATGGTGGAGCTGTCCAAACCAGTAGATATCTCATCCATAAACAATGTCAGTGCTGGTCCAACCAGCATCTCACCTACAATAATGGCAGATACTTTCACTCACCTCATTCAAGTACCAGTGGAGGACCAATAAAGTTAGTTTACCTATTGTAACACGCTTCCTTTGTCCTCCTGAAATCCACCTAAACATTCCATCCCCTACCATTGTATCTATACAAGTATTAGCCCCAAAACCTGAAATTTAAGAATTGAAAAGCAGTAACCAGTACGGGCCAGGTTCTGATTAGTACATATAGTTCATGATAATTGTAACAAGTATTTAAGCAACTTCCATTGAAAATCACCTTGATGATATAATATGTGATCACGTTGGCCTCCTGCCCTTTTATTGCTACTGCCTGTAACAGCAAACATGACAGACAATATCAATCACAATCTGCAACTCTTTTGGCACTGGAATCTCTGAAGCAATTCTACTTAAACATGAAAGACAAATTGCAGTCATGACGAGAACTATTAACACAAAGTATGAAACCAGTCCTGTTCATAATAATCAACTAGAAAATCATATCAAAGTATGAAACCGGTCCTGTTCATAATAATCAAGTAGAAAATCATATCCCTCCAACGCTCTATACTTAAAACTAAAATCACACTTTACTAAAAACCTCAAATCGAGCTTCGCATTTTAGCCCTCTTTTTTGACAATAAACCAGAGTTTAGAGAAGTAGAGCTTTTAGGGTATTGATTCTGCTCCCAGTGACATAGACTTGGATTCAGGAAAAGAAACTTGTTTTTTCGTAGCTGTTCCAATGCATTAATCGGAAGATATGAACTACAGAACTATCGAACCCCGTCGAAATATTCAAGTGGAAAAACCTGTAGCATTTTCCATCAAGATCTCAACTTTCATCAACAACGCAGGTTCATCAAAGAACGAAGAGCAACAATATAACATGACCAAACAAACAAACACAGATACAAGAGAAGCAATAATTTCAAGAAAGAATTAAAGATTTAAGCTCAAAGAAGCACTTGGGCTTGTCTTTTTCTTCTGTAGCTCTTCGAGAAGAGCAATGAATTTTGTGCGAGAAAGAGAAGCAGGGAGGGAGAGAAAAGAGGCGACTGGTAAGAAAATGCTATAGGTCTAACCGGTCTAACCGGTTAGATGAAAAACGACCGGTTCTCCAACAAACCGGCCAGTTTTTACATTGACAGGTTTTTAGTTAAAACCGAACCGAACCACTGACCGGTTCAAACTTTTTCCGGTCGAACCGGCCGGTCCGGTCCAGTTTTTAAAACCTTGGTTTTGACTAAACTTTAAAAAACAATTTAAAAACTTAGTTAAGCTATGCTGCTATATTAATCGACTAAGTTTAAAAACAAAACATTTGATCCAAAGATAATAAAAATCCAACATTCTATCCTGCAAGGCTTTGATAAAATATAAATACAGAAAGAGTAAATTCATTTAACTCTGTATCTAAAATCTATGTTGCAATGTACATAGAGGCTGTTTATATAGTCGAGAGAATAAAAAACTGAAAAACTAAAAAACTGCTATCTAACTAACTAACAGACTTCTAACTAACTAACTAGCACAGCTGATATGACAACTGTCATTTACATTCAGAGAAGAAGAAGAAGAAAACACGTGTGGTACAATAAATATAAAGATAGTTAAGGAGACTTCAACATCCCCCCCTCAAGTTGGAGGTTGGGGAAAATGAATCAAGCCCAACTTGGCAAGGAGTGTGTAGAATAAATGAAGATGCAGAAGCTTCGTAAAAACGTCTGCTAGCTGCAAGCTAGAAGGGACATGAGCAGGAGTGATGAGACCTTCCTTAAATTTCTGTCGGACAAGGTGATAATCTATGTCAAGGTGCTTAGTTCTTTTATGAAAGACTGGGTTTTCAGCGATATGTAAAGCAGCCTTGTTATCACAGTATAGAGGGATCGGGAGAGCGAGGTCAATTCCAAAATCGCGAAGTAGAAAAACGATCCACTATAATTCACATACAGTAGATGCCATGCTGTGGTATTTAACTTCAGCCATGGACCTGGAAACAGTGGCTTGTTTCTTGGACTTCGAAAAGATGAGAGAGCTATCAAGATGAATGCAAAAACCAGGAATAGATTGACGTGTATCACGACAAGCTGCCCAATCAGCATCACAATATGCAGTGAGATGAAACTGGGAGTCGCAAGGATAGTAGAGACCTGTGGATACAGTATTCTTGAGATAATGAAGAATATGTTAAGTAGCATGTCAGTGATGCTCATAAGGAGTGTGAACAAATTAGCTCAGATGTTGGGTAATAAAAGTGAGATCTGGTCGTGTCATGTGGAAGTAAAGAAGGTGAACAATCAGACATCTATACTTCTCAGGATCAACCAGGGGTGGACTTCCTTCTGCATATAGTTTATAAGATGGTGGAAGAGGTGTTGTGGCTGCTTTAGCACCCAACAGAATGGTATCCTTAAGAATATCCATGATATATTTACGTTGGTGAAGATCGGTCCCATGATCGGAACGAGTTATTTCAATTCCAAGAAAATAGCGAGCATATCCTAAATCATTGATAGTAAATTGTTGGTGTAAAAATGTTTTTACTGCAATAATATCATCCTCATAAGGTCCTATAATTAGAACGCCATCCATATATATGATTAGGCAACAAAATGAGAACCATTGGACTTGATGAATAGACAAGGGTCATGCAACGGTTGCTGAAACCCAAACTGAGTGAGCTTAGTTGTGAATTCAATGTTCCATTCACAAGAAGTCTGCTTTGGCCCATATAAGGATCTAACAAGTTTACAAACCTAGCTACGCTGATGTTTACGATATCCCTCTGGTGGGTGCATATAAACATTCTCATGCAGAAAACCATTCAAGAATGCATTATTTATATCAAGTTGGTGGATACTCCAGGCCTTGGAAGTAGCTAATGCTAGAAAGATACGAACAGTGACTTGCTTAGCCACAGGAGAGAAAGAATCAATGTAATCTAACCCAACCACTTGAGTATATCCCTTAGCCACCAAGCGTGCCTTAAATCTATCCACCGTTCCATCAGGTAAACACTTGATTTTATAAACCCATTTGGAGCCTATGGCTTTCTTTCCAAGAGGAAGATAAGTGAGCTCTCAAGTTTGATTTTTTTCCAAGGCCTCTAATTCATTATGCATGACCTGAATCCATCTAGGATTAGCACTGGCTTGTTTATAGTTTGCAGGTTCTGAATTCATAGATATATTGGCCATAAAACTGATATATGAGGGATCAAAAGGATAATTAGGAAGGGATATATTCAAGGGATATGGCTTACCTACAGCAACCTTGAACTGAGTAGGAATACAAGGGGGATTGATGGTTTGGAGAGTAGTAGACACATAACCCCTTAACCATGCTGGTTTGGTAATAGGTCGAGTGTTGTGTTGAAGAGGTACAGGAGGAGGAGTGTCATGAGATATGGAAGAAGAGGGTGAGGTTCTATTCTGGGTAGAAGAAGCTGTCTTAGTAGGGGGTGTAGCTATAATATGTGGTAATCTGGTGGAAGGTGGAGGTTCTGTAATAGTTTCTGAAGTATAATCATCTTGTTTAGGCATGGGTATGGAGCCAGAAGTGGAATCAAATGGTTTGAAGGGAAAAATGGATTCATGAAAATTCACATCTCTACTAATGAGTATTTTGTGTGCATTTAGATCATAAACCTTAAAAGCCTTTTGTCCAGGTTGATATCCCAAAAAAATACACTTGAAAGCTCTAGTGTCAAATTTATTTTTGTGAGGAAAAGTATTTGTGGCATAAAATAACCATCCAAAAACTCTTAAAGAGGCGTATTCAGGGGGTCTACCATGAAGTAACTCATAAGGAGTTTTTCATTGAATGATAGGAGAAGGAAGTTGATTGATTATGGAAGTGGACATAAGAATTGACTCTCCCCATAATTTCCTAGGCGAATTGGATGGAAAAAGTAAGGCTCGAGCAATTTGTAATAGGTGTCTGTGTTTTCTTTCCACAACCCCATTTTGTTGGGGAGTGTAAGGACATGATTTTTGATGAAAAATCCCATGAGATGAGAAGAAAGTCTGGCGTTCATGAGATAGAAATTCTAAGCCACTGTCTGACCTTACTGTTTTGATTGTTGTATTGAACTGATTTTGAACCATGCGAAGAAAGTGTTGAAGGATGGTTACTACCTGTGTCTTATGAGTTAATAGGTAAATCCAAGTTCCTTTGCTATAATCATCAACAATGGTAAGGAAATACTGGGCTCCTGTTAAGGATTTTTGATGATATGGTCCCATATATCTATGTGAATTAACTAAAATATAGTGTCAGAAGTAGTAATACTGGAAGAAAAATGTAATCGATCTTGTTTGGCAAGAGGAAAAATGTCACATTGTGGATAATCAATGGTTACTGATTTGTCAAGAAAATGCAAACAACTAAGTACATTTAGGGAGGCATGCCTCATGTGTTTGTGCCAAAGAAGAAATGAGATGAAAACAACTTTTATTACAAGTAGAAGCTATGGCAGAGGAGTGTTCAACTTATGGAAATAAGAGGGAATTACAAAGGTTTGTAGTAGGCTTACAAGTGTCTGCATGAAGGTCTTTGGGATTGAACACATACAACCGTCCAACCATCTTTCCTATAGCTAATACCTGCTCAGTTTGTAGGTCCTGCAATACACAATGGGATGAAAAGAACAAAAATCTTAGTTTTCCAGTAGCACACAATTTGCTAACTGATAGTAAATTGTACTGAAATGAGGGTATATAAAGACAATCAGTAAGAATGATAGAATTTGATAAGGACACATTTCTAATATGATGTACAGATTTAGTTGAGTCATCTGGTAAATGTACTGAAGTATAAGAGGAAATAGGTTAGGGATTGAGCAGAACAGTAAAATCACAACACATGTGGTTCGAAGCGCCAGTATTTATGATCCAAGAACCCGGTGCCAATAAACTTGAAGTGCTGAAACTAAAATGATTCATAACTGTACCTGAGAAGTCTGAAAATTGTGCCATGTTCACCATAGTACTTTATGCTGCTCCTTTTCCTTTAATCATTCTATTAACTTCTTGGTTTATGAAGTCCTCCAACCTTTGGTTTAGATCATTAGTAAAAGAGAAATCCTTACTTGATTATGTGTCAATAGGTGTTTCAGCTAAATGAGCCACATGTTTCTGAGGGTTCTTCTCCTTTGATCTTGCCTCCATTAAATCCTTGTACCAGTTTGGGGTTCCATGTAATTTAAAACATATGTCTTGAGTATGTCCTGTAAAATGGTAGTGTGAGCAGACAAGAGCAGACTTGTCAACTTTCTTAGTCCCTTGAGACTTATTCCCATAACTTCCTTTCTTTCCTCCAGAAAATTGATTACTTATGGACTGAGATTGTCTCCCAAGATTTCCATGATTAGCCAGCATTGCACTATTATCCACAGGTTCTCCAAATACAGTGTGAACCTCCTTTTGCTTTTCGACACGTAAAATCATTGAATATGCCTTGTTTATATTAGGAAGAGGATCCATAGCAAGGATTTGATTTCGAATATGACCGTAACTATCAGTTAATCCTATGAGAAACTGAATTAGTTTTCCAGAAGAAGCATATTCATTCATCTGCTTGGCTGCACCACATGTACAATGAGGAAAAGGTTGTAAGCACTGCAATTCGTCCCAAAGCCTTTTTAATTTGGTAAAATATTGTGAGATAGATTGATTACCTTGCGAAATTGATCCTATCTCCCTCTACAGTTGATACAATAGAGGTTTGTTGCATTCATCGAATTGTTCCTCAAGCTTTATCTATAAATCTCTAGCAAATGAGGTGTATAGAAAAGCCTCAACAATGTCCTTTGAGATGGAGTTAAGTAGCCATGATTGTACCATGCAATCAACTATAATCTATTGTTAAAAAAACTCAGAGTCCTCATTAGGTCGAGGACATTTGCCATTTATAAATACGAGTTTAACCTTGGCACCTAAGGCAATCTTTATGGATTGGCTCTATGATATGTAGTTATTTCCGAATAGAGGTGTAGAAACCAAAACCATACCTGGATTATCATAAGTCTCAAGATACAGAGGATCTCCATGGTTGATGGATGAAGATCGTCCAGATTCAATCCTTTCAACATTATGATTGCATTGCGTATTGTTCATGACAACAAAAGAAAGAAATTCCAGGAACTATCTAGATAACTGCTCTAATACCATGATAAAATCTGAATACAGAATGAGTAAATTCATTTAACTTTATATCTAAAATCTATGTTGCAATGTACAAAGAGGCTGTTTATATAGCCGAGAGAACAAAAAACTGAAAAACTAACAAACTGCTATCTAACTAACTAACAGACTTCTAACTAGCTAACCAGCACAGCCGGTATGACAACTATAATTTACATTCAGAGAAGAAGAAGAAGAAAACACGTGTGGTACAATAAATAAGAAGATAGCTAATGAGACTTCAACAGGCTTTCGATATCGAAAAGTATCAAATACATGTGTCATGTGCGACACATATCCAATACAATCACGAATATCTAATACTTCATTAACATGAATGGGAAAATGAAGTGTGACAAACTACGATGATACCTTTATGATCTAATATGTATCATCTTCTGCATCAGAGAAATCCTGTTTTCTCTCACCAAATGCTAAACAACATTAGAGAAAAACTTGTTTCCTCTCACCATATGCTAAACAGCATTAAAGAAAACTTTTATGTTCTCTAACTGAATGCTAAATTGCATTAGAGAACCTTTATGGGATTAAAAACTTATATCCTCCTATGTCATGTCAAACTTTAAGGATATATCCTTATAAAACTGTATGTGTCTAATGGCATAGGCTCAAGGTCAATTTTTATAAATGCCCAATGACCTTTAAAATGCTTAAGATCAACACAAATCTTAAGACTTCCATATGTATTATGACAATGTATGATAACATGTATTACTGAGGATAACCGATGATCATCTTTATTGATGAACCATTATACCATCATAATACATCAAAATGTACAAATGTACATGAAGCAAACATAACGATTCCTAATTAACAGTGTCTAAGGACTTCAAAATACCCATACTATATACTTGTACTTCAAACAAGTGGGCAAAGTCCTTTAGTTAAAGAATCGACTTATAGTTCCTCAGTCTTTAAATGCTCCAAACGTTAATGTCACCTTTTCGTGTCAACTACTTCATGATCAAGAATTTGATCTCAAAATGCTAAGGCCCTGTGATATTCAACATTGTTATTAAACAACACAAAAGCTTAGTTATCACATTACAACTAAATGGATTTAGCCACTGAATCAACCACAGGGAACTCAGAAATCAAATTTCTGAGCTAAACCGTCTGCGATTTCGAAGCCGTTTCTGGGCGTCAAATGAGCTCCAATCTCCGGGGACCTTTACGGAAAGTATTCATTGGCACGTGATTTAGGCTTTTCTACAGTTTTCTCAATACGTATGCTCTCTTAACGGGTAAGAGATTCCTTATGCTTACGATTGATATGAGCAACTGAAAGAGACCTTAACCTTTATATATAGCTTTCATGTTGGGCTTTTCCATCACAAGACCGATATGGACCAGATCCACACTAAAAGAGATTCATTTTCTACCTGGACATCGACTTATTGATTTAGATTATTTATTGAGTCACTTTATTATCTTTATCTGGATTAAATTATATAACTTAACCAATAATTTATTTAAAAACAAAATTATAATTAATAACTATCCACTATATGAGAAATTGACAAAATTACCCTTAGAGGCAAAAATGTCTTACATTAACATGTGAAAAAACAACCAAGTGCAACCAAGTGCAATTTCATGGAGGCACCGATTGTGCCCCCGGGGCATAGTTCAACTGGCAAAGGCTTGGGTGGTGTGGTGCCTGCCATGCTGGCGACCTGCAGGGTGGGGGTTCGAATCTTGGGGGCAACCTTTAAGATTTGGGCCCCTTGTATGGTGAGATCAGTGGGTAAGCTCAAGTCCCTGGTCAGTTGAGGCACATCCCGCGATTTACATCCTTCACCAATCCCGAGGATACGGAGAGTGGGGGCTCCTAATGTTAGAGTTCAACATTTTTTTTTATGAAGGCACCGATTGCTGTTTCTAATTATTATTATTATATATATTCTCTCTTCCTTTCAAATAATTAGCTATTAATAGATCTAACTTATCACGTGTTAGCTAAGTCCCATAAAGACACGCTATCATTTGCGGGTCCCAGCTCCATTCTAAAATATCTCATTTCAATTCAATCAGATACAGATTAGCAAACCTAAATCAATTGTACTTAACACCAGCATTTTCCTCCATCTTCTGAGAAGAAATCCCAGTGGTAAATTTTCCCTTTTTTTTAATTTGATTTTTTATTTTTAGTTAACTTATTACCTTTTCTTCCTTTAAATGAATGATATTTTCTTTATTTTAGTTAGGATACTTATATTTGAGAGAAAAAAGGAACTAAAGTTTTTAGTTGATACATTGGAAGATAACAAATAATATAATTGACATCAGTTTTGATGTTATGAACATTTAAAAAGTTAAGCGGCTCTATGGGTTAAATCACTTAAAATTTTAAACTAAAGTTTAGGTCACAATTGAAAACATTTAACTTATTGAATATTTTTTGAGACGAGTTGAATTTAAACCTAAAAAAACAACTTAATTAACGATGTCAACGGGCTGGATCTAGTTGAGCCTATTCGACAGCTTTTGCGTGAATTCAAATTCGGTTCAATTTCTATTTTTAAATTAAAAAGAAAATGAAATCATTTTTTTTATAGTTGTCAAATTTCAAATCAGACCAAATTAGAGTAGCCTGAGTTGAACCGGAGCTTAACTTGTTCACTTTAAACTAAACTAAAGTCAAACTTGATTGCTAAGCCTAAATTTGAAAAATCCAATCTCGAGTCATACTAAAAAAAGTTTTAAATCTAGATTAATTCAAGGTTTAAAAATATTTAAAATGTTCGAATTCAACCTGCTGAATTAAATTTTTTTGGATTAACTTCATTTAGAAATATATAAAAATATTTTAGGTGCAACTCAAACTTGATACCCTTATAACTTAAAATTGGATTGAATTGGTCCAAGGTAGGAGGCTTACGCCGACCTAAAGAATTAACGTATTTGAATGTTGAATACTAAATTGACAGGTATAGTGATGTGCCATAAACTTAACGTTATAAATAGTTATTAGAAAATTAAATGCGCAGGGCAGGGCAATCTAAAGCGAAATGGTTGTGGGCCTAATACACCAATACTAAAAGATATAGCACTTTACAGAAGACTTAGGCTCTGTTTGGTTGAGGGCTTTAGGATGGAAGATGATGGAACGTAACACGCTTCTATCGTTTGGTTGAAGGTTTCATAATGGAATGGAATGGAATGGAATGAGATGGAAGCGGAGGGTTTCATGTTACGTTCCATTCCATCCTAAACAGTGAAAATAAG
>JANQAP020000253.1:2288790-2300668 GCA_026874005.2 Erythroxylum coriaceum
ATTCACATTTTTAATCACATTAAAAATCACTTATACCTGGAAAATGTCAATGAATGCATGTACAATCATATTAATGTGCAAAAATCAATATTCTCATATATGTGTATGCCTCATTATGCATAAGTATGAATTATACTTCTTACTTTCTCAGTAACCTCTTATAAATACTATTTTAACCTTATCCTAAATAACAGGATGTTTCATAGTACATACATAATTGTGGGTTATATCTATTAGACACTCAATAATGAGATTCAAGTAGTATACACACCAACCCTAATAATGAAGTTAGTGGTGAGTTTTAGGTGTTTACAATGTAGCATGTGACCACTATTAATTATACTATGCTCAAAACAACTAGCAATTGATCAATTAATTATTGCTTAATCTGTTTATAGCATGGGCTTTACCAATTTTCTCAGCAAACACTTTTACTCAATAAGCATATTAAAAGTAGTTAGTGATGAATATGTCCATGTTCTATTCCATATATATCAAGATAATTTATTTAAAGGCTTATATTTTTGTACTAGGAACCTCGATTTTTATATTCCTTACAAGCAAAAAGAACAATGTGAAGAAGCAACCAGAAGTACCCTATGAGAAGATTTAAGGTGATATTGATTCAATCTTTTGCAAAACTGATGAAGAAAAATGGGTCAGTTTAGCTTCAAATTTTGCTAAAGCCAAATAATCTCCAAGCTTCAATCATGTAATTGAAAATTAACTCATTGTAATTAATTGCCCAAGTGACACCTTATTATATTCTTTCAAGACATCGGCCCTGTTTGGCAATCAATAGATTGCATTAGCTGTTAGCTGATTTTATTATCAGTTAGTTGACAACAGATTATATCAGCTGGTTTGACTAACGGATAACATCAGCTGTTTATTAAAGTATAAAATTAGTTGTTTAGTATTAACTGTTTATATGTAAAATGATTTATAAAGGCACAACTTCAAAAAATATCTTACATGGGTGACTTTGATAAATTGCTAATGGTTGTTGAAAAGATGAACATTTTAACCACGGTCTTTCTGAGATATGATAATGAGAAAATATTATGCCCAAATTAAGTTATTTGAACATAGTGAGTCAAGTTCAGATAAGAAATCAACGTCTGTGTATATTTGTACTAATATTTGAAATAGGATTATTGTATTCCTGTTTGTTCTGGTTTTTACAGGACTTTCATCTCAAGTTATTTAGAGAAGTCATGTTCACCTGTACAGTTTCATTATCCATAAGAAATTTATGCAGCTCTTTCCATTTTCATTTTTGTTTAAAGTCAACATTCTATTCCTAACCTATGACTGGAAATTATAGCTGCATTATCTAATAAGAATTGTGAACACAACCTTTCATAAGCATTCTAAAACAAGTGTGGAAATCTCAAGATCCTCCTGTATATAACTTTTAATGTTACTGCATAAAACAACTGTGGAAGAACTCAAAGGGCACAATCGTACTTTCATATATTAAATTTTGGCTGTTGACGCAAAACGCTCGTAATTAATTCGCTGATTTAAAGCAATGAGCGTTTTACCAAACAACTTTATAAACATTTTGACCTGTCAAACAATTAAATACAATCAATCTGCTAAAAAAATGGTTGATTTGCCGTTAACCAAACACACCCATCAATAGCTTCAAATTGCAATGGATTTTAGTTACGTGTGTTTTTCTAAATTTGAGTTATATACTTAGTTTTACAATCTTCCATAAGATGTACAAAAGTATTTAATTATTCCTTATTTCTATTAAGTTTGAGTTTGAGAAAACTAAATGACCCATGTGTCATCGTTTGTAGTAGATGGTGAAAATGGTTTAAATATTAATTATTAAAAATTTTGAGGTCCATTTGATAAAAGTTAAAGTTCAAAATCTTAATGCCTGTTTGGTTCTGTTTTTTTTTGCCATTTTTTGTGGTGGTTTTTAGGAAAAAATAAACAATTCATTGAAACACATTTGGATGAGTATTGTTGTTGTTTCTTGTTTCTAAAAATTAAAAAACCGCAATAGGTTTATAGACACGTAAAAAAGACGCTTTTATAAGATTTTAAAACAAGATTTTTTCTCGTAAAAATCTCACGTCCCGATTTCATTGTCTTTTGTGTTCTTTGAAACCTTGCTCTGCCTTCACTACTCTGTGCTTGCTCCTTCACCTTTGAGAAAGGGTTAAGAATGTTGGCAACTAAGATGAATCTTTTTTGGTAAACCTACCTGGGTATGGTCTACTGCTATTGCTTCATTTCTTGATTTTTTTCATTATTCCCTGAATCACATGGTATTCTCATGCTTTTGCTTTTGCGGCGCCATTGACACCTCCTTGGTGTCGTCATGATCAGTGACATCTCATGTCACCGTCGGTGTGCATCGCTGCCTCCTCCTATCGTCTGCTTCCACGCATGGGTTTCATAAACCCTCTCCAGGCTTCACCATTCAATATTTCACAAGTGGTGGTTCAAACAACTGGTGATTTTCAAACAAACACAGGCAACAGGGGCAGATACAAAAACCAAAGCACAAAAACACTGCCAAAATGTTTCAAGCAACACCAGAACATCCAAAGACACCATTGCAAACCAAACTTCCAATCAACCAATACCTATCTTATTTCCAGATTTTGGCTGCTAGTTCACATGTTTCCAAACGTAACAAACAAATCACAAACAATTGATTTTCCATAAACACAACTAGCAAAATCAATCCATATAGGCGTGACCAATCACACCACTCCGCTACGCATTAAGAACTCCAAAAGTTTGTAATTCCCATAAAAAAAAAGTTTTTCATATATGGTGAATTTGACATGCAATGGGTATAGTAGAACTTTTTTTTCCAGTACATCATTATTTTGGTTATATGTTAGTTTAATTATAAAGTCAAATATGTTTTTCTTTTTAGTTTTTATTACAAATCTCAATCAAACAAAATTTTTATTTTAGTTTTTATATTACAAATTTCAACTAAATAAATTTTTGTTTCTTTTAGAAAAAAACGGAAACAAAAAAAAATTAAAAATTAAAAACTACAATAAAAAAAGAAATTAAACCAAACGGGTGCTTAGCTTTTTCACTTTGTTAATATTCATTTGTCTTAAAATATGTTGTTAAGTTACATTTATATTAATTTGATTTTAACAATTTAAATATTTCAATAAGAGCTGATCTGTATATCTTTAGTTTCTTATAGTTCTCCAGATTGAATTCGTACAGGAGACAAATGGATCTCTGAACAAACGAACGTCCTCTTTATCACTGTTTTCTAAATAAGTTCACTGGATCCATTTCCACTTCTCAAACGCTCTCTTGTCAAATGTTCACAATCTGATACGTAACCCCCTGCATCCACTCCCCCAACCGTCAGATTCCACAATGGAGCCGGACGTCAGCATCGAGACGTCCTCCATGATCCGCATCGCGGTGCTACCAATCGGCACGGTCCCACCCAACCTCCTGCGGGACTATTACTCCATGTTTCTGCGCCACCACACCATCCCTCTCTCCGCGATCAGCTCCTTCTACACCGAACACCAGAAATCACCGTTCGCGCACCAGCCATGGGACACCGGTATGCTCCGCTTCAAGTTCGTCCTCGGAGGCGCTCCGCCCAGCCCCTGGGAGGACTTCCAGTCTAACCGGAAGGTCCTCGCTGTAATAGGCGTTTGTCACTGCCCGTGCTCGCCGGATCTCGACTACATCATCGATCAATTCGACGCTGCATGTAGAAGTTATTCTTCGGCTTTGGTTCATCGTTGCTTCGCTTTCTATCCCTGCGATTCTCAGGTAGGATAAATTTTGAACTTTTTGTGATTGAACCTAAGCTTTTGGCTAACTGAAGATAAATTTGAATATTTTGTATCCCAGCTCGAAGATGGAGGTACTAAGGGAGAAAGCCTCAGGTTGTTTCCACCAGCTGACCGGCAAACGCAAGAGATCCACTTGCAGACTATGATGCAAGACATTGCGGCGTCGTTGTTGATGGAGTTTGAGAAATGGGTTCTTAAGGCGGAATCCGCCGGAACTATTCTTAAGACACCGTTAGATTCTCAAGCGAGTCTCAGCTCAGAGGAGGTTTATTCTTAGGTGTCTTGAGGATTTTTGGATCAGCATTTTTTATTCTTTTGATTACCGGAACATCTGTAGTTGGATTGTTCTTCCATGGATATTGTACTCAGCGACTTGGTGAAATTGCAGGTGATCAAGGCCAAAAAGCGGAGACTTGCACGGGCACAGAAGACAATTGGTGATTATTGTCTACTGGCAGGGTCACCTGTCGATGCTGATGCTCATTATTCTACTGCATTAGAGCTCGCAAGATTGACTGGCGATTTCTTTTGGTATGCTGGGGCACTGGAGGGTGGCGTTTGTGCACTATTGGTATGTACATTTAATTGAGTAAGATCAGTAATCTTTTGTAATTGGTTTTCGGTTTTTGATAGCTACCAGGCAGTCACTGAGGAAGTCATTTTCTTGTGTCATCAGATAGGCAGAATGGGTCTTAGGGATGCAGCTTTAGAGGATGAGGTCAGGTATCGCTACAGCAGTGTGATATCACATTATAGGAAGTCATTTATGCAAGATAATGCTCAGAGGTATTTGTTGTTCCGGATTAGTTGATCAATTGTGCATAGTGATGCTATTTCCTTATTTCCCTCCGAAAGAAACTGATTTTGATGTATATGTATAGGTTGATCATCTTACTTCTGGCTCTGTATAAAATTTAGCTGTTAAGCTAACCTAATCCTGTCATCTAGTCTGTTTTCTTGGTGTTATTAAGTGGAGACATTTTCCCACCTGACATCTGTTAAACACTGCTTAAATATTACTATTGTTGTAAAGAACTATTCACCACCTAAGCACAATTTATTTACAATGATTCTTGGTGCTATTTAAATCTTTGTGTGGACCATAATGACAATTGTCAATTTATCCAAATTTCTCAATTATTGGTGCTAGTAGTGCTGGAAATGGTTAAATTATGTTCTAAGCTTCAAATAGAAACGGCTGAAGGGGAGATTCAAACATTATTTCACCTTTGAGACATCCCACCCCCACCCCACAAGGAAAAGATGAAAAGGATAAAGAGAACCGATTAATTTCTTATTGTTTTTTTATATAACTGAGTTACTAGATATTGTCTTAGAGGATCCCCATCTCCTGTGGATAATGTTGACTGTTGATATTATGTTTTGTTTGCAGGGTATCACCATTAAGCTTTGAACTTGAAGCTACATTGAAATTGGCTAGATTCCTTTGCAGGTAAGCTTTAGCACATGACATCTCTTTGGAGTGTCTATATTCACAAATGAGTTTGCCAGAATGGGCACTGTTAACTCCAACTGTATAGAGTTAGTCAAGTGTAATGCTTTCTTCCTTGGTTAGGTTGATGTGGTGAAAGACACTGAATTTACTTGCCTAGGTTTTTTTTTTTAATTTTTCATCCTGGAAGAGGTTCAAACTTCTGTCTTTTTTTTTTATCCTTAGATATCTTCTTAATTTGTTCGACTTGTACATCTACATATTTCATGGACTACCATTCTTTTTAATGACTGAAAGTAGTTCTAGTTGGAAATGGCAGACTTACTGCTCTACCTCAGCCGATACTTAATGATTGTAAATGGCAATTAGTCCTCCATATTATAATTTTTTCATATGTGGACATTCCTATATAGATTGTGCTTTGACAAAGAAGTGCTTGCTGCAATGTTCTCCGTTTCCTTTTAGAAGTGTATTTAAGAAGTGCATTGCCTAACAGCCACCTTTTTTCAGGAGAGAGCTGGCTAAAGAAGTGGTAGAGTTGCTGACTAGTGCTGCTGATGGTGCAAAATCTTTAATTGATGCCAATGATAGACTCATATTATATGTTGAAGTTGCTCGTTTGTTTGGTACTTTGGGTTATCAAAGGAAAGCAGCCTTTTTTTCTAGGCAGGTAGCTCAGTTGTATCTGCAACAAGATAATAGATTGGCTGCAATAAGTGCTCTGCAAGTTTTGGCAATGACCACTAAAGCATATTGCATCCAGAGCAGAGCATCTCTGTCCAATGTGAGTATTCAAGTTGTTAAAAAGTGTAAAGAATGGCTGTCTAATCATATCAATTGGAACTGCATCCAAAACTGATCATGTTTAGGCCATATGTGAAATAACTTTACTTGATGAGTTTGTCAGAAATTAAGCAATCAATGATTTCTTTCAACCCTTTGATTTTCCCTATGTGCTATATCATGTAAACAGACAGGAACAAATCACTCAGATATCGGGAAATTTCATCACCAGTCAGTGGTCTCCTTATTCGAGTCTCAATGGAGCATGCTGCAAATGGTTGTACTTAGGGAAATACTGTTATCTGCTGTTCGTGCTGTCGATCCTCTGGCTGCATGGAGTGCTGCTGCCCGACTCATAAGATCATATTATCCCTTAATAACACCAGTAGGACAGAATGGTCTTGCCAGTGCACTTTCTAATGCAGCCGAGAGGCTGCCTTCAGGGACTCGATGTGCTGATCCTGCCTTACCATTTGTAAGGTACCTCCTTTCTTCATTACCTTCTCTATAAATAATTTTCATTTTGTACTTTATTTTCCTTTTGCTTTGGTCGTATGTGAATTTTTAGTTTTCCTTGCTATTTCTAAGAATTATTTTTAGCTAAGATGTCCTTATTTTGGTTATCCATTACCTTCTCTATAAATAATTTTCATTTTGTACTTTATTTTCCTTTTGCTTTGGTTGTATGTGAATTTTTAGTTTTCCTTGCTATTTCTAAGAATTATTTTTAGCTAAGTTGTCCTTATTTTGGTTATCCATTGACAAGGAGAGTTAACCATCAACCATTACTTTTCACTTTAGTTGTATGAGTTTGTAATCTATTGCTAACTACTTAATTCTGTCAGGTTGTATTCTTTTCCTCTTCATCATTCTCAAATGGACATTATAAAACGTAACCCTGCTAGAGAAGATTGGTGGGCTGGGTCTGCTCCTTCAGGGCCTTTCATTTATACACCTTTCAGCAAAGGTGAGCCAAATGACAGCAGCAAGCAGGAGTTAATTTGGATTGTTGGAGAACCAGTCCAGGTTCTGGTTGAGTTGGCAAACCCATGTGGCTTTGATTTAAGGGTTGATAGTATATACCTATCAGTGCATTCTGGAAATTTTGATGCATTTCCGGTTAGTGTAGATCTTCCACCTAATTCCTCAAAGGTGATCACCTTATCTGGAATCCCAACTTCAGTTGGACCTGTTGCAATTCCAGGGTGTATTGTTCACTGTTTTGGTGTGATTACGGAGCACCTTTTCAAGGATGTTGACAATCTTCTCCTTGGTGCAGCGCAAGGACTTGTTCTTTCTGACCCTTTCAGATGCTGTGGCTCTGCTAAGTTGAAAAATGTGTCTGTTCCAACTATTTCTGTAGTACCACCGCTGCCTTTACTGGTTTCACATGTTGTAGGTGGTGATGGTTCCATAGTGTTATATGAAGGCCAAATTCGTGACGTTTGGATTAGCCTGGCTAATGCAGGCACAGTCCCAGTTGAGCAGGCACATATTTCGCTCTCAGGGAAAAACCAAGATTCAATTGTGTCAATACCATATGAAACCCTGAATTCTGTGCTTCCGTTGAAACCTGGTGCAGAGGTGATCCTTCCTGTCACCTTAAAGGCATGGCAGCTTGGGCCAGTGGACACTGATCTTTCTTCTGGTAAGGGTGCCTCTGGAAGCTTGGGAAGGCAGCTGAAGGACACCAGTAGCCCTACCCTGTTGATTCACTATGCAGGTTTTTTGTAATATACTGTTGCATCTCTCTCTCTCTGTCTGTATGCATGTTTATGTTGCTAGAATGGAAAAGTGTAATGGGAATTGAAATCTTTATCTTGCTCTTTAATTAGTTTTGCGAATGTCCTATTGCGTCTCATAAAGTTAGTTGCACAATGAAATTGGAAGCTTAGGCAACACTATCGTTTCTGCATTATGTGCCATGTCCCCTGTGGACAATAAAATCTGTGAACCCTTGTTCTATTAACAAAATAAAAAAGTGGGTTTGGAAATCTAATTGGCTCTTGGTTAGTATCATCTTGGAATTGAATTTTATTATGGACTATTAATTCAGGTTTTGCACTTCAAACTCCGATAATATGCTTGTTTATATTCATCAACTTTGTTTTGGAAACTGTGCTTAGAACTAGAAATTTTGTTGTGAATCTACTTATCATGGCAGCTTGTTCATTTTTGCTTTCTATATTTTTGGATTGTTCATGATGTTCTTATTGTTCGTTCGCTTATTTTCATTTCTTTTCTTAACCTTTCACAATTTCCTAGGTCCATTGACAGATTCTGGGGATCCACCAGCCAAAGGAACTACTGTGCCTCCTGGTAGACGCTTAGTAGTGCCCTTGCAGATATGTGTTTTGCAAGGTTTGTCCTTTGTAAAAGCACGCTTGCTTTCAATGGAAATACCTGCCCATATCGATGAGAATCTTCCAAAACCAATTAATGTGGAGGATAGACTTTCTTTAGAATCTGTTAATTCCCAGGTAAAGATGGATCGATTGGTGAAAATTGATCCTTTCAGAGGAAGTTGGGGGCTTCGTTTTCTGGAATTAGAATTGTCAAATCCAACTGATGTTGTATTTGAAATTAGTGTCTCCGTGCTGCTGGATAGCAATGAGGATAAACTTTCTGGTGATCAGGTTCCTACTGAATATAGTTGCCAAAAAACAAGAATTGATAGGGATTACTCTGCGAGGATATTAATACCACTTGAGCATTTCAAGTTACCTATTCTTGATGGTTCCTTTTTCATGAAGGATTTTGAACCTGAGGGTGGTGCTATTGGCAGAAAGTTGAGCCTTTCAGAAAAGAATACCAAGGCCGAACTAAATGCTTCTATTAAGAACCTTATTTCCAGAATAAAGGTCAGATGGCAATCAGGTCGAAACAGCTCTGGGGAGTTGAATATTAAAGATGCAATACAGGCAGCACTCCAGACATCTGTTATGGATGTGTTGCTACCAGATCCATTGACGTTTGGCTTTAAGCTTGTTATAAGTGATGCTTCACTAGAATCTGAGGTGCCCGTTAACTCTTCTGGATCCAGAGGTTCTGTTTTGGCACATGAAATGACTCCTATGGAGGTTCTGATTCGTAATAACACGAAGGAAATTATAAGGATGAGTCTCAGCATTACTTGCAGAGATGTGGCTGGGGAGAATTGTGTTGAGGGCACAAAGGCAACCGTCTTATGGGCTGGTGAGTTATTGTGATGATGATGATGTATACATCCTTCCAGTGGTTTTTTTAATTTTTTTTTTTCTTAATCCCTTTAACTCATCAACATGATACATGGGTGTTGGATAATCTTATTGAGAATTAATGGTTCATGTTAACAAACTTGCGATGCATAACATTTACCTCCATTGTTACTTAAAGCAAACGGCTTGTCAGATCCATGTCTGATATGAAAATGTTAGCAGGTGTTTTAAATGGTATCACCCTGGAAGCTCCCCCACTTCAAGAATCTAAGCATTCATTCTCTCTGTACTTTCTTGTACCTGGTGAGTACACTTTGGTAGCTGCAGCTGTGATTGAAGATGCAAATGATGTGCTTAGAGCTCGAGCAAAAACCAATTCACCCGACGAGTCAATATTCTGTCGGGGCCCCCCCTTCCATGTTCGTGTCATTGGAACTGCCTGAATAATTTAGTGACAATGTCATATTGTAACTTTGGTGTATGCGAACCATTACTGTTTTTGTGGATGGTTATCGTAGCCGCCATTATTTGCCTATTCCCTTCTTTTACCTTTTCTGCCAAGCCTTTGTTTTAGTATTAGTAGTTGTGTGTCGACAGTGAGAGCTGAAACTTTCAAGCTGATAAATGTTTGGTGTATACTTACTGTTATCGTATCATATGTTTCGGGCTCACATGATGAATTTTTGGAACGGAATAAGCGTTACAAGTCCAACTAAAAAAGAAACCTAGGCACTTAAAAAGTTTTTCTATCCGAGTTTATTATTTTTGGGAGTTTTATTAGATTTAATATTTATTTTTCTATTTTTGCAAAACTTTAGTAATATTACAGACCTCTCTTTCAAATTTAAATTTATCCAGTAATTCGAAATTTAATAGTTTATTAAGTTGGGTAACCGCCAGAACCTTGCAATATTTTCGTGAGAAATAAATCCTTCAACACTTTTTCTAAACTTAAGATGATATATATTTTGTGATTCGGATATAAAAGGCCATAACTTGTATGTATGGGGAATGAGAATTCAATCTTTGGTCCGATCTCTCTATTCAACCACAGTATCTCGGCTTTCTTGAAGTCCAAGCATTGAAAAGTTAACTCTTCCGCGGCTATTATTGGACTGTTAGGGTGTTTCAACCCTATGTTAGTATTTTAAAGGCAATCACCTTTAGTATTTGTTTACAAACTTTATTTTGATTAATAAAGTAAAAGATATTTTTTATTGATTTGATATTCGTTTATATATGAATTGATATTAATCTTAAATTGAATTAATGAAGTCCATGATACAAAACATAGCATGAAGGAAATCATGATGAGATCATGATAATGAGATTCCTATCATGTGCAATTATGTTAGTATCTAAATAATGTTTAGTCATAGGATTAATAAGACAGGACATTATTAAGCCAGACAGACTTGCACATGTTATACTCCTTGATTTGATCAAGCAGTGGATCTCACAAACTGTAAGCATGAGTTGTTTGGAGTTAACATATGGATGCTTACTAAGAGTAGTAAGTACATCAGATGACCCGCTATGAGATTATCATATGGTTAATCTATCGAATGTTAATGATTAATCTCATCATAGAAATGGTGCAAATATCCTTAGACTTGAGGTACTCAAGGATATCTTGGATATTAATCCTGTGCTTTGACCTCATTTCTTGTTACCTCAAGACGAAGTCGCTCTTAGGGTGGTGATTGGGCACAGCTATTGGTATTCGAAGGTTTTGGTAGTCAATAAAGGATTCACCACTCCTGATAGAAGGACATGATACCCACGGCCTCTTGTCTTGGTCATTACTCGGGACTATCTGGCCAGAACAGTTATGTGTCATGAAGAGAGTCTTCAATGACATATAAGAGTAATGATATCCTAAGATAAGAATTAATATCACTTAGACTAGATGTGACGTAATCAGTCTAGTGGGAGTTGACACATAGCCCATACTCTGAACCAAGTGGGGTATAGTATGGTGAAAGGACGAATTGCATGGTAATTATCTATGGAAAGGTTCATAAGTTGGATAATTAACTATCGAAGAGTTTGTGTATTAATCCACTTATATTCTGACAAATTAACATCATAAAACCCTTCATGATTTGATTGAATTAAGAGTTAATTCAAGTGCCTAAAATAACTAGGAACCTAAGGGTCACACGCATAAAAGATTGACTGAAAAACATAGTGTGTGTGGCTAAATTTAAGCAGACCATCATGCCAGAGGGCACGAATGGGTACATAAGTGAGTTCTTCACTTATATACACAAATTTTACCACTTCTTACACACTCAAGTGAGAGGATAGGGGACCTAAAAGAGTTCTAGAGTGAGAGAGAGAAATCAAGAGTCTTGTTCTTGCAATTTATGCAAGAGTTGCATGAATCAAAGTGCATGTAACAATATTCTTGATCTATCTTTTCATATTGAGCTTCTACTAGAACTCATCTAGTTTGGTGCTCAAATCACCCTTATACGTTGTTTCTTCATCTTCTTTGCATGTTTTTGGGTGATCAAGGAAGGGTTTGGTATTTGCAACAACCCAAACAAGGAAAAGAAACAAGAAAGGAGGAGAAACATAAGCTAAAAAGTTTTGTATTTCATGTTCTTTACATATCCATGCATGCATGT